>VZTM01018613.1:67556-151608 GCA_013400555.1 Jacana jacana
GGTCCTTTTCTGCCAGGCAGCTCCAGCCACACTGCCCCAAGCCTGTAGCAATGCATGGGGTACTTGTTCCAGGAATGTTTTTCCTTGTTTTCCTGCTTCCACCTCCAGGCTACTTGCAGTGCTATAATCTGCCATCCTAAGAGTTTGATGGACAAGAACTAGAAGAAATGAGACAATTGGGACTGGGGAGCAGGGTGGCGGGAGACATAATGGGAAGAAAGTACAATCAACTGACAGTCGGTGTTTTTGCCACCTCTTTCTCTGACAAACACTTCCCAAGCTCCTGATGGACTGTCTGTCTTGACAAACACTTCCCAAGCTCCTGATGGACTGTCTGTCTCAATCACAGAAATACCTGATTGCAAGTTTAAAGGAGGAGGGTAGTAAAGGGCCCTTAGGCTTTGAAAATCATTAGTTGCTGTGCTCCTTTCCCTGGGTTTTACTGTTTGTGTCTGTAAGCAATGCTGCAGAGCTGTGCTGGAGCCACATTGAATTGGGAGAACAGCCTATTCCAGCAACTCTTTAGTAGGTGGGTACCTTTCAAAAAGGTAATATTTAGCTTTGGTACAACAGGGGCAATACTTCATGGATATGGTATAATTATCTTTTAAGTTGAGACCACCTTCTCTTGGAGTGTTAGTTCAAAGTCAGTTGTGTCTGCTCTTTAACTGTAAGGCAGGCTTTCTCAAACTGGAATGTGATTCTGGGCGGGCTGGCTGAGAAATGTAATTTGCTCTTTGCTTACTCTGAAAAGAACTCGGTAGATTTTGGGGGGAAGGGACAGGGAGGAAGAGATACGGTTCTAGGAAGAGATACGGTTCTCTGCTGGTCTTCTCCAGCACTATTTAAACCATTAAATTGCTCTCTGGTGTAAGAATAACTGGATCTAGTATCTAAAGACATAGCAGAGATGGCTGAGGATGCAAGAAGAGCAATTATCCTTTAATACTCGAGATGTACATACTTAACCTTTTACCTTTTAGTGCTATCAGTTACCCGGAAAAATAGTTTCAAATTCTTGTATAGGCTTTTCTATAGGAAAATGAAATGACAATGCAGTGCCTGTTTAAACGTGGCATAGCAAGAGAGGAAGGAGTTAATGGTCTTTTGATTGAAGATGAAAGAGCTTCTAGAGACACAAATCAAAACCACAATAAGTTAGGTATCTCCAAATAGAAAATATTTGGGACAATGTGAAGAAAGGCATCAGGCTCATGTTTGAAAATGGCTACTCAAGGTAAGATCCCTGCAGTGTCACCAGAGGGGTTCTGAAGACACCTCTGTATTTCCCTAAACTCAGCCTTGTGGAAATTAGGACAAAGAAGTGCTGCAGATTCCTTGCAGGTGATCACTATGGGTTTTTAAAATCCTCTTACCTTATAAAACACACTGGAACCAGAAGCAGCATATTTCACCACTTCTGGTGGGACCACTGTAGTTGTCACTGGAAGCTGTACATGTACCTGTATCAACTGTCCCTGGTGTTTTTTAGCTCAGTCGTGTTTGTTACAACCTTAGAAGTTGTGCTTTGTGTTGCAGTTTTTCTAGAGCAGAAGTGAATTCTTAGGAAATTGGGTAAACTAATTTATTCTAAAACTTCAGTAGGGACATAAGCATTGATCCTGCAATGAAATTCGCCCCTGCAGAGCTCATGACGAGACCGGGACCTGTGCTTTTATAAAATCTTCCTTCTCCTTATCGGGAAGGTGTCTTCAAAAAATCTCTTTATAGATTGGATAGCTCTTTAAAATAATTGGTTGAATATTAATTTCTGTGCCTCAGTACAATTATATTAATTATGGGGAAGTCATTAGGCACTAATGTAAATATTAGAACCTCTTCTGTAGCATTCACTGTAATTTAATGCTAATTCACGGAACCATTATTAAACTGTTAATAGCCAGGGCTGCAATTCATTCAAGTACATAACATCTCACGCAATCAGTAACATCATGTGGTGAGAAGATGCATTATAGTCCACCTGCATGGGGTTGAACATACAGTCATGAGCTGTTTGCAGCCTTCCCATCACGACTTAGAGAAGGCTCAGAGTTAAACTGTCAAAGATTTCTTGTAATATCAGCTAACCTGGCTTTTCTGGTTCTCATAACAGCAATAAATATGTGGTTCTGTGGTTAAACAACTGCATAACTTTATATCTCACATAATCTCTTTGGAAGCCAAGATGATTACATCTCATAAGTTTAAAACTTACCATGCTAACAAAGCCAGTTTCCCAATCCTGTGTTTATTATGTGTCCACGCGCTTTAGATTCCCTTGGCATGGGGGTTGCTAAAAGCAGGGTTGTTTCTGCTCACATGCCCAGCTTGCAGTCATCTGATCACGCTGGTGCGAAAGGGGATGACCTAGTTGTTTTTCATGAAATATTCACATCTGCTGTTTTGTTAGTCAAGGGGGCAAAAAGGTAGGAATGAAGTCAGTTTGAAATAACTGCATGAGGGCCAATGAATCCCAGGCATTGGGAGGTGCTGTATTTTAGTACAAAGCTTTCTATTCTGAAGTGATAAAAACACAACCCAAAATAGTTGCTGACATGAGATCTGGCTAGAACTTAAGTGCCTAAAATTGCCGTCCTGAAGGAGTCTGCGTAGCTGCTGTCAAATCTGTGGGAGAGATTTAAAAGATAAAAAGCTACCTGGAACTGTGCTGGTGCCCAGCCTCGACAGGCCTGAAGGGCTGCCCCCCAGAGTCTGCCTGGGCTGTGCAGGTGGGTGCTTGTCCCTGTTAGTGTTCTGGGGAGCTTAGTGGAGTGGGTAGCTCTGCTGGAAGAGGGGGCTCACTCACAGCTTTGCTGTGGCTCTTGCTTCTACCATTTGCTGATGCATGTATTTTTTTTCAGTTTTTGCATTTGGCTGAGGGAAGCGGAGGGGCCTGAATTCTACTGCCTCTCCTACCTAAGAGTGTGAGTTTGTATCCCCTGCCCTGTGCAGCACTGAAGCCATTGAACTACTGGAAATTTGGCTTGGGGGCATGCCCTACCTGCCCTTATTGAAGGATTTGGGGATTAGTCATGAAAATATCCGAAAGGAATGAGGGCAACTTCCCGAAAGGTTAGAAACATGGGTTCCAGTCACCACTCTCTGTTTATACCTCTGGTTAAAACTCTTGCCCCCTCCCCAGGGCCACAGACCCAGTGAGTTCTGGACCTCGACCTTCCATCCAGGAGGAGTACAAGTTGCATTCAAGGAGAGGAACCTCCTTGAGAGCTGCTGCTGAAAGGAGTGAGGAAAGGGCCTCCTTTATCCTGCCTTCTAGAGAGTTGGGATGGGTTCCCAGTGCAAAGGAGCTTTGTTTCATTCTTGAATATGTGTGTTAGAAGAATAGACTTTGTGTTTCAACCTAGTTCTTAGCATTTTCTTTTTCAACCAGTTGAAGACATTGAGTAGCGAATATGCTGGGGCCAGGTAGCCCTTTACTTGAATGTCTTGAGTTGCATAGAAACAGCCCACGTGCTGTCTCTGCACAGGCAGCACATCCAGAGGGTAGGTATGTGTCTAGGGATCACGGTGCTTTCTTTTCTGTGGTCAGGTGCCTAAAAGCCACCTGATGCACAAAATAACTTGTAGAGACTTCAGCTGAAATGTTTTCTGCTTTAATGGGGTATATTGCCCTCAGCACTAACTTTTCTCCTTTTTAAAAAGGAAGTCACAATAGCAGTCTTGCTGGTTTAATAAATGTGTAATTAAAAGAACGGTATTTTAAGACCAGGGTTTTTTTTTATCTGATTTCATTAAATGATCAGTTTGAAATAACTTTACATACCGTCTTTAACAGCACCATCTGGTGGCTCTCAGGTAAAGGTAACGTTAGCCATGGCTAGAACTGTTCACAAGACTCTTGTACTATTACAGGATATGAAATGTTTGGGTTGTTTTATGAATACCAGAAGAGGCGTGTGGATTCTGCATGGGTAAATACAGCATAAAAACACAGACCTTGACAAAAGCATGTTGCTGAACTCCCACACGTTCTGAGTGTGTGGGGGAAACCAGTGCAGAACTCCAGGGTTGTATGTGCATAAATATTTAAACTGTGTAAATATTTGAGTACTAGAAAAGGGATATCTTCTCATTCCTGTAATATGTTTAAAGACTCCTGCTTACCATACCAAATCTTCTATTAAAGATTCTCTTGTGCTTGCTTCTAATCTCCTTACATGTATGTAGAGTCAGGAGAGATCAGTGAAGTCACTGATTGGAAGAACAGCCTTTTGAACTGCATGGGGAATTTAAAAGCGTTGAGGGTTGAGGAGTGTGAACTTTCATTTTGATTTATTCAGTCTCAGCAAACAGAGAAGGTTGATATCCCAGCGGTGGATGAGTGGGTAGAAAGACAATCCACGTTCAGCCCGGGAAGCTTTGAAACACAACCAAAGACAGAATCTCCTTCCGTTAAAGCTTTTGTGTGGAACACAGTACTGATGAACAGTGATGGGTGATGGCCATGGAAATGCCATTAGAATTCCTGCACAGGAATTTCTGAGTGGGAAAGTATCCTGCCTATCCCTTTGTCCCCCAGTTGGTATCCAGCATACCGGTGTGCTACTTTTCATTATTGATGTATGAGCGGCATTAAGTGTAAGGGCACACAGATTAAGAGCTTTGTTCTCACTGTAATAACAGCTGATGATTCAGCATGAAGCCCTTGCTTATGTTGTGATCTCTTGCTATCTAGAAAATCCAATTCCCTCAGTGTTAGGTGATCCCTCTGGCTAAGTATGCTGTCAGCAATTACAGTTGTGTACAACAAGCCTTGGCATCAACAGCTTTGCACTAGCTTTGCTGATTAGAAACAGAGCTTTTGCTTGACCATTTGTGAAGCAGTTTGCTCACAGCTTCCAGGAGAGAAGCCTTTCCAGAGAAGGGCTTTCTGTGCCTTCCATTTGCTTTGTTCTCTGGTTGGTAAAATGAAATAAAGATGGCCTGGAAAATATGAAGCTCAGGTGTTTGTAATGGCTGGTTGTGATTTTGAAGGAGTGCAGATAATTAAAGAAATTATTTCTATTTGGAATTTGTACTGGGAAAGACTGAATTAAAACATTGCAGGAAGCAATTCCGCGTAGTAGTTGGCAAGTGTGCTCTGTAGCAAAGTGGGACCAATAGGCACGATTGGCCAAGTCACCGTTATTTCCTCCACTCCTCTTCCTGCCCTGCCCATATTGTCTGAGTTGTAAGCTCCTGATGATAGAGGGTGTTTTCAGTCTCTTCCTTGTTTTGTGTAGCCTAATACTGTAGTGAGCATAATGAACTGCATCCTCAGCAGATGCACGCCCCCTCCACCTCTAATCACTGCAGTGGAGTGTTGTCTATTTACAGCAACTTGGAAGGTACCCTTGTCTGGCAGAACTTGGAGGCGTAACAAATGTAGTCTGTATTCTTTTTTCCACAGCAACGGTGTCTATTTTGTATATTTCCACTGAGCACTGTGCTTCATATCTGGAATGAAAGTGAAATAGCAAGTGATGAAAATAGTGATGAAAATGATGATGAGGATTTATGTGTATAATAATCATCTGCAGATATTAAAGCTTTACAGTACTCTTTTTCAGAGATACTGTATGAGTCAGTGAGATCTGATGACTTGCTCAAGGTTACATAGCAAGTTTGTGGCAGAGACAGAAATAGAAATTGCATCTTAAGAATCAGTACAGTATCATGTTCACGGATTTCCATTTGTACAGACACTGTTTCTTGCAAACACTGTTGTGCTATGATGCAGGAAGGCCACAGGCTATGAAGAAAGAGGGAGGCACACCCAGAAGTAAGCTTAGCAGAACGTGCTGGCTCTAAAAAAAAAAATCACTTTTGCATCTTCAAAATTGTCATAACTTTACAGATAACATAAATTTAAAGAAACTGTGGTTAAAAGCTTCTTTGACTCTTTGTCTTGCCAAAGAAACTGGCAGATACTTACCCCAGACACCCTTGATATAACCACCCTTGCTAAGTGGTAGGACATGTGTGCTGCTACTTTGATCGTAGGAGTCAGGAAGCAGTGTTTGTCCTGTAGAGTTTCAGGTAGACACTCTCTGGTGTGAGCATTCAGAGCTCCCCTATTGCTGTGTGAAAACTCACTTTTATCTCTATCATATATCATATGATATATCGATCATATGTCAGTCTATCATAGGAGCATAGGCTCTGCTTTTCTGAGCAAAAAAGGTACCCTTGACTTAATGCTGAATGGTGCAGGAACCTGGTTCAGAATGTCAGTCCAAGAGCAGAAACAGTATAATTAATTCCAGTAGCTGTGCAAGAGAAAGAAAAGCCAAATAATCTACTGCAGCCATGCTCGACTTCAAGAGAGACACGGAAATGGCAAAACAGCTCATGCCAGCTTGTTAAAAAGGAAGCTGAAAGTTGCAGATGGCGTGGATGTAATACTGGAGGCAGAGAACAAATGTTTCCCACCTGTTAAAAAACACTTCAGAAAGGGCAGAAAGGAAGCATCATCGCTTAATAGCAGCATGATGGTGGTTGTTGAAAGCAAGAGGGAGTCCTCTGAAAGCTTACAGCTTTATCTATATGAGGAAAATATGAAGGATTATAAAAATTGACACATTAGATGTAGAAATGCAATAAGGCAGTCTGCAAAAAGAGCTAGAGGATAACTTGCAAGAGGTGTCAAAACTAGTAAGAAATACATCTTCAAAAACATCATCGTCAGGGAGCCTGCCAAAAAAATCTCAAGGGCTAGTAGATGCTCAGAAATGACAAATGAATTCTTTGCATCTGTTGCTCACTGTGAAGAAATGGAAGTTCCTTGTGCTGGAACGCTTCTTAAACAAGAATTCATCAGAAAACCTCTTTCCAATGGAAGAGCTGGTAGGGGAATTAATGAATCAAATAGAAGACATTGCCAAGTAATTTGTTATTAACCCAAGCTTCCTGCAGGAGCTCAAGAATGAGATAGCAAGACTGACTGTGGTGATGCATAAAAGCCCTGTGGTACCTGAGGATGGAAAGATGGAAAATGCAACAGGACTTTCTTAAGAGGTGATATGGGAAACAACAGGCTGATGAACTTGAGATCTGTAAAAGGAAAAATTGCTGGTTGATGGTATATGGACACTGGAATTACTGGTTACAGAGAGAAACTTGCAGAGTCAAGAGTCAGCCTGGCTTTTGTGAAGGAGAAGTCAAGCTGTGCAAAATGTTGGAGCTTTTCTCGCGAGTCAGTGAAACATATCTGGGGTTCTGGGGTCTGTGGCAGTCATTGCATGCCTAAATGGTGCAGTAAGTGATCAATACTTTCACCACTTTTTACTGTCCTGAACAATTTTGAATTATTAATGATGACTGAAGAATTGAGAAGCTGGTGAAACCGAGTGACTGGCCAGTGAAATACAGAAGAAACATGGGGTAAAGTGAGTCATATGGCGGGAATGTGATTGATGGAAAATTGAGTGGGCTCTCAGCTGGTTCTTGAGCAAGATCTTGGATTTTGATAGAAAAGCCATCTCAGTGTTCAGGAGGGATCCAACAGGTAATTCAAATGTTAGAGCTGTTAGGACAGTAAGAGAGAGTAAAATTGAAGTGGCATTAAATGCTATATATGCCAAAATAAATGCCCAGGACTTCTGCATCATTACTACTGTAGGCAGTTATGGATCCTTTACTCCCCACCCTGCTCCACATATGCTAAAACTGAATTAAACGGTGAGAAGGCAGCGAGGCTGATTAGAAGCTTGGAACGGGCTCTGTAAAAGAAATGAGTGCTGAGGCTCAGGCTCTCCAGCATGGCAAGGGAGACTTCTAGGGGAAATGGTGGTAGAGGGCTATAGAGTCTTGTGGCATGGAGAGAGCGGGTTGAGACTGATCTCTCTAATGCAGTAGTCAAACATTACATTAAGCTGTCAGGAGAGTGTTTTGGGGTAGTGTCACTATTTGTGTGACCCATTCTTACGTTCCTTCCCAGTTACTTGGGTTTGGCCACACTTAAAAGCACCATAGTGGGCTGTATCAACCTTTATATCTCTTACTATAGTTGTCTTATGTTTGGCCAGAGGTGTTTGTGAAACCACTGCCAGAACCTTTACTAGTGGAACTGGCCTCCCCTTGGTATGTCACCTTTAGTGCTAGTTCAGGGGCAGAAATGCTGTGGCATCTTCAGCACAGGACATACATGGACCTGTTAGAATGGGTCCAGTGAAGGGCCTCAGAGATCATTAGAGGACTGGAGTACTTCTGCTACAGGACAGGTTGAGAGAGTTGGGGTTGTTCAGCCTGAAGAAGAGAAAGCTCACGGGAGACCTTATAGCAGTCTTCCAATACCTAAAGGACAGCCTTCTTTATCAGGGAGTGGAGTGATAGGACAAGAGAGAGACAAGAAACTGAGAGAGGGAGATTTAGACTAGATACTGGGAAGAAATTCCTTACTGTGAGGGTGGGAGACACTGGCACAGGTTGCCCAGAGAAACTGTGGATACCCCATCCCTGGGAGTGTTCCAAGACTAGGCTGGATGGGGCTTTGAGCAACCTGGTCTAGTGTGAGTTGTCCATGCCCATGGCAGGGGCTTGGAACTCGATGATCTTCCAAGGTCCCTTCCAACCCAAACGATGCTAAGGTTCTATGAAATCCAGCTGTTGATCCTGACCAAGGAACTCACTAAGATTCTTGCAGTAAATTTCTTTTGTCATGAATTCAGAGATGCTCCGTGAGCGTGGAACAGTGGGGAAGGTCTGAACTGCATCTCCATGGCCAGGTGTGAACATCTGGAGCCCAGTCCCCAAGGCAGGGATGCGGACTGCTTTGTGATCTCGCTGGGGCACCCTGATAGAGAGGCAGGAAATTGGAGCCCTAGGCAGTGAAACGGAATGTTGTGTTTGGGTGTGCAGCGAGTTGTGTTTCGGTTTCAGCAGTATTTTGAAAATCAAAATGTTGTGCATAATTCTAAAAGACTACAGAAGCCAAAAGATAAAAGTGAGAGAGTCCCATATGTTCTTACAATATTAAAACAACTGCAGCTAGAGCTGGGTCACTGCCAGCCTTTATCAAAAGGCTACGCTTCTGCATTCCAAGCAACAAAGGACTAAACGACAAAGAACATACCGACCCTTTATATACAGCTGTGGAGGGGAAGAAAAATCTCTGAATGTATTGAAATTTTTCTTTGAAGAGTCTTTTCATGTTACTTTCAGACATGAAAGGTAAGAACGTGGTAAAGGCACAGACCAAACAGGTTAGGGGAGTAGTTGAGAGTACATGTCCGCGCATGATAGTTGCTAGGAACGTGTGTTTGTCTGCTGGGCCATCTAGAAAGGTACTGCTGCACATCCTTGAGTTCTCATTTTATGTTAGTTCAAGTAGGCAAGAGTTTCTAACCTGAGAGATAAGGAAACCTGCTGTTTTATTGTGAGAAGAGGTGGCCCCTTACTGCTGGCATAAAAAAATCTTTTATTGTTCCTGGCAGGAGGCATCTAGTCCAACCATTTAGATAAAATCCTTTCCTCCAGAGTGACAGTCTCCTGGGACTCTGTGTGTCACAAATTCAGCCAGAGTAGGAGGAATTCTGCTGATACTTTCAACTGAAGATACTGTCTTTATGTTGAGATTCAACGTGAGCAAATGGAGGATTTGGGGTCAAAAGCCCCTGTTCAATTACCGCTATGCTCAGTGTCATTCAAGGGCCTGTTGGTCCTGTATCAGGGATTTAGGCTTTAGGGCCCAAGATGCAGAGGGTTGGTTAGTCCTGGCTGAACTCTTATGAACACAAAATGAGAGTTGTTAAGCTTGGAGCTTTAAGATTAATATTAAAAAAAAAAATCCACCAGATTTCTTTATGTAAAAAGAAAATTGATATTTTATCATGGTGCTGGTTTTGATGTACTTTCCTGCTATGAATGTAGAAGTCTAGATGAAGGGTGCAGATTCCTACCAAAGGTCATGACTTCTCTTGCCACATTGGAGGTGAGATCTAAGCTGAGGTCTATGTATTCCAGTTCTGTTACTGTGCCACCTATTTCCAATGCATAAATGTTAAAAATATAATAAATTGCCTAACAAGTATAGGTATATGCTTCTTTCGAGTTCCAGTTGATTAAAATTGGGCTCCTTTCAGTGCAGAGAGATTTTTTTTCTTTTAATTTATTTCCCACATCATAGAACTTTAAAAAAAATCTTTAGTAGCCTTGAAAATGGTTATTCATATCACCTCACAGTATAGTTCTTAAATATGCAGAGTAATCTCTTGTCTGTCATCTCCCAAAGCTGTGGACATAACTGGGTTCAATTTTGGTACAGACCAATTTCATTAGCTGAATTTGCAAGCAGGAAACAAATATGGAAATGCAGATAATATAAGGTAAAATCAATGCAAATTACTCTTTTCTAATTATTGGTCTCGTTGAGAATGTTGAGTTTCCCTAGATAATGCAGAAGCTGTTCATGAGTTATGGGAGCAAGTACAGGAGTCATACACCATGAATATTTGAAAGAACATTTCAGTTAATCATGAACTAGATTATACTAGGGAAATGTTAGTGTGTTTTTATTGATAAAATTAAATGGATTGGGTACTTGATAATACAAGGTAAATTTGTGGTACTTTGGTCCAGGGTACCATTTTCTGTTGGTGAAACGGGAAGAGTTGTGAGAAATTTGGGATAAAATTAAGCCTAGCCATTGTTTCTTGAGTGCTCAAAAACTGCCTTCAGTGGAAATAAGAAACTGCCTTTCTCCTTCCAGTGCTTTAGAAGTTGTCAGTTTTTTGGACGGGGCTTTCTCAGGAAAAGATTTAGCCAGTTTTTGCTAGCTATGTGTGGAAATGGAAGTAAGAAACACTAGGAATGTTGATTATTAGACCTAGAACTGTTAGATTCAGTAATGTGAACTGAATGCTGAAGCACTGGCATAGAGCATACATGTCATGAATCATCCCAATTAAATGAAGGAAATTACTTAGCCACATGAAAAAATTATGCCCTAACATTAAAAGCTACTAGTTTGTTTTACTTTTTTCTAGCGCTTTATTATTCCTGAAGCTTTAAAGAACTTCAGCCCTCAGAGTTCCCACGATGAGTCTTCTAATTATGAACGTTAAGAATGTCTTCTGATTGTTTTGAGTTAGCTAATAACTTGATATGCTAAATAAATCAAGCCGTTCCCAATCCAAATGTAGCGTCTGGCTTTGGAAATACAGCTTGCTCCCTCTCTGCTGTGTGAAATAGGTCTGAACAGCTGGAACAAATGTTCTTGTCGCTAAATTATAAATTACAGCTGTCAAGAATAAAACATTTAGTTCCAGCACTCAAGAAATAGATTTTTAAGAAGTCTTCCCATTTATCAGTTTAGCCATTGATTATGTGTGTAAGGTCATTGAATCAGAGGAGTAATGAATGGAATTCTTGATTACTCAAACACCAGGCTAAATGTACCCATAGTTTTACATCCAGGAACGTGGCAATACTTAAAAATGCCTCAAAGCATTTCAGGTTATGTACCGCCTCTCTGATCTCCATTTACATGTTTGCTGAATGGGAGGGTAAGGTTCCTCAGGGCTCAGTACTGGGGCCTTTCCTTTTTAATATTTTCATCAATGATATAGATAAGGACATAGAAAACACTATTAGTAAGTTCGCAGATGACACTAAGTTGGGTGGGAGTGTTGATCTGCTTGAGGGCAGGGAAGCTCTACAGAGGGACTTGGATAGACTGGATAGATGGGCCAATGTTAATGGCATGGCCTTCAACGAGGCCAAGTGCCGGGTCCTGCACTTGGGCCACAACAACCCCATGCATCGCTACAGGCTTGGGGCAGTGTGGCTGGAGAGCTGCCTGGCAGAAAAGGACCTGGGGGTGCTGGTCGACAGGAGGCTGAACATGAGCCAGCAGTGTGCCCAGGTGGCCAAGAAGGCCAATGGCATCCTGGCTTGCATAAAGAATAGTGTGACCGGCAGAAGTAGGGAGGTGATTGTCCCCCTNGTGTTGAGGGATCTAGTGTAGGGGAGAACTTGTAGAGTAGGGCTGATGGTTGGACTTGATGATCCCAGGGGTCTCTTCCAACCTAAATGATTCTATGATTCTATGATTTGCTTCCGTGAGTTCCTTACTGGTCAGGTTTCCAGTGTGCCAAGTAGCAGTTTAACTTCCCAAGGGTTTTGATGGTCTTGATGGCTTATGGAGCGGTGGGAGTGGATCAGACTTGTCTGTTGGGTCAGGATTGTTTGGGGTTTTGGTTTTTTATTGTTTGGTGGGTTTGGGGTGTTTTGGTTTCTGTTGTTCTTGGGGATTGTTTTTGATTTTATGCTCTAGCATTTCAACAGCTTTATTTCCCACCTATGCTGATGGCTTTGGTCTTCACCAGTGCAGAGGGGGCTCCTGGCTTTAACCGTATCAAGCTCTGTACCCTCATTTTCACGAATCTGTCCTGTTTGTGGTTGCTTTGAGCAGGCGGTTAAGGAATGCCTGCAGTGTGCTTGTGACACTGCGGCGTCTGCACGCTGCTTCTGTGTTCAATATTTCTGTTTGTGAAATCAGCAGCTCAGCAGCTCTTAGATGCGACTGCAGTGGGGAAGAGCTAAGATATGCAGGCGTTACGGATGCTTTTGAAGTGGTGTGCAATGGGGAGGAACTATGAGGAAGCAAAAAGCATGTTCTTGTGCTTGCAGAAATACCTGAAGACTGCTTTTCTTCAAGATGTGCCATGGAGTTGACAGTTCCTGGTTCTGATGCCTTTTATGATGCTTCCTCCAAAGTTAAAAGTTTTCTTTCTGGATATTTCATGAAGTTATGCATCCAAAGGTTTTTCCACCCTGAACACCTACATGCTTTCTTTTTCTACGTGACTATCAGCCTCGATAAAACTCACAGGAATCGTTATCTTTGAGGTGCCTAGGACACTTCTCAAGTAATTCTTGAAAAACTGTGAGTAGGTTCAAGAGGGAGAGAGGGCACAGCTTTTGTGTGGATTTCTTCAAAAGGAAAACCAAACCTAAATACCAGTTGTAAAGATCTTGACCATTGGTCTGAAGTTGGCTATTGTTCTCTTTCCTGGTGTCCTTTCCTCGGTCTGTCAGTTCTCCATGCAGAGAATCAACTTCTACAGAAGACATGTAGCTTTGTAGCTGATGATGGAAAGGGAAAACTCTTTGCTCATCAGGTGTAAGCTGGTGGCTCAGCAATTTATTAATTAATGAAATAATCATCCTTCTGCCCGGTCAGAAGAATTATCACTGAGCTATTTGGCTCCCTTCACCTTCTCCTCAAATGTATTCACTAAATACCTTTCTGTAAGCTGCTGGCAAACTCTGAATTCAGCAGTGGGGCATCCAGAAGTTGTGATATGGTGGGGTTTTTCTGCCTCTATTGGAAAAGCACACAGCTATTCTCTGCAGGGATTAGTTTCACTTGGAAATTCACTTTGAGAAATTGTTTCAGGGGTAAACTAGGTCATTCAAATTGCAGAAAAGAGAAGAATGTTGACCAAATGGGCGAAATGAATTTGTTAGGAAATTGAGTCTGGACAGAGGCATCTCTCTGTCCAGATGGTATCTCAGCTCAGTCATTCAGCTTGAATAACAAATGGTATTTTTGTTTTCCTGGTATGCACCACAGATTCTTTGCTTTCGGGGACATAATTTCTGTTTCAAAACTAGAGCAGTTGTTAGGTTAGGATAGCCTGCAAATTAAAGGCCAGATCTTATCCCTGGCAGGCATTTATTTCTTCTGGATTTACTTCATATTAACTTTTGGTTGGATACTCTACCTCTTGCTCTGGTCAGGGAGAGCCACTCAGAGTTGCTATGTAGCATTTTCCTTCTGGAGTGAGATGCGGCGTTCACCGTACTCTGAAATTATCTCAAATGCCTTTTATATAAGTATTTCTTTGCAATAATTTTATCACTACATGGGCTAAAGAAACCTCTCTTCCACTGTCATAGTGTGTGAATTCACATTTTAAAATTTTGAGTACTTCTCACTGGACTGATGTGCACATATAAATACATATATATACACACACCACCCATATGCCTGTTTCAAGTGCAGCTGCAGCTTTATTCTGTGGTCCAAACCCAGTATCTCCTAGCCAATAATAAAAGAGGGAAAAAAAACCCCAAACACACAGAGTAGTGTTCAGTGGCTCACTCTTGAGGTTCAGAAACCAGAAGACAAAAAAATGTATTTTTAATGCACACAGGCCAAATGTCAGTATGTATCTGTTTTATTAGCTGCCTAAGTGGTAGAAATGTGAAAAGATGGGATTTATTATGTTTAAAGGTATTCTAGGCCTCCATCCTGCTTAGTCTTTGCTTTTCTAATGAGATTGTCCATGACAGTAGCAAAGGTAGATGTGGTTTTGAATGGGAGGATGGGCCAGGAAACGGCTCTCACTTTCTTCTAGCTCAGAACAGAGGGAAGCCACAAGAGAGACTCGAGCTCTGGTTTCAGAAGTAACTTATGGACGTGCCTGAATTAAATCCTCAAATATCTGTGCTTGTTCCTTCTTCTGTTTGAGCTCTCTTCAAAATCTGAAATTTGCACATTATATGTGAACAATGAATTTCTTACACTTGATCATTTGAGAGCCATGCAGACTAAAATGAGGTTTCAGGTAGCTGCACGTGGAAACCTTTGATTAATAGTGTCATTGGATTTGTGCTTACCCTGGCTGTACACTAAGAAACTCTTCTACAAATACATCCCTGCAGAAGTATGTCAAACCAGTTCCAGGCCTCCTTTATGAGTGTCAGTAACTATAAAGTGGAATCGAGTGAGGATGGCTGTCCCAAACACCTACACGTTGAGTATAAACCTATCAATCTTTGAAGACAGAATGCCGTTTACTTTCCTGTACTCTGCTTCCTGAGCTGAGCTGTGTACTCTCACTGGGCTCCTGGTCCCTATTTAAAGGGGAAACCATCCTATGTCTTTACAGCAGCAGAAGGGTGGGATTTTTTGTTCCTATCGTGTTTTAACATACTAAGTATTTCACTTTTTTGCTCATCATATTTCCTTTTGAAGTCAATTATTTTAAATTGGCTCATGAAATGTTTTGAAGAATAAGTGATTTCCTTTTTACTTTGAACTAAAGGAAAAGTAATTAAGTAGTGCTGAACTGAACAAACACCTAGTACTTCTAGGTAGCACAGACTTATTTCCCTATAATTTTCTTTATAGGTCAGTCAAGCTGCAAATTACCCAGAAAAGCCCTCAGGTAGACCTTCTGTTAATTATCTGACATGGCTCCTGCTTTTAAACCAAGAACTAACAGTTGAAGACCTGTGTTGTAGTAAAGAAGAAAAAAAATCAGAAGAAATGAGATTAAAACAGCTCAATATGAAAAGTGCTGCTGGTTTAACATCTGTTTCTACTCCCCACCACGTCACCCTAGTCACCCTGCCCCACCTGAAATGGATTCATTTTCATGCCTCTGGGGTTACAGAGGCATTCTTGGTTTTGGGGTTTTTTTTATATTGCATGCTTGTTTGACACTGTTTTAAGCTCTTACCTGTTTGTGTTCTGTAAATGTACCTCTGTGGAGTTGCCCTGGGTCTGGCCTTGCAAGGTGCTGAGTGCTGGCCTTGGAAATGCAACGTAAGCAGCTGCCCAGCTGTGGCTGTGGGTATGACTTGGGCACTGAAGCATTTACTGCTTTTGAGCCATTTGGTGCTCAAAGATGTAATTCCATTTAACACGTCCTCCTCTAATCTCTGGGGTTTTTTGTATCTCCAGAAGAGTATCAGATAGTTGGCTATCTATCAGTATATGTTCTTTAGTTCATTAACTTGCCATTAATGGTGTGTAGAGTGTGTCATGGCAAAATGTTAGTTAGCAGGGGGGCATTGTATTTGAGCTTGAGGTTCCCTCTTTTGTCCTTCTTGATGGACAATGGGAATTTTGTACTGGTGTAAACCAAGGTATGTGTATTGAATAAATGCTTTTAAACCTTCCCCATTTCAGGTTCAGTGGGTGTTCTAATCCCACTGGATGGGGATTAGAAGCTCTGTTAGCCATTAAATGAACAGGTCTGATGATTAGCAAAAGAGTTTTTACTTGTTTGTCAACACAAATTTGAAGAATTTTTTATTTCTTGTAGGAGCAGTACTGACTGTTAACTCCATTTCCTTGCAATAGTGATTCCTGTTATATAGGATAACTATTTTTTCTGATTATAGACACCTGTCCTAGGACTTTTTTTGGGACTTGTACTTGAGAAGCTGTGTCAGGACAAAATAAGATATTTCTATAGTTTGCATGTCTGACAGATTCTTTTTTGGAGCAGTTTAATATATTGGTGGGATTTAAAGATGTGCTGAATCTAATCTTCCAGGAGTTGAGGAAATATTCATTAAAATGCATTGTCTCTTGCTGGCTATGACCTTCAATACCCTGCTGGAGAACACTACATTTTTTTTTAGCTGCTTTCATTCTGCTCTTCCTCCTTGGTTGATAATACAAGTGAAGCAGTTTGCACGTCCAGCCTCTGCAGTCTTGATGCTTTCCTGCCAGTCAGGCTCCTGCTGAGGTCAGTGTCCCCGTGCCTGGTCATCAAATCTCCAGTCTCTTTGTCTCGGCTTCTAGTTTTGACAAGCAGGTAATGAAGTAGTTTTACCTTCTGTATTGCCCTCATGCTTAGGAGCTCATGTTGTGTGTTGGTTTGCATAGTAATTCTATCCTGATTTTTACAACTTAAAAGGTTGACAGTTCCTGCAGTCTGTACTGCTAGCAGAAGTAGAGGCTCCCTTTTAATCATCTTTATTATCAGAAACTCGGCTCTCTCCAATGGAAGCATACTTAATATTAACACTTGGAACAGCAGGGGTTTTAAAACTGACAATAAAGTACAATGCTGGCACTGGCCTGATCAACACTCACTCCCCTATGTCTGGCTGGGAAGCTGGGGAGAGAGGGCTTCTTTCCCCTTCTCCAACTTTTAAAGGTTGTGGAAGAAACTGGTGCCTGAAGTTCTGTGCTGGCTATTGCATTGCAGTACTAGGCAGTGTGATTTAATAAACATGCTTGCCACAAAAACAAAAAAGAAAGCACACTGGCTAGTTATATATATATACACAAAAGGAAAAGAGCCAGCTTATTTGCCTATAACCACCTTTTTATGAATGTAAAGGTTTCAGTCAGTTCCAAGAGTGTTAGAATTAGTGGAAAACCAATGCTAATGAGTTTGGATTTTCAGACCAATTACATGTAATTGTAATCCCTCCCTCCCCTCACAATTAACTTCTTAATGGGTTCTGTGATTTTTCCAGTCTAAGTTCAAACTGAGAAGTTCTAGCACAGCTTATTCTGATGGCAAATGAAGAGAGTGATTGTTGGTACCATGCATCCCATGTTCAGATGAGGCTGTCAAAGCCTGAATGCTGAAATTTTCACTTAATTTACTAACTGTCCCTTTTCACATGTGGAAATACGCGGTTATGAGTAAATGGTCTTGCTCAGGTGTCAAGCCCGTGTCTGGATCAGGTGTATCACTGGACAGGGTGCAATATCTCTGCAGCTGGGATAATGCACAGCCTTGCAGTTCACCCCATTGCTAAAATTCTCAGATTGGATTACCAGTTATGTATCCCAGTAACCGTTTTCTTTCTTTCCAAATGCTTTGGAAGATTGCTGTGTTTCTTCCCAACAAATGCAGTACAGTCACTCACACCCTGGACAACTGGAAGCCCGGTCTGAGCACATGTTACACTACAGAATTTGGCACTGTTGTATTAATTGCCATGGTTATACATTCTGTATAACCAAGCAAATGAGTGTTCCTGAGCTTTGCTGACCATCTGTGCAAGTCTGAATTTGGGCCTAGGCTCAGCACATCTTTCTGAGAGAGGTAAGGCAACGGACCATTTTCGTCAATTGGGTGGGCATTGGGTCTTCTCTTCTTCTGCTTGTGAGGTTTAGAAGTGTTCCTTATCACTGATTGACAGATGAGGCTCCGAAACAGCTATAATTAAGATACTGTTCACACCGCCGTAATTACAAGAGAAAGCAATTTTATTAACCGGGACGATTTGTTAGTCACAGCAATCAAAGCCACATTTCGATTAGTCACAGGAGGACCTGACAGAACATGGATGTTAACTTTAAGTATCCAATGTGTTAATTTGTAAACCTGTCATATTTGTCATGGTGGCAGTAAACGATGTTAAACTGCTTTTTCAATAGATTCATTAGTGATAGCCTTTTCGGTGGATACATCTGCCACGACTTCTACAATATTTCTTGAATTATTTTTTCTAGCACATCAAGTATAAAGATTTAAATTAGGCTCATTAGAAAGAATTCAGACTGTGATAAACACAAATTAGGAAACTTCTTTAATTGCTTTGGGTTATTAAATGTGATGCCTAATGTATCTCAGCCACTACCTCAAATTTTATCAAGAAATACTTGGTTTGGTTCTCAAACAAAATTTGATCCTGTAACTATTAAAGGAAAAAAAAAAAAAGAGAGGCTCTCAGCAGTTCTGAATTGTTTCCAATTCTGAAATTCTTTGCCATGCTGCTGTTTCTTTATCCTTCTCCACCAAAGAGGGTGTTTTCTATGTTTAGCAGGGAGTCCAGAATTAGCTGTGGGAATTAGCAGCCTGTAACTCGGTTAATGATCGGGTAAGCAGAGGATGTAGCTTGTGATTGAATTTTAATTTGGACCTTCACTTTTTGGTTACTTTAATGGCATATCTTCCATGCCAATGTATGGTTCCTAAGATAAGATTTCTACAGAGAAATCTTCAATTACAGTTTCTTGTCCAAGGAGCTGCTCTTGATTAAACAATGGGGTTAATTTCAGCTGGCACTGACTGTTGCACTTCTCTGAAAACCTGTTATCGTGCAGGCTCAGGCAGCAAGGTGTAGGAACACACACGAAAGGATGCTAAAGTATGTCAGCGCATCAAAATGAAGCCCAGTTGTGTAATCCAAGTAGATTTGAAGCAGTATTCTAAATCTGGTAGCACAGTTACCTGCAGTAGTGTGCCTGTGGCTGTAGAGCCTTGGTGTGGGCTTGTCCTAAATGTGTGCAGGACTGGCACAGGCAACATCAGTTGGAATGTGTGCTATTGTTTATGACAGTTAACTCTTAGGTGGGTTGGTGCTGGCATGGGTTATGCCTGTCACGCTGGGTAGATGGGCGTGAAGCTTGCTCTCCAGAATAGGTATTGTTTCATAGCTCGCCCCTGGCAAAAGGTGCTGGACATGCCCATGTGCCATGCTTGATCATGTTACTGAGGCTTCTTACTACTTAAAAGTAGAAGATTATTGGCACATACCAGTTGCAGAAACTGAACAGCAACATTTTTGCTGGGACTTTGAGTCACCAGAACATCCGCTGTTGTCTTCTGAGCACAAGAGTCCTTCTGGTGCTTCGGTTCTGTAGCAACGGGTGCGGATTTTACAGAGGTAAAACACAGCCACTGTTTCAAAGCCTAAACTTCCTGAGGTGTAAACTTAGACCTTGTGTCTTGTTGAGCTGTGACCAGTCAAGTCGTGACAGCACAGCGCTTTCTGTCGGAGGCAGATGTTTCAGTATTTTCTAATGCTAATATGGAGCAGGTCCCAGTTCTCCTGCCTGTGAGTACAACCAAGGTACAATCTATGCTGAAAGCTCTTAGTGCAGCCAGCCTCAAGTGAACACACATGATACCAGTCCAATGGCTTGATGCACTGCTTCAGAGAAATAGAAATTAGGAGCAGAGGATAGACCATATAGTTTGTTTCCCTGTCAATGCAAGATGGTTCTCTTGCATTTTATTGAGTCTCATTTGAAAACTCTTGAGGAACAGAGATCGCAGTAGTTTCCTTGAGAGAGAGCCATATGCTTTTGATTTGTCAAGCAGCCTTGTTTGCTATCCATCCCCATTTCTCTCTTCTAGTTGTACCTTTGGGCCAGCTTTAGTTTCTTTATTGTTGCTTATATGCTTTGTTGATATTTTCCCATCTTGCCATTTGACAAAGCTGTACATATTCATCTTCCTTTCTAGCAAAATGTCTCCGGCCTCCTAGCGAGTTGAAAGGAATTTAGAAAAGGTTTTGTCAACATTTGTTTAGGGATGGTTGGAAGGCATGAGGAGAGGGAGGATGTCACAGTCTCTTTCAATTACGTCCTCCTGAAAATTCTGTGACCACCTCTGAGGGCCCGGCATCGGGTTCTCACATCATGAAATTTGCACAAAAGTTGCAAAGGGGGGTTGTTTTGGTTTGGTTTTTCACTTTGTCAGTTTCTAAAAAGTCAACTTCTATCTAATGTTGCAGTTTCTATCTAATGCTCAAAATCCTGTTTATGGGCACAGAGGAAGCAACACCTTATAAGCAAAGGCAAGATTTTTTTGTTAGTATTATAGAAATCCTGAGAGTTATTGTCACTGCAGATCTAACTGCTACAGAAGAAAAATTACAATGCCATTAAAACTGTCACACGTGCACTTTCTGTCTGTGCTCCTCCTTCCACAGCTCTCCGTGGTCCCAACGTTGGTGCCTTGGTACTGGTGTCGGACTGGTGGAATCCTTTGCCAGGAGGAGTGGGGTGCTCATGTCGTTGTGTTGCTTTGTTTTCCTTTCCCTCCTCCCTCTAGGTTCTACTCGGGATTGGGTTTATAGGTTTGCTAACATATTTTTAAACCTACATTTTTCTCCACTGGGCCACAGCACTGTGTTGGGTTCCAGTTTATTATATAGGGTATCTTTTGCATGTGTTAGGTGCTATTTCTTTCTTTGCTTTCTTACTCCTAAACCCAGTTGGTTTGTTTTTCTTCAGCTACTGGGCTGTAAGTATTTTAAAAATGAATTGCTGGTGAGTTGCTTCTAGCTCACTGGTGGGGTCTCCAGTGCCAACCCTGTGTCCCACCTCTCCTAACAGGGCTGTAAACCACATCCTCCATCTCCACTTGGCCCCTGCTATCACACTAGGCCTTTTTCTCTCTATGCTCTGCTGACCCCACACAAATCAGAAATGAAACTGGTTAGACATAGATAGCCCTGTCGATTAGAGAAATTGCTGTCATAGCTAAACCAAGTAAAGCTCTAGGCAGGTTAAGAGAGATGTAGACAGAGCAGGCCTTGCGAATTCAGTAGGAAGCTTATGCTCTGTTACTGTATTGCAGGGCTGTGTGATTGCACCAAGAATGCAACGTGTGGTGTTGCAGACCTAGTGTTTATGCATTGAATCTCTCCAGTGATCATCTAAACACCTAGCCTCTTAGATCTCTTCCCTACTGTGAGTTTGAGACTTTGATGTCTCCAACTGGGGTACCCTGGAAGACTATTTCCGTTACATTTCAAACATCATTTGAAGGTCAAATGCACTCCCTAGTTTTGCTTTACCTTTTGCTGTAAATATAACTGCATCTTAAGTTTTGTCTTCTACAGATCTCATGTTTGTTGATGATATTTTGAGCTACATCTTTTATTCTTCAACAGTATGTTTCCGTAATTCTTCCTTGTATTCCTGTGATCTGTTTGAAATGTAACTTCTGTTTTCAGCAGAAATAATATTACTGTAAATGCTGGTTTAGTTTGTTTTATCACACAGCAGAGACCTCTTCCAGAGTGCTGTAGAAGGTGCTAAATTAAAGAATTAGTTACTCCACGGATTATACTTCCAATGTCATTGTTAGCACAATTTGTTCTGGTTTGGGTGTGGGAGTGTGTGTGTGTTAGTGTTTTGGTCTAGGTTTTTTGGATGTTTTGACTTGAGTAATGATCAAACTCAAATTCTGATCTGGTTACAGATAAGAATTGCAGGTATTTGGTTAATACAAGTAATGCCATTTGTAATTATTGAACCCTCCTATGGTTATATATTAAAGGAAGGAGATGGAAGTGTGTACTTGGCATGAGTGGGGTTTTTGTAGGAGGCATTGCTCTAAACTTGTGTGTATATAAATACATGTTGTATTTTATACAAATATAAAATATGCATCATAACTTCTAGTGATAGAAGTTACATAAGAATACTGGGTTAGGAGGGAAAGTTCAGGTAAATCTCATTCATAGCTATAGTAGCTCTAGCCTGAATTCTAGTCCCTGTGCTTGGAAGTCTGTCCTTGAGCTCTCTCTAGAAGGTGATTCTTAATTTCCCAAAGGCTCTGTGAAGACATTGTTACACAAAGAGACGGGACCTAGAACAGAAGCAGCTGTTGATTTAGCTATACATTTTCTGAAAATTACATATAGAATTCTAACTTCTGACTCTCCAAAGAGCGAGGAGAGTTGTTTTTGCAGATATTTTTTCCATTCCTAAAGATTGTATGTCTCTCCCCTGAGCTGCTGGTCTTGCTTCTCTGGGAAGCTTAGCCTGACTTGGCCTGTGCATGTGTGAACATGTAATGGTGCCAACTGGTACCCTTTTTTTATCCAAGCTCTTTGACTGAGGATAGGAAAAAAATTGTTTTCTAGTTGGTCATTCTGAAGGAAGGTCTGCCACATGTGAAGCATACCCAAGGTAATCCCCAAGTTAATCTCAGAGGAGAAAGCATCTTTAATATGCAATAAGAGAGTTTAAAAGTAGGGGTTTCGCATTATTGACAATTGTCCTGTTGTCAACATATTTTGACACTATAGCAAGAGGCTGAAGTCTAGAGAGCTGCAGTAGATGATAGGATGCCTGTCTGTAACAGATCCATCCCTTCCTACTTAATCTTTCTAAAAGCCCATGTCTGTAGCACATATGTAGCTCACAGCATGGCCAGGAATTCATGTTTATCTGTGGTAATTTTGTAGGAGGTAAGCTGACCTGTTTCTGTCATTTTCCCTGTTAAAACTGCAACTCAGATGAGCAAAATTTGAGGTGTTTTTTCAACTTGCTTCTGTTCAGTAATAGAGAATGCTGTATGAATGTCCTCAATTCAAAGTGCAGGATATAAGAATTCCCTTGAGGCAGTTTAACGGGGAAGCTAGAGAAATGAATGAAGTTAATCCTTTGGAACAACTGCATGGTATTATCAGGGGAAAGATTCCTGTTCATTTCCTATGTCTCTTGCTTGATGGAATATCCCGTAATCCAGTAAGGATTTTGGGCATCTTGGACTAGCTTGAAGTAGGTTGTAGCTCTGACATTTTGGATGGCTACAGAGTGATTGGTGAGATTGAATTGGGAATATATTATAGGTGTGTTGCACTTAGCATTGCTCTGATACTCTCTTACAGTAGGTGTTCCAAGGATTTACTTTGTTAAGGTACATTTATAACTATAACACTTCCTTGAAGGAAAGCACACACAGGGCATAAATGCAATATGGATACAGGATAATGTGCCTTGGAAGGAAGAGGAGGACAAGAAAACATGGTGAGATTATCAGGAGTAGAATCAAGTGTGAATCACTATTAGGAGTACAGATGTTACTCTCCAGAAAAAAATGATCTGTTGGTGTCTGCTTCAGGAGAAGTGACCTGTTCAAGGCACACCACAGATGTGCAGCTGGAGATGTGCAGTCCCCTGGGATCAGCCCTGCCCCTCTGCTTTTTTGGGCTCTCTGTGTTTGACTGAGAGCCCCAAAGAGAGACCTGAAGGAAAGACATTCCAGAAACAGCTCAGTTCCTTAGTCTGTTCTCTGAACTGCTTGTTACTCTCACCATCTGTTGAGGGTCTCCCTTCTAGGGATAAGAATAAAATAAAACAAAGCTGTCCATTGCTCAAGCTTGTTTGTTCTCTGTGTAGGCTGTTTGCAATGCCATGGCCTCACCACACATGCACAGACCCTGCTCACTGAGGCCTGGTCTCAACAGATCCCATCTTGCTTTTCCTTCTTGCTTCCCTGCAGCAGGTGAGGCAAGCCTGAGCTCTAGGTCAGACTGTGGGGGAGGTACTTGGTATTTTTATTATGAATTTGGAACTTTCTACTTGCAGGTGTATTCACACCGTCTGGTGAGAACCTTTAAAATAGAGGAATTGTTCAGCTGAACATGCAGATGTGTATGTGAAGCTCTATGATAGACACAGCGTGTCTGTTCCGCTTGTGGATTCACAAATACTAAGCAGAGGGTCTGTATGTACAGAACATTTATGTTTTCTTGGGTTTCAGGGAGTAGTTGCAAAAATAGTCGTGACGTTTGTAAGCAGATGAGGCTATTAATCACAGTACAGCATATTGAGCATTGTATTTAGGGAAACTAGAGTTTAAAGTTTCTGGACTCCTAACTGTGGTACAGCTGTGCTATCAGTTTTTATTTCGCCACTCATACAGTACTCGGTGAAACATGCACAGCTTTCTGAATGGAAGTAAATGGAGTGACAGTTCTGTTGTTGCATCAAGGCTGTGTCTGAGAGGCCAGAGTCTGGTGGATGCTAAAACAGGCCCACTGCGGTAAGAAAGCCATCCTTCACCTTTTCAGTACCTGCTTCTGTTCTATGAAGACGACTTTTACAGCCCAAATTGTTGATAGCCCACTTGGATTTACTCTTCTGAAGCATCCAGAAGGCAGGGACAGCCAGAGCCGGTGAGCCCCAAGATAGGCAGAGATTGTAAAGTCACAGCCCAGCTCACAGAACTGTTCCCTTTCAGATCAGTCCAGAGAGAAGACGGCTTGCTTGTCAGATCAGTGGGCTTTGTCTGAATTGGACTACACGCTTATTGAAATAAATGATTGGCATAAACCATTATCTTCAATTTTCAAGAACTGGCAGGTAGAGAATTAAGCATATTATGAACCTCTCCAAATGTATCTCAGAGATGCATTTGAGGTTTTGTAACTGAAGCTTATTCAGGTTAAAATCTGCAATGTGTAGTAAATAAGCTTTGATTTCAAATAGTTGCAATTCACTTGCTATTGTTTGGTTGTGCAATTCCTGTATGTAGCTTACTCCTTTCCTGGATTGTCTCAGTCGGTATGAAAGCATTAATTTTACAGTACTCTGTACTTCAGGGACTCCAGGCAAGTTCTCTTTTCAGTTTCTATCAGTCCCAGGTTACAGCCAAGACCAGATTCCTCTCCTGCCAAGCACTGGTACACCCATGAAAGAAAGGATGAGCTCTTTGGAGGTGGGAGCTCCGAAGCGGGTGAGCCACAAGGGCAGGGAGGTTAAGCGAGTGTCCTACAGGCAGGGAGCTGCTCAGCAGCTGAGCACAGGCAGAGCCATTGCCAGTCCCGAGGGCTCTGTGGCATCGTGTTATCTGTGAACGCCTGTGCTCTTTACACTGCTGGATTTGTAACGAGTGGAGCAGTGAGTGTAGTCAATCCAAGGCTTATTTCCGATTCTAAATAAGTTCATTTTCTGCCTAAATAGGGCAAATTGCTCTGGGATGGAATGACCTGAATAAATTCCTGTCAGAAGGCTCCTCTGGTCTGAAGTGAGCTGGCAGAGCAGCTATATTTTCTGGCAGAGGGGAAGGATTGGAAAGGATTGTACCTTCCACAGTAGTGAGTTACCTCAGACCTCAGCGGAAGGAGATGGGTGTCAGCAAGGCTACAAGATAGTGCCATTTATCAAGCTATGGGCTGCTTTTTTTCCAGGCAAGGGAAAGTTTCCAACTTGGTGCTTTTGAAGAAATCTGAAATTTTACCATTAATCCCTCTATTTATTGCAAGTCCTATTATTTATTGCAACAAATTTGTATCTATTACATTTCCTGTATGCAGCACTTAGCTGTGCACATTTGAAGTTGAGAGAGGAGGGCTGTATGAAGTTATAAATGCTGACAGTTATGAGCATGGTTGTTGGAAAGGTAAGGATTTACTTGCTTTTTTTGTTCAAGCCTTGTATGCAGTGGCAGAAAAAATGACACAGTTTTTAACAAAATGCTCATTGAGGTTTCAGTCTTCTGCCCAGAAGAAACTTAAACATACTTCAGTTTTTGTGTAATAATTGAAATGTTTCACTAACAACTTGTTTCCCCTGTCACTGTATTTCTCTGCAATGTGAGTAATTCACCATGATTTAGTTTGCTAACAAATATACACAGTCTTTGCAGTCAGATATTCACATTTTGACATAACTTTCCTCAACTTTTACAGTGAAAATGTCACTCATTTGTGCAACAAAGTTGTATCTCTTGAGGTGCTTTCTAAACACCAGGTGACTTAGAAATGCTGGCAGTGAGTGCTGCTGCTGTGGATGCCTGTCAGTCCTCCCCTGTTACTCTCAATGTGGTTTTAGCAAACTCTGGGAGAACTCGTGAGCTGGAAATGCAGAAACAGGGGTATGCTTGTAAACTTCAGAAATTGGATCATGCTTTGTGCTTCTCTGAGTTTCTTTAAAGGTGGGTGGCAATACATTGACTGTGTTCTTTGGTAGGTATATAGAATATTTTAAAGTCTGTTATGCAAATCCGTTTATTGTTTTGAGGAACAAGGTTTTGGGATTTGGTTTTAGGTTTGTTTCTTTTTCCACTTGTGTCTCTGAGGAAAGCGTGCAGGAAGCCTGCAGTACAGAAAGCAGAATATATCCAAACTCTTGTTGACATGAAGAGGATAGAAAATAAGTGATGGTCTTTTTTACATAAATGCCTCCTGTTTTTCAGGGGAGATTGTGATCTGTGGGCTAGAATAGAGGAATCTGCAGTGAGCTGTGCATGTGCTTGTTAATGATAAGCAAGGCCAGAGGAGGTGCCGCTCTGAAATGCGATACCATTTGCCTAATGTAACACAACGATAAACTGGCTTAAAAAGCACGGTGGAGGAAGGCTAGATTGTTAAATTTGTTTGCAAGATAGTTTTCTGAATGACACCGCTTACTTCTATTATTTTATTAAGAGGAGCTGACACTGCAAAAGTTCTTTTTGTGGGGTTTTGGTTTTGTCGGCAGCAGAATTCAGCATTGAACTGTTAGCAGACATGTTTCAGGAGACTCACACCATTGTGACCCATGGTGCCATCTCAGCATTTCTACTCTAGGTGGACTTTCTGCAATGGATGGGAACATATCCCCATCCCACAGCTGTGCCACTGCCCCTGCTCCCCTTGGTTGAGGCTTTGGGCTCTTACTGAGCTGGCTGGAAGTGGTCATGACCAGCACAGGGCAGTTCTGGTGGCCCTGGCAGCTTCCCACTCTCCCAGCACTGCTGGTTATGCCCAGTACAGGAACTTTCCAGGTGGGGAAAACCTCTCTTCCCTCTCTGTAAGATGCTCTGCATTCTACTTGACAGGAATACAGGCCTAGTGGCAAAGTTTATTTAACTCTTCAATATTTAGATGTTTGTCTGTTAGGAACCACTGAGAGCTGATGTTTTCTTGGCTAGAAGCCTCTCTCAGCTGAACCTGTAACTGATTGATGGAAAGGCTGGGCTGGCAGGAGGCTTTCATCCCAGTGGAGTGTGGTGCTTCCGTTATCCACCTGGAAAGCAGTGGATAGAGGAACATGGGGATGTGTCTGTTGAGGGAAAAGAGTGTGGCAGGAAGGCTGCCCGAGGCCATCCCCAAAAACATGGCTGAAGCAAAATCCTTGGACAGTCTGGATGTCCCATATCCTTGGGTTTGGTCCTTTTGTAGCTAAATTCTCCAAATGTTTTAGTTGCTCCAGGGACTTAATATTGTTCCATAGATATGGAGCAGCAATGAAGTTATGTGTGGTAGTTTGTCAAATTAAAAACAGCTGCCCTGTGCACCCATTAATGCAATTGATTTTTAAAAGAGAATTACCTGTGGTGGTTAACCTTGGCCACGCTGGACTGACTACCATTTCAAACCATTATGCTTGTATTTCCTTGAATGTTTGTAGGTTGTAATGAGCTTGAGGCAGTTGGGTTTCATGTGGCTGAGGAAGTTACTAACAATAAAACTTGGAGCCTGTAGCTTTTTTTCCTCTCTTACAGGAGGCAAATGTAATAGGAACCGGTGTTTTAAAGATTTAGCTTGGTTTTGAGGTAAGCCTCTGATTTATTTCCCCCCCCCCAAGTCATAAGAGAGTAGCCATGCTGCATCTAGTGTGAGTATTGACAAAACCTGAGGGATTGCAGTTGGCAGAGGACTTTGTGGTGATCTCAGAGGTCGAGTCTGTGCTTGGCAGATGGGCAAGGAAGCAGGGCGGTTGGAGGATGTTGAATGGGCTGTGTGTGCCAGTGCTAACTGAACATCACCAGAGCTAGAAAATGCAGGGCCTAGAGGCCAGGCACTGCCACTGAGGTTTGGAAACTCTGGGGTATTGTAAAAGTGAGTGCATTTCAATAAATTACTGACACCTTCCCAGTGGGAGGCAGGAGGAAGGGGCTAGTGGTGCTTCTGGACTGTGAGTAGTTTCTGAAACGTGGGAATGTTTGGTTCATACCAGCTCTGTAAAAATGGAAGACGTGACTGCTTAGCAAAGAATCAGCTCAGTTTGTCCTTTTGGTGGTTTTTTGAGGTTGGGTTGCTTGTGTTTTTATTCATAAGGCATGGCTGTTTCTGCTGGAAAAAATCTGTTTATTTTGTTTCAAATGGAAACAGGAGTTGGAAGTTGGAGGAGGAAGAGAACAGCAGGAATTGAAAGCAAATTGGTAAATTCAGCCTGCTGTTGTGACATGTGTTTATGGTGTGAGTTGGACCTACAGAGCCTGATTAGCACATTCCCAGCAGAGAGAGCTGTTTGCACAATGGGAGGAAAGGCAGAGTTAAAGTTAGCTGGCTGTGTTGTACAGCGTGTTGGAAAAACACGAGCAGGGTGCAATCCTCAAGTCGTTTTTAATGAATCCGGTAGCGGTCACTCTCTTGCAGGGAGATCAAAAGCAGACGGTAAAGGCTGCTGCGGTTTTGAGGCATTTCAAGAAGTATTGAATTGAACTTTGATTCAACAGGAAGAAAAACATCAATTACTAATCACCTTTGCTCTGATGCTCTCTATTTCAGCTGCTGGTTAAAAGCAACCAAATACAAATAGGATAAGAAATATTCAAACTGGAAATAGGGTTTCTAATTGCTGGAGGAGTGAAGGTATTGAATACCCTTTTTTTAAAGACAGTGCTAACTGTTACGAAGTGAAGAGCTGATGAAAAAAGGATTTGGGTGTATTTTTCTTGGTAAAAGCTGGTAGAGATACTTTGGAGAATCCTATTCTAGCTCTTTCCCTTTTTTGGATAAGTTTGAGGAGGAACAGAAGTTGGGGAATAGAAGGGTTATCTGAAAGGCAATCCACGTGCACATTTCAAAAACACAAGGCTGCAGCTGCTCTGTAAATAGTTGCTTCACTGAAGATCCATTTTAGCTTAATGAAGTCACTTGTTACTCAGCACATGGCATGCAGAGAACACCAAACTGTAAATTAAGTAATGATTGATCTGAGCTGCGCGCTGATTTCTTCACACTATTGTCATCCCTTCTACCAGTGTCCTGAACAGAGCTTAAGCGTACTCAGATCCTATTTTAGGACCTACTCTTGGGCAATTACTCAGAGCAAATGGCTGGAACATGATTTAGTTAGTTGGAAAAAAAAACCACAAAAGAAAAAAGAAAAAGAAGTATTGCAAGCCCTTTAAAACAATGTCTGTCATAATAAAAACCCCATCATTCTGTTCCTCTAGGGCCTAAGCACTGCTTAAAGTGAACTAGTAGGATGCATTAGTGCAGCTACTAAGTTATAGTGTTCCTGAAGGTTATGGTGTAACAGAGTGTTATTATGCATAAATAATAACCAGAGAAGCTGTGCTGGAACTTTTTGAAGGGGGAAGACTAAATTGTTTCTGTGATAAATAGTAACATCAGTAGTGACAAATTTTACTTGTGGCAAAACACTAGGCAAATTGATGAGTGACGAGGAGAAGCTCATGTGATAGTTTGTTGTCCAGGTTTATCTGTCAGCTTGATCTGGGGAGTACTGTGTTATGATGAGTGACTGGGAGCTGAGGAGGATTTTCCTGTATAATGAGAACGTGATTTGGGTATGTTGAGTTTGACAAAGACAGAGCTGTGTGAATCGCAGCAGATGCAAGGTTGGTAGAGGCAGTATTGCTGAACAGCCCAAAGCAGGCTCAGTGTGACAGTGTGAAAACTGGGACTGTGACCCACACCTTGGACAATGCTTCATCCCTGTAGTTTAACAACCCGTGGATGGGCTGCGTTGCAGAACTAAGTGCTTAATTCTGTGCTTTACAAAATCCAGATGTACTGCATCAAGAACCTTCTTCATTACACCTTCTGTTTTCTAAGAAGGTGCACTTTATTTCAAGGAACAAGCTCTATCTATTAGATTATTCCAATAGGAGAATCATTTTGTGCTGGCTGTAGAGCGCCTGGTGTCATTGTGGTATTTCAGTGATGGAAGAGATCGGATCCTTCCTCAGAGGTGCCACCTCTGGCAGTTTATATAGAGCCGAGACCTATTTCTATGAAATGGGGAAAGGATAACGTTATGAATGAATGTGATTTCAGTAGGAAAAACTCAGTAAGTCTTTGTAGAGGAAGATGAAGTATTGCTGTTGTGCTAAAGCTCTTCGAAGGAGGAGATGGATAACAATGATCAGCTTGATGTAGTGTTTGTGTTGCCGAAAGCTTGAAAAAAGTCTTTCACTGGAGGCTCCCAAAGTATCCAAGCTGTTACAGAATAAGCATTTTTAGATTAAAACCATCTTGGCATCCATTGTAAATAAACAGATTAAGTAACCCCAGATAGTTAGAAGTATTATTGAGCAGATTGCATTACCAGTGGTGAAACTGAGTCTTGGAGCATTGGCTATATTCAGAACTGACCTGGAAAAAGTCCTGAGTTAGGGAGGAAACTGAGTTATTCCAGAATGTTGAAATAACATTGATACCATGCGTGTAAAGAGCTGCAGAAGATACCGTGAGTGACCAATGCCAGATGAAACTCAGGGTTCAGAGATGCAAGGAAAAACATTGAGAAAACTGTATGTGCTGATGGCTTTTGAAGTAGCCACTAAAGCTTATGAAAGATTTTTTAATAATTTCTGGTACTTCTCTAAAAATATCAGCTTAATGGTTACACAGCATGCAAAAGGATAATAGAAGGTTAGGAATTCCTGTGAAAAGACTAGAGAATACAATGCACCACTCATTGAATGCATACCTTGAAGGGAAGAGAAGAGTGCACAGAACCCATCTCCAGGGTGTGTTAGAGCTGGGGAAGGTGCAAATAGGGGGAGCTCAGATGGGTTAAGCAGTTACCTAGAAGAGAGCAGAAATGCCAAGGTCAGTTTGCCCTATGAAAAGGACACATGAGGAGAACATGGTAGATGTCCATAAAATTCTGGGCTGTTGAGAGGAAGTCATTGAGGACGTAAGTATTGTAGGAGAAGAGAGTATCCACTGATGTTCCTGTCTTCTGGAAGGCAGTGAAATGGCAGAGTGGGGCTCTAGTATGAGAATGCTGTATTCCCCCAGTTTGCTTGGGGTTGATTTGGGGCCTCCTGCCCACCTTGTGAATACCATCACATTCCTCTACCAAATGATCAAACAGAAGGTGTTTGGGTAAAACCCCAAGGAGCTGGGAGTGCACCTATAGCAGCCTGTTAGGGTGTGCCATATTTCACTGCCACCTTTCCAAGTTGTCTCTACCACCTTCTATTTATCAGATGGTAAAGTTGTTGCCTTTAATCTCTGTGGTTGTGAGCTCTGAAGTACAAAAACATTCCTGTATGCAAAAAGACAAGAGGTTCTCTTTGGCTTTAAGTACTACTGGAGTTATCGTTAATGATCAGACGTTGAGTGACCTAGTTCATAGAAACTCTGGATAGTTTTTCTAGTCTTTTCCCTATAGTTCTCTTTGCTTAATTCCATGGGTGCTTTATTATTACATGTAAATATTAAAAATGCATTGGGCTACCCTTTTAATTAGTTCTATTTTGGATTATATGGTGATTACGAACTCAAGTGCGGTTTCCTTAAGTACGTACTCAAAGCTGAATTTCCACCAGTTAATGAATTATTCACTGGGTTCTGCAGAGCAGTAATACTCATGCTCAAGATCAAGAACTCATGTGGCATCTCTCAAATACTTTGAGCAGCAAAGCAGAGCACTAAGCTTTAACGTTTCCTTGTAAGAATGTTGGTTGTTTATTTTAATGCCTTGATCAATCTAATTAAATGACTTTTCAATTGTGTCCCCAGATGAAGGCAATGAACAGTGCCAGTAACACTGATAATCCATTACACAAGGAGAAACAGTTTCAAAGATATATTTTTCATGTGTAATTACAGAATCACAGAGTGATTTGGGGTTGGAGGGGACCTCTAGAGATCATTTAGTCCACTCCCCCTGCCAAACCAGGTCCACCCAGAGCACATTACAGAGGAATGTGTCCATGTGGGTTTGGAATGTCTCCAGAGATGGAGACACCACCTCTCTTGGGCAGCCTTTTCCAGGGCTCTGCCACCCTCAAGGTAAAGAAGTTCCTCCTCCTGTTTAGATGGAACTTATGTTTGTACCTGTTACTTCTCGTCCTGTAACTGGGCACCAGTGAAAAAAGACTGGCCCCGTTCTCTTGACGTCCTTTTAAATATTTATAGCTCCCCTCAGCCTTCTGTTCTCCAGACTAAAAACATCCAAGTCCCTCAGCTTTTCATTAGAAGAAATAAAAGAGATGCCCCAGGCCTCTCATCATCTCTGTAGCCCTCTGCTGTACTCTCCCCAGCAGTTCCTTGTCCTTGAACTGGGGAGCTCAGAACTAGACATGGTGCTACAGATGGGCCTCACCAGGGCAGAGTAGAGGGGCAGGATGACCTCCCTTGACCTGCTGGCCACACTCTTCTTGATGCACCCCAGGATGCCATTGGCTTTCTTGGGCACAAGGGCACATTGCTGGCTCACAGTCATCCTGTTGTCCACCAGGACACCAAGGTCTTTTTTGTCAGAGCTGCTCTCCAGCAGGCCAGCCCCCAACCTATATTGGTGCAGTTGATTAATTGATACTAATTGATAATTGATATTAACAAGACTCCCTACCCTCTTGCTTAGGGTTTTGTTATTTATGAGCAAGAGGAGGAAGGTTTCTTTGTCAGGAGTCTTACATACCCTGTAGTCTAATACATGGAGCAGTGACTAGTATAATAACCTGTGCTTGCTTGTAGCTTGTCTCCAAAAAGCTTTGGACTACCTTTAGCTGCTCGTTGGGACTGCTCAGCATGTGATACACTGAACACTCTTGGTGGGTTCTCCCTTGCCTAGTACTTTGTTTGAGTTGATTTCTTTCCCCTACCCCAGCTGCAGTTAATAAAAAGTGCTACCCTTTTAAGGCAGGAATGTGCTAGATCCTCTTGGCTGGTGATGTCTTTCATGCTGTAGAAATCACTGGGTTTTTAATATTAAGCCCACTGAATTCCAGAGCATTGTTTCTGTCTTTACTACAGGATTAATATTTGGGTTTCTGCTCCAGTGTGAAGTTAGCACTTTCTTAAGATACTTTAATACTTGCTTACAGTTAAGCATTTCTGTAAACAGTTCCAGCAAATCCATTAATCATTTCCAAAGTACAAAAGAGTAATGCAGCTAAACTGAGCTCTCCTTTTCCATCTTCTGAACAGATTCAGCCTCCTCAGGGTTTTTGTAACGGTTAACATGGAAAAAGAAGATAAAGGCAACTGGAGAGCTGCAGTCTGGGAACACCTCATCACTCCTTTCACAAAGGGACTGTCTTGTTTGAGGTAAATGTTGCAGTATGTAAATATAAAGATAGTTTAGCTACGGACCAAGTTAATCAAGAAGTGTGTCCCTTTCCAGCCTGTTTTTTGAATGAACGTTCTTAGATTTAGTAAAATCCTCTACAAGAGGAGGGATGTAAATTTTCTGCATCTTTAAGTCAGTTATTTACCTGAATATAGAGAGACTGCGGAGATAATTGTTTTACTGAGGGCAGAGGAGGAGGAGGGGAAGATCGAGGTGCCTTCCTTTTTCCTTGACCTGTACCTGCTGACGTGACCAAGCCACAGGTGCTGTGTAGAGATGATTTAGGATTATTTAATATTATTTTTGCTTGCAATAAATGCTAGAAGGATAATAGTTTCAGCCCCCTCTTGCTGAAGCACGTTTGCCATTGCATGTAGTTGGTACCAGAACTGCTGGTGGATGACATCCAGTAAACGTGTAGGTTTCGTTCTGTCTGGAGGTTTAAAATGTTCCACATTGGGGTTATGTAGTAAGTGCCAGTGTTTAAGCTTTCTTTCCCTGGTATTTGAAATATTAAGTCAAGCTGTGCACAATAAAATAGGTAAATGTGGAGAAGCATACAAAAAAAAATCCCTACAAACCCTTAGAGTACTTAAACCTGTGAAGGATTTAATTTATATTACTAATAGAGAGCTCATTTTAGTCCAACTCATAATTACTGGAACTTACTAAATCAGTATTGGACGTGTCCTGCTCCTTCAGGAAGATGCAAGTCTAGTGGCTGCCTTATTATTGAGGCTAGTAAAGAGGTGTAAAGATGTAACAGGTCAGAATAGTACTGCATGGATATTATTAGCATCCTGGGTGTAGGTTACTGTCACCAAAGTTTAAGAAATGTTTTGGATATTTAAGCATTTATTACATTACATTTAAACATGATAATTAGTGTAACCTTCCATATAAAAGGTAAGCCTTAGGTATGTTTACCTGAAGTGCTTCTTTCAAGGCTTGTTTCTTACCAGTGATAGGTCTTTTTATTTGCTCCTGTTTTCAAGCAACTTGAGATATTTTTTTTTAAGTGGGAACAAGGTAAAGGAAAGAGAAAAATTATTCCTACTCCAGGCTGTTGCAGTTGAAATACATCCTTATTTCTTTGGTGAAGCAACTTTATGCAAATAAAAACTACCAGCAATATAGTACCCAAAATAAAACAGCAAGCACTAAGTCAAGCAAGAAAGTTGTAAAACAGTGTTCCACTGCTGAATGTTAAATATTCAAATAAACATTGTAAAAACTTCAGGAAGACTTTATGGGGCCATAGACGCACGGTGTAAAATCATTCAAGTTCTGCCATCAAACGACACCAATTGTTCAACATATTCTTATCAGCCCAAGTGGAAGTGAGTATCTTTAGGGGAGTACTTAAGCTAGTGCAGACATGTAATTCATCTCTCAAATGGCACGTATCCTGCTGCTCTTCCTGTTTACACCTTTGCATACAGAATCAAGACGGTGATTAGGTGTGCAGAACATTGGTGACAGACGTGAAATGCATGCATACACACACCTTGTCTAGAGCATGTTATACAAACTGCTCCATTCATTGGTATCTGGAGGAAGAAAATGGTTTGTTTCACCTAAGCGTGCTGTTACTGCCCGGGGTGCATGCTGTGTGTGTATTGGTAAGCGTCACAAGGAGAACTAAGGAAGCTCTATGATACAAATGTGTGGCAAAAAATTGCAAGACCGCTTGCAAAAGTGTGGAAGAAAAAGGCAGACTAATAGCAGGGGGGAAAATGGCTTAACTTTAATCTAGAGATTTTTCCCTAGATTAGTTTCTTAAAATGGAAAAGACAATTAGGAAAGACTTCAGTGGGAGGATTAGTTGAATTTGAAATGTTCTAAAGAGCTGGCCTTACTCCCCAACGGCCTGTTCTGTGCTATTGTATTTCTGTTGCTGGAAGTAGACTTGTCTAGAAATGGATAGTGGGGAGTGATTTGCTCTCTGGTGTTCAACATGCCCCTGGGGAAGTGTAACCCCCAAAGCTTATGTTTCTCGTGAAGAAATTGTTTGAAAATGTATTCACAGGTAAAAGAATGTTCAGATGTTTTGACCCTCTTCTCATTGAGTAATGCTTTATTCTGCAAATAGTCTCATTGGATTTAATGTGACTGTTCCATGAAAAAAAACAAGCCAACAAAAATGGGAGTGAGGGTGGCAGAAAGAGATCTGCAGACTCTGAAACAGGTGAATAAGATGCAAGAAAAATACCTGTGAAGTAGTCTCCAGATCAAATTTGCTCATCAATCACATTGTCTGTCAGCTGGAGTAGCTGAGTAGCTTCAGTGCTGAGATATTTCCGTCTGGGGGCTCCGCTTCTACACGTGCCCTCTTGCTGTTGGTCAGGTCTGTACTCAATCTCACCTTATGCAGGAGGTGACTGGGAGAGGAGAGACCATCTACGGGTCGACTTGTTGTGCCCTGACGTTTTCACCCCAAAAGCAGATGGCATATCTAGGTAGTCTGAGCTTACCAAATAAGGTTACCTATCAAGGTAACTTGGATCCAAATGCAGAAGGGATCTGGATTTTATAAGAAGGGTATTGGGGAAGCTTAAATATAAGCTGAGATACTAAACTCTCCAAAACTAAAGGTATTTTGGTAAAAAATGTTCCAGAAAGAAATTGTAGAGGTGTGATTAAACAACATTTATTGCAGTAACTGTTACTTAATCAGCTATTTCTGTGATTGAGTAGTTGCTCTAATAGTTCTTTTAAGAGCTTGGTTTAGCTTTAAATAAATTGGAAAGGGGAAGGATGGAAATCCTTAAGTGTAATCAGTATTTTATTGTAAGAAATTAAATCACACCCTGTATTTGTTGCCCAGGACTGAAGTTACAGGCTGAAACATAATTTATCTTCTGGTTTTTGGTTTTGGCTCACACAAAGGTTTCTGTTGACAGAGAATAAATGATCTTGTGGAAAAGACGTGCACTTGGGACTTGCAAGGTCTGTGCTTAGTTCTTAGCTCAGCGTCAGTATTCCTTGAAATCACTTAATCTGGATATGTTTCCCATCTGTTCTGCTTTTCTAGGTGGCAAGCTTTTGTGACCATGTTTGCATACAGAATAATACAGGGGATCCCAAGTGTTACTCTGAGCCTCTTGTTGCTGTTGAAATGTGTATGCCAGTGAAATTAAATCTAGGTTTATGTCTTTAAGTGATTAGATCTTAATTATATGCAAGTGTATATTCTTCATTTGCAAGGAATGGTGGGGAATGTTTACAAATGTGTTCCCAGTGTACAGAAAACCGGTTAAATAAGCACGAGGGAAATGAGTCAAGAAGGGATAGCAAGTCCTAAGTTTATGGAGGACTTTCTGTAGGGTGGAACCGAGCAGAACAGTTTTGAGTCACCACTTCAGCTGTTTATGTCCTTGTGAATTCACAGTTTAATTTTCCGACCACAGTGGCCTGGTCAGACATTCCCAGGTGTCTTCCTGAGTACAGGATGCTGCAGTGCAGTGTTGGAGAAGGTTAAGCTGGAATGGGAATGGTTAGCTATGTTTTAAAAGCAGTTGTTGCTAGTAATAAGGATTCCCAAAGATTTTATTCTGGCAGTTAAAAAGGTTGAAGCTACTGGGTTCATTAGAGCAAGACTTATTTTTCCCTGATGTAAATTGGTAAAGCTCTAGTTATAGCCGCCTTCTCAGGTAAGCTGAATATTCAAACTTGAGCATCTCAAGTAGCATTGAATTAAAAGCATGGACTGTTAATTTAGTTGCTAGGATGCAAGAAAGAAAAAAAAATAATAATCCCAGAAATTAGTCTTCATCTGGTACTGTATGGCTGCACTGACCTCTCCCCAGTCCCTGCTGTTGTGAGCTGCCTTTCATTCTGGAGTTGTGCTCTGCTGGGGAGAAGTACAGCGAGGCTTTGATCTCATGGGGCATGTGAACTGCAGGCTTTAAATGCAGCTTTTCCTGCAACAGACATCCTGTGCTGCACATCTTCACTGAAATCCAGTCAACTTGAAGACAGATGGTGTATTAAATTTACTAAAGAGATACTAGTGCTCTGTGGCATGCACGCTTTTTGGCAAGCTGCCTCGCTGATCTGTCTGAAAAAGCTGAATGGACTTGTATATCCATTGGGTTTGGGTGTCCTGCCTCCCCTCCTGCCTGCAAAGGTGAGGTTTGTCAGGTAATGGGGAATAGTGACTGCTCAAGTTCCTGGCTGTACTTATGGGGAATAGTGGCTGCTGAAGTTCCTGGATGTACTTATGGGGAATAGGGGCTGCTGAAGTTCCTGGCTGTACTTATGGGGAATAGTGGCTGCTGAAGTTCCTGGCTATACTGCACCTAAAATTACTCTTGGAAATCCAGGCAAAAACGTGTAGACTACTCACACAAGGAAGACCAGCTTCCATCTGATTTTCTTTAGGTTCCAGAAGCCCTCAGTAGCAGAGATACCTTCCCTGCGTGTGCTGTTCCGTGTTTCCCTTAGCCTAGTTACAGGAAATAGCAATTTTATGCTAAAAGAGCTAAAGTCTCTAAGCTTGGTTGTGTTTGTGCCCATAGGTGTAGGCTGCAGTTCCCTGTTTGGAACTGTAATTCTCTGGAATGGGATTTGTGGGTGCTGTTACGGGGAGGTTCTCTAGTGCCCACAGCAGAGACCAAATGTTCTTATGGTGGGAACGGGGCAGAGGGAGGCCAGCACTGAGCGGTTGTGCATCACTTTGGTCCATCAGAAGTGGTGGAAACTGGGTGAAATCCTCAAGGATTCATTTTTTTTAATCTCAAATGTAAGATGAGACAAAATGCACCCTTCAAAATAGCCATGAAATGCTTTGATTCGGAGCTAAAAGAAAGGCAAAGCTTTGTTTAGGGTCGCTCAACAATGGCAAAGGGTTGGTCAGGGGGAAAAATACATCCATTTTTGTCACTGACAAGCAACACAAATGATGTCATGGAAAGCGGTTTAGGTAAACAACATTTATCTCTGTTTCTCAATTTTCTGTGCCTAATGATAAATATTCATGCTTATTAAATATTAACTGATTTGGAAATGCATTTGATACTGTAAGTGCACTAACATCTATTAAAATTAAATATTATTTTTAAGTGCAAGGAGCAGTGGTCTGAGCACAGAGACAGGCCACTTAGAATAAACGTGTTTAGTATGTTTTTCATCACAGGATCTCCTGGTCAGTGACCTAAACCTCCCAGCCAAGACACCTACTCTCAAGGAGCTTCATTTTGAAATACAGGGAGCTCTTTGTCAGTGTAGTATTAAAAAAAGGATGGATTTTTTTTCCAAAGCTGCTTGGTGTCTGTGTGGGGAGTACAATGTGTTGGGTACCAGGTGCTTTGAAAATACTAACCCACTGCATACTGAGTCAGTTCAATATATCTACATTTTAATATTTGACTCAAAAATATGAGATAGTATCATCTGTGTAGGTGGAGCCTTGTGCTGGCTGCTCTTCAGGGCGCTCTTTCTGAATTGGTATTTGTGAATAGATGTGATTGTATCAAGTGCAGCGTGATGGATGCCCGAATCCTGATGGATACCTGTGGGTATCAACATGATTTTTATGTTTCAGATATTCCAGACTGAATACTACTGTATTCAGACTGCTTACAGTAATGGTGACTCACCTTTAATGGGGAGGCTTTGCTAGTACAAGTTCCCTTTGCACTCGTGCTTTGTGTATGTGGGATTACATCACCCTAGCATCCATGGCATCACTGCATTCCTAAAAAGAGAAAGCAAAAAAAGAGAAATGGGTCAAATGGAGTGAAGGGAAGGAGGAGGACAAGACTGGAAGACAGTTTCTGGTATGTTCTGGGCACTTCCTGTAACTTCCCGAGTAACTAAGGCAGCGATATTCGCCCCACTTTGGGGATTAAGAGGCAAAGCAGAAGCCTAGGGTTTTTACTAGAAAAGGCAAAGAAAATAGTTGTTATTGCATATACTGTACTGGAGTCCCTGTTTTGCCTGCTTGGAGGGAAAAACTTAGATGATGAAACTTACACTTTTTTTTAGACTTGGTGTTTTGCATAACATCATGATATGCAGAACAATATTAATGCTGGTCTGTTTTTTTCTCTCAACCTACTTTCATTTCTCTTTGAGGAACAAGAGGCTGCAATCATTTAGTCCAGCTGTAGCTTTCTCCAAAACTCATGTGATCAGCTTTTTTTATGGTACAAATGTTTGTATATAGTACAAATATGGCATGTGGTGCTTCATTCTATTCTTACAGGATCTACTGCAGCTCTGTGTGGGGTGGTCAGTGGCTCTGATTTGTAACTTGTGATAAAACCATCTTACACTTGAATATAATGGGCCCAATGTGCTCTGCCTTGGTTCCTCTGTGCAGTCCAGCCCCCAAACAGGAGGTGGGATTGGAGGTGAATACTAGGGCTGCAGTAAGTGGGGAACTCTGCTATGTTCTTACTGTTTAGAATTGCAATGGGTATCGGGTGGTTGCCTGAAGTCAGCAGAGATTGTGGCTTTTGCAGTTTAATGTCATGAAACAACTTTGATAATGGAATTGATTATGGACCAATGGAATTAATTCAAGCCTCCGTTAGCCCTGGGTTTGCGACTGCTGTGTGTGTAACGTGTCACATCTGGATATGTGTTCTGATAGCTGATAAAACCTTGATGATTAATGAAATGACAACAGGCCAACGAAGGAAAGAATTTAAGATTATTAGGTTGGTCTGTGGATGGATTCGGTGCTTTATGTGTTAAGGTAAGACTGGTAGAAACGTAGTGTCTGCTCTTCCACTGTCTAGCCACTGTGGAAGGAGTGGAAAGATTGCAAACGGTGTGTGGGGTTTCCAGAGCCCGAGCAGCAGCAGTTTGGGGGTGCTTTGTACAGGGGATGGTTACTTGACAAGCCTCAGGGACATGCAGAGTATGGACTTAAAAGCCTTTTGCTTTTCTGCAAATGCTTGGGTAGCTCCCAGTGCTGCTTGTCAGAATCAGCTCTGTCACGGGAGTGGTGGGGGCCACGTCAGCTCGGAATTTGGAGATGAGTTCAAGTGGGCAACTTCTGTTCCTCCCAGTCTGTCTCCTGGCCTGCAGAGGGGCAGGGAATTCCATGGTTCTGCCTAGACCGAAGCATCGGGAAAGCAGCAGGGGAAATGTAACCCCCAAACCTGCTGGTTCTTCTGTAGCAAAAATGCCACAGTTAGAAGAGTGTCAGGAAGTCCATTTGTATGACCAGGAATGTTTAAAAATATATTTTTTTCAAATCTGACTAGCATTTAGAAGTCTGGCATTTCAAAGGCTGATACCATCTGAGATGTTTTCTTCTGTCTTCAGTAGTAGCTTAGAAGCTAAATTAAAATGAGCCAACACCTCTCAGGTTTTGAAGTTGTTCAGAACAAATTTTGACGAGTAAAAATGTTTGACATTTTGTAGGCAAATGCAACTTGCATGAAAGAACTTCAAATTTTCAGCTTCATGGAAAGATCTCACAATTTTTCCATAGATAAACCCATGTAAAGACCAGTTGTGTTAATTTTTCCATCCATGGGGGGTAGCGTGTAGCTTCACCTGAGGGTGTCAGTTACACACAGTGATGCTGCTGTCATGGCTTTCTTTTTTATAAGACATTTAGAGCTTAGATTCATTTGCAGGACTGGTTTTAAGTGTGCCCAGGATTCAGAGGGAACTATTTGGTGGGGCTAATCAAAACAATTACCCAGTGAAGTAATTCCCTTAAAGAGCAGCTTGCTTTGGCTGGCAGTCTTTCCTCTCTTCATAGCTGTTCACTTATTTACCAAGATGTGATGGTGATTATTATTTTTTTAAGAAACCTGTTTAGAAAAAATTCCACACAAAAAACTGATTGGTGAAGGTTTCTTTCAAAGAGTTACCAAAGCATTTATTTATTTCACATTGTTGGTATTCTATACTGTTTGTTTTGTCTATACTTGGGTACATTGAAGAAAAGCATTAATCAAAACGATCCTAAAATGATGAGTGATGCTTTGTTATTATAGAATTTAATAATGTTCTGTGTCAAGCCATTTACCCACTTCAAACCCTGTCAGGTATTTTCAAGTGGACTCAAAATCATTCGACGTGTTGGGTCATCACGAGGAGTTAGTAGAAAGGTAGTAGCTTCCCACATAATTACTCTTAAATAGAGGTGCCACAGTTGTGTAGCAGCTATTAGTAAGGTCTCTTGCCTTTAAGAGAGCTCTGCTTATCAGCCTTGGCTAATTTTCCAAGTCTGCCTGCTTTGTCTTTGGAAAGGTTTTTGTTCAGAGTATTGCCACTAACAGGGCTGTGCTGAAACAGATGAGTCTTTAGCGGTTAATATAAAGAACTCTCTGATCAATGGGAAGTCTCTTAACCTCTGCTTCCTGAGCAGAATAAATTCCTTCAGTGTCTTGAAGATGCTTCAGTGGTCTGGAGACTTGAAAAAACAAACAAAACCACAAAACAACCAGAAAAAAAATCATCAGGATGCTACTTATTAGAGCAACAGAACAGGAAATTAAATCAATTAAGTAGTAGTGCAGAATACAAAGAGAAAACAACTTTAGCATAAAAAATATCTGGAGGAAACACTATGTATAAAAGATAATAATTTGATTATATAGAATCATAGAATCGCTTAGGTTGAAAGAGACCCTTGGGATCATCAAGTCCAACCATCAGCCCCACTCTACAAATTCTCCCCTACACCAGATCCCTCAACACCACATCTAATCTACTCTTAAACATAGTGTGTACAGAGTTATTTCCCATTGACATGAAGCTAGAGGGAGGATTGTGGTGGGAGGTGAGTAGCCCTCATGGTGTCTGCACCACTGAGGTCCAGGTGACGAAAACCTGGTGAACGCAGACACCTGCTTTTCACCCCTGTCCACTATTGCTTTTTGAGGGTGATCCCACCTGGATGGGATTCCTGTTGTTGTCTCTGTGGTTGTGGGTAGATCGGTTTTCTGTATTCAGTTGCCCACAAATGCTTCTATGAATTCAGCTTATGCTGTGGGTATGATGATCCCAGTTTGCACAAAGATCTCACAGGTTTACTAGGATTTTTAAGAATTAGTTGTTCAGTTTGGACTTTTGAGGATTGAATGGTAAGGAACACCCCCAGATTCAGCTGATTCATATACCTGGCTATTCTGGGGTAATTGACAACTTTTCAGCTGATTGCTCAAGACAGACTATTGAAATATTCAAGTATTGAAACTATTTCCCATTGGAAGAACTTTGTGCTAATTACATATTAGGACAATATTGTGCCTTGGGGTTTGGCCAGACAAAAACCTTTCCTCCTGTTAATTGATTGCCAATTAACCTAAGAGCGAAGTAGCATTTATGTAAATGTCCATCAAGATACTTCAATTGTAAAAGTGCAATTTTTTAAGTGCTGTCAAGGGCTCAGGCTTACAATCCAGTTCCTGTTTTCCCCCACAGCCTTTTAGAGCCGCGGTCCCTAGAAAGGTTTTGATTCCTGGCTTTTCTTCAACTTCTTGGCATCTAAAACCCCTCCTGCAGTTTTTATGCCTGTTGTAAGTGCGTTGGTTGAGAAAACAGAAGTGGATAAAGTAATACAGCTCCTATGTGTAGATGTAACAAAGGAAGACCTGGGAAACTACAGGGCAGATGATCAGAGGGCTGGAGTACCTCTGCTATGAAGACAAACTGAGAGATTTGGGGTTGTTCATCCAGGAGAAGAGAAGGCTCCAGGGAGATCTTACGGCTCCCTAAAGTACCTAAAGGGGCTACAGGAGAGATGGGGAGGGATTCTTTATCGGGGAGTATATTGACAGGATGAGGGGTAATGGTTTTAGGCTGAAAGAGGGGAGATTTAGATTCGATATCAGGAAGGAATTCTTTACTGTGAGGATGGTGAGACACTGGAACAGGCTGCCAGGAGAAGCTGTGGATGCCCCATCTCTGGAGGGGTTCAAGGCCAGGTTGGATGGGGCTTGGAGCAGCCTGGTCAGGTGAGAGGTGGCCCTGCCCAGGGCAGGGGGTTGGAACTGGATGATCTGGAAGGTCCCTTCCCAACTCTATGATTCTGTGTAGTTAAATACACACATATAGCTAGATCTACACTGGCAGTTAGAATGGTGGTGTTATCTGTGTTCCTGTACCAATATTAGCATGGTATGAAAAATGTTTAGTTGAGGAGAAATTTAGAGACAGGATTTCATATTGTGAAACTGTTCTGCAATTAGCTGAAATCCTCAATAATTACCTAAAAGCCAGCTTGAGTGTCCCTAGAGTGCAGAAGGGATGTATGCATATGCATGCAGGTATAAGCAGACATATCCACAGAGTATTTTATAGATACTCTATTTGTCAAAAATCTACTGGTGATAGCACCCTTACAAATGAAAATAATTTGTGTTGCTTTGTCCTGTTCATAAGCGTTGATGAAATAGAGGACCTGCAACACGTCTTGCAAGTCTGGTCTCCTCCAGTGCTGTCCATGGCAGGGATATTGTGCTGTTCCCATAGAATTTTACAGACTGTTGCCAGAAGTGAGTCTTGATAAAAGCTTATTCAGATTCAGAGTGTAACAAGCACTGAGCTGCCTGCCAGCAGTGTCTGTATTGCTCAGTGCTTGTTTGTAGCTGTCTTCACCTCCCTGATCATCTAGTGAGGTAGATCTTGGATGGAAGTCTGTACGGATGAGTTGCCATCATGTGGCATGTACAGAACTAGGTGATCAGGCCCAGCTGGCATGGGTTTATGAAAGGCAGGTCCTGCTTGACTAACCTGATCTCCTTCTATGACAAGGTGACCAACTATAGTGGACTTCAGTAAAACTTTTGACACCATTTCCCACAGCATTCTCCTGGAGAAACCAGCTGCTCATGGCATTTATGGGTGCCCTCTTGGCTGGGTAAGAAACTGGCTGGTGAACCAGTAGTAGTGAATGGAGTTAAGTGCAGTTGGTGGCTGATGACATGTCTTAATCACCTCATCCAGGTCATTGATAGAGTGCAGCCTTGGTAATTCGCAGGGGACACCAAGTTAGGCAGGACTATTCATCTGCTTGAGGGTAGGAAGGCTCTGCAGAAGGATCTGGACAGGCTGGATCAATGGGCCAAGGCTCAACAAGGCTGAGTGCCAGGTCTTGCATTTGAGTCACAACAACCCCATGCAGTGTTACAGGTTTGGAGAAGAGTAGCTGCTTCTGCCTGGCAGAAAACAATCTGGGGGTGTTGGTTGACTGTTGGCTGAACATGAGCCAGCAGTGTGCCCAGGTGGCCAAGAAGAGCTACCTGGTGCCTGGCCTGTATGAGAAACAGTGTGGCCAGCAGGACTAGGGAAGTGATTGTCCCCTTGGGCAATTGTGAATTCCCACCTCAAGTGCTGTGTCCAGTTTTGGGCCCTTCCCTACAAGAGGGACATTGGAGGGCTGGAGTGGGTCCAGAGAAGGGCAGTGAAGTTGGTGAGGCATCTGGAGCACAAGTCTTGTGAGGAGTGTCTGAGGGAGCTGGGGTTGTTCAGCCTGGAGAAAAAGGAGCCTGAGGGGAGACCTTCTGGATTTCTACGACTACCTGAAAGAAGCGGGTAACGAGGTCAGGGTTGGTTGAGATTGGATGTTAGGAAAATCTTTTTCACTGCAAGGATTGTCAGGCATTAGAACAGGCTGCCCAGGGATGTGGTTGAGTCACCATCCCTGAAGATGTTTAAAAGACCTGTAGATGTGGCGCTTAGGGACGTGGTGTAGTGGTGGACTGGGCAGTGATAGGATACGCATCAGGCTTGATCATCTTAAAGGTCTTTTCCTACTTAAATGATTCTGTGATGCTTCCATACTTCCCTCTTTACTTGAACCCTAACTGGGGTCTTAGTTACAGTACGTGGAAGTCTGTCCCCCAAGCGTGACAGTCATCTTCCCCGCAGCTCTGCGGTCTCTGTTATAGAGTAAGGCTTAGAGAGTATAAGCTGTGATGCAGCAGTTGCTGGTCAGTCTTTCTCATATTCAGCATCAGTTTGGAGTCGCTCTAGCAAGTCGCTTACTTGCACTTTTAGCAATGTACTTATACTTCACTGGGTTATTTTCTGTCATTCTTTCCCTTCATATAGCATTAAAATGTCTTGATATATTATGGTGCTTTATCTCAAAGTGGTTTACAAAAATAATAATTATCATCATCACCCTTTTTTGCAAATGAAATATTTAATGGGAACAGGGACAAGTAAGGCAGCTCTTTCAAGATCATCCAGTAACGAGGGGTAGAAGTAAGAAAGCGTGTTGCTGCAGCCACTGAGTATTGCTGTCTCATTGATACTGATGTCCAGAAATAATGAGATCAGTGCTGATTTTGAAATATTTCTTTATTTTAATCTTTTCATATCTTTTTCTTTGGAATTTTGTTCTGTGAAAGTCGGGAAGTCTCCTCTTGCTTCCGTTATTTTTCTAACTTTGGGCAGTTTGTCTTAGTTCGGCTGGTTTTATGGAATCAGGTTTATGTTTCGGTGTAAGAATTCCAGAAAAACCACTAGATCTTAAATTCGAGATTGAAATGGTAGATTGTGCATCCGTCCAACTCGGTGGCAAAACCCCCCGTTACTCTGAACTGCTTTCATAAAAATCACTGCCAACAGTGATTCCTAAACATTCCCTTCCTTTCTTTGAGAACTTTTTTTGATTAGTCATAAGGAAAAAGGTCGTTCTGATTGGGCAGAATGAGATACTATTGATTCTGAATTAAAGTATTCAAATTAGGTCTAAGCTAAGCATAATTTGTCATTATCTAAGATGGTGGGAAATGGCTTCCTTGGAGAGGGATTTAATTGGGGCAGATGGATTAGACAAGGCTGTCTGATCTCTGACTTGCTTTTCAAAATGCTGCTGGCTCGAGTCAGTGAAGACGGACGAATATATCAGTGACAGGGGAAAAAAAGTTCAATAAAGTGATCATGGGCTTCTTCTCTGGGCTTTTTATTTTGTTGCTGTTGTTTTCATGTGTGGTTTTTTAACAAAGCACCTTTCCTTCAAAATCTTGAATTTGAAGTTACTCACTCAAGGCCAGCACCATCTCTGGTTTTATAATGCTTGTCTAACTGGGATGAACAAGGTAGTTCTTGAGATGAGCAACCCCTGAGCTTTATCTCTGCTTCTACCAATCTCCCTTCGTATTAGGAAGGAAAATAGGTAATTCTCACGTTTGTTTTACAAAGCACACAAGAGTGTTCTCAGTCAAAAATAGTGTAGATTAGAGAGAGGTATTTATACAGAGATGGATGCATATGGGTACGAACGGGAAGTCCTTGTTAGGAATGTTAGACACTCAGCAGCTTCTCCAGCTGGGAAGGCTATATACAGTGTTGGTAGTAAATTTTGGGGCTGGATACATGCTTAAGCAAGAGGATTTTTCCCTATTCACTTCCTTGCCATAAGAGCTCACGTTGTGTTTCCAAAGTCACTGAGATGCAGACTGTTGTTACCCTAAAGAACAGAGGGTCTTTCTAGTAGCGGTGCTGATTCTAACCTGGCTTTGCTGTTTGTGAGCAGGACTCTTTCTGTCCTTCCCCAGTTGTCTTGGCATTTACCTCTGGCATTTGGAGCACAGGTTTAGTGCCTTCAATGGCCAACAAATGTTTCAGAAATGTTTATAATGTTTTCCATCCCAACAATCAGAGCTGCTGGAGTTGCAATTATTAAGGATATAAATGCCATGTATGATGAAAAACTGCTTGTCCTATGAATCATTAGGAAGTGAACTTCAAATTGAGATCTGTGTCTTTTGGTGAGTCCAGAATGAGCCTAAGCTAATTAAAAGGTTACTGTAGCTTGACTTCAGTATTGGTGGTTTCCAGCTGGCCAGGAGCCTGGGAGGATCTTGCTCATATCTGTCCCCAAGTCTGTTCAGGCACAGCGTGGAGGGTACTTAGAGGTAACCCTGCCTATTAACTGTAGCTGCTGGGGGCACTCATTGATTTGGATGAACTGCATTTAAAATATGTACATCTGTTGAGGATATATGTCTTGAGTGAGTGCTGTGAGGACAGTCTTTACTTATTTCAGGCAGTAAATATTGATGATTTATGTCATTGGTAAAAATGAATATCCTTGAGAATACTCTAACCCAGTGAGAACAGGCGAGGTTAATGTAACCAGGATGATGGGCAGTAAGCACACATTTGGAATGCCATGAGGCAGATATTAGAAGGAATGGTCCTTTCTTAAGGCACTGGGAGGGTAGGCTTTAGATTTTTCTAATATTCCTACATTTAAAATCCAGACCAAATACACTAATTTTTGACTTTGACATTTGCCCTCTGTGCTTACTAATACCACAACTGTGTTATTCTGTCATCATGCATCATGGATCATCTGGACACAAAACCGGCTTCCAAATCCTCTTTCCTATGAGGGAATTGACCTTCTCGTTAGTTGGAAATAACACTGTGAGAGGTAATCAATATTTAGTTGAAATACCAGCATCTCATCTCAGGCATTACTCAGCCCTTATTTCCGGAAAGCGTTCAGACTAAAAGCAAAATGTTTAGGCTCAGCTGCGTGTGGCAGATCTGCTCTTCTACATACACATCATGTGTGCAAGTGCTTCTCTGAATGTACAAATTGCAGATTGCCATTTCTGAGGCTCCTTGTCTGTCAGTCTGACCTTCCACTCCAGACACATCAGGACACGAAGCGGTTGCCCTGCGTTCTGCCAGGTTTCCCTGCTGACAGGGACTGACTTAGAATTGCTGCTGGGACCTTTATGGAAGAATTCAATGGCGCTTTTTTGTGTGTGTGTTTTTTAAGTGCCTGTAGAGACTGGGTAGAAAATCACTGTTTTTCTCCTCGCGCTTTTAAAAACGCGTCAGATAAAAATTGATGCGAGCATCGATTAGCATTTGGAATTGTCAGGTCAATTAGGTTTTGGCATTTTAAAAGAAAATGCATCTTCACCTTCCTGTTTTTCTGTAAAGTTGAAGGAAGGACTAAGCAACTGTCTGAGAAGGTAGCTTCAGCTTTTAATGGAAGTGCCACTGAATATGCCCTGGCTCAGCTCAGGTCGGCTCGGGCTTAATCAGAATAAAGGTGCTGGGAATCTGAAAGCTTCTCTGGCACCTATCTCTAATGAGGCTCTGTAAGCTCTATGCCAACACATGTGTGTTTCCAGTCCAACTCACCCTTCCTTACAACATTGCTTGGATCTCTCTGAGACTGGATTCCCTTTAGATTTATTTGCATTTGACTCTAGATTTACACTTCTTTGCATTTTATTTTCTTTTTTAAATTTAATAGGGACACAAACAAATACTGTAGTTATTGCAGGAGGACTATAAAGCAACATTTCTTCTGTCCTTCCTGCAGAAACAAATGTGTCGAGATAGCTGCTGAAATGTGTTTCCTTTTAGCCCACCTTGGCTCAGGCCTCTCCTCTAGTCACTGCTCAATACGGAGAGCAGCGGAAGCAGAGCTCGGCCCAGGTTTGGTTATGAGAAGTTTCTCAGAGCCCCCTGTGTGCTTCACAGCTGGGATCAAACGAGGTGGGATGCTTGAAACAAACTCCCTCGCTTTAGGGTTGCTCTATGTGTATCAGGAATTCTCTAGATCACAGCATCGAAACTAGCCTTTTTGTTTCTGCATGGGCTGTTTGATGTCTTAACAAGTAGAGCGGACTGGGAGTACCCGTAGACTGGAGTCTTACTCTGGCTCCAGTGAGGAAAGCATTTGTGGGTAGGAACCCGAGCCCCATAGATGGCTGTTATTTGTACGGATGCATCCTTGCATGGAGATTACAATTACTGCAGTTCCTGTGGTGTTCAGGGTTATATCTTCAACCCATCCAGTGGCAGGATTGGACCTCAAGGCAGAAGAATCCAGGCCTAGTGTGGCATTTATGGAGGATGTGGCATATCAAAATCACAGAATATCAGGGATTGGAAGGGACCTTGAAAGATCATCCAGACCAATCCCCCTGCTGGAGCAGGAACACCCAGAGCAGCAGGTCACGCAGGAATGTGTCCAGGCGGGTTTGGAATGTCTCCAGAGAAGGAGACCCCACCACTTCTCTGGGCAGCCTCTACCAGTGTTCTGTTACCCACACTGGGAAGAAGTGTTTGCTCATATTGAAGTGGGCAGTGTCAGTAGGAAGCAGAGGAAGAAAAAGTAATGGTCATGTGTTTTTCTCAAGAAAAATGCCGAGGGGAGGTTAAAAAAGCATTTTTTGAGAATCCCCTGTAGTGGGCTAGTTAAGCCATTGGATAGTTTCAGAGGTTAGTAATAGGAAATGCATTGGGAGAACCAAGAGGAACTATGCCAAAATGGGTCTTTTGCTGCCTGGCTGCCTGCCTTGTCAGTCGGTGTTACCCCAGCAGAGCAAGCCCAGCTGGGCACTAACAAAGAGAAGATCCCTTTTGATGAATGCTGTAGGTATGTTTTATGACACACACACACCCACCCCCTTCTGATCAAATATGAAGTTCCCTACCAAAGAAGCATAAAGTTATTTTAGAATAAGGGTCAATCCTGAGGTTATTGCTAAAAGACAGGGTGTTTTTTTCTCTCCTAACATCCTGTGCTTGCAGTGAAAGGTACCTAAGCACATGGGAATAATACAGCCTTCGATTCGGATGATAAACCATGGACCGTGCACAAGGGCTGTTGCATCTGCTAAATTTAGATTTCCTTCAAATGCTGTGAGAATCGATCCCATTAAAGACAAAATGATGCTTTATTTTGTTTGCTCTTCTGACAGAGAATTTCAAGTAGTTTGAAGGGATAAGAAATGCTGAAGAAAAAGCTCACCTTAGGAGCTGCAGATTGCAGTTTTGTTCCTCGGGAGTGGTTTTACGTCTCTTAAAATGGAGTTTGGACGTTTTCTTTTCAGGCATGTCTTTTTGCACAATGTGATAATGTCAACATTTGAGTGAGTGATACTCGGGTACCTAATGCAGAAATGGTTCCAGATGCACAGGGGCTTCTGTTCTGCAGTTCTTTCCGTCAGGAGAAGCGTGTGTTACTGTAAAACGGCTTCCCGGGAATCACTGCTTTTGTTTGCCCATCTACCAGTGGAAACCTGAGATAAGGCTGAGTTTATACAACAGTAAGACAGGATTTATGATACACAGGAAAAAGGAATGTTATAGTAAGGCCAACAGCAGCAGAACCAGAGGGATTAGTGTTCTCAAAACTGTTTTGAGTTTTGAAGTGTAAATGACTCCTGAAGTAATGCGGAGATTAGAAACAGCCCCTTAAAAGTTTGGGGCTTGGCGCAACCTAAGATGCTGCTTTTATCTGAATCACGTTGGAAGCTACACAAATTTCATTCTGCAAGGTGCTGATGATTTTGCCAAACCTTTCTTAAAATCAAGTGAAAAAGAAATAATCACTTGTCTGTCTGTTCTGTGCTTCACTGCCGCTGCAGGCGATGGACAAACCGCTTTGTGGGAAACAATGGAATTACTGAAATGGATTTGATCAGTGGCTTGGCTAAAATAGTCTCTTTCCAATTGGGAATCACAACCTAGGTCTCCTGACTTTACAGATTGCCAAGGAGCCAATAAACCAGGGGTGGGTTTTGAGGGGAATCGTTTCCCGGGGGTCATGGATGTAGCTTGGCTCCTTAAGCTGAAGCTGAGGCACCCAGCTGGGCGGTGGGGCTGGGTTTGCTCCCCATCTGCTCTTTTAAAGCCTCTCAGCTTTACCTGAGTTTGATCCTGTGGTGGTGATACCATCTCATCCTTCTGTTTGTAGTTGCGACTGTTGTGCTATCATTGTGTGTTTTGTATAAATTGGAGAATTTTATTTTAAGGACATTATTGCCAACAACATAGTTCTACCAACACATTGTACTTAGTTCCTGCTCATAGAATCACAGAATGGTCCAGGCTGGAAGAGACCTCTAGGGACAATTAGACCAACCTCCTGACAGTCAGCAGAGACACCCCCAACTAGACCAGGTTGCCCAGGGCCTCCTCGAGCCTCCCCTTGAATATCTCCAGGGAAGGGGCCTCAACCACCTCCCTGGGCAACCTGTCCCAGTGGTCCACCACCCTCAGAGTAAAGAACCTATTCCTAATGACCAATCTAAATCTGCTCTTCTCCAGCTTGAAGCCGTTGCCCCTCGTGCTGTTACTGCAGGCTTTTGTAAACAGACCCTCCCCAGCCTTCCTATAGACCCGTTCAGGTACTGGGAGACTGCTATAAGGTCTCACCGGAGCCTCCTCTTCTGCAGGCTGAACAAGCTCAGCTCCCTCAGCCTGTCCTTGTAGCAAAGGTGCTCCAACCCCCTGATCATTTTTGCAGTGCTCCTCTGGACCGGCTCCTTCAGATCCATGTCCTGTTCTTAGCAATAGTTCCTCGCAGCACTGTTACAAATGATCTGGTTTTAGTGTCTTCTATCTTTGTACTCAAAGTTGTTCCCCTTTGTACATGCCTTTGGCACTCATATTTGTTTAAATGTTGCCAAGGGTTTGGGTTTTGGTGGGGAGGAGTTGGTCACATTCTGCTTCTCTGGGGGATATTGACCATTCAGATGTGGGTATCTGTTTAACTGAATTTCAGATGTGAAAACAAATCTGAAAAGAAACTTTCCATGTATAGGACAATTTTGGCTACATATATTTTGTTTTAAATAGTCCAGGTTTTAATAGATCATATTATGAGAGATCAGCTGGTCAGTGGCCAATTATGTCCCTGTGCTTTTATGCTTAAATAAAAGTAGATAATGTAAGAGTGGCCTGCTGCTTTCAAATTTACCATAGATGGCCTTTTGTTTTTAGATTAAACTTGCTCAGTCTATCAGCAATTTTATAGAGCAAAAAATATGCCCATTTTTCTCAATGCCCAGAAGAGCAAAGGAAGCATAATATAAAGCATTAATCTGCATTGGTGATGGATTATGTTGCGTCTCATGGTGTCTCATTCTCACTATTGGAGTGCAGATTTTGCAGAAACTGAACATGACCCCTATTTTGCCAGAAATATTAAGGTTATCTCTTTCTTTTGAACGTATTTTATTGCTGGTGGGGAGAGGGAGAACACTGAAGCCACCTTACAAACCTAACAGAAAGCTTCATAACAAAGCATAGGGATCATATTAAAAAACCCTAAGTACAAATTTGTGTGCTATAAAGGTGTTGCATGTTGTTGGGTAGGTTGAATATGACGGATTTTTTTTTGTTAATCTGTCTTACATTAATTGACTGATGTAATAACTTCACTCTCAAGAAGTCTTGGCCATTGGGTATACAGGTACTTATTCACAGTATTCTGATAATTTCGAGACAACTCTTTCACATGGGTTCAGGATAGAAAGCGATTCATCAATAATTCAAGGACTGTGCTTGGTATGGTAAGTGCAAGGACAGGTATGGGAAGAATACTATTAGAGGAGGCCAATAAAAGAGTAAGAAAATCCTGGAACACAAGTATAATCATGTGTATTCTAAAAAGCAGCAGGCACTCAATTTGATATGCAGTGGATGTCACCCTTGCAAATGAAACACTGGAAGCTGCTTTAGCAATGAATATAAAAATGCAAAGATCAGTTATGCAGAAAAAGGAAATTAAAAAGTAACATTTATCCATAGGTGTGATTAAAACTCCAGAATAGTTTTTAATTCTTCCGGGACAGGCATCCTGATGTGTCATTTACTAGCAATGGGCTTTGCCCTTAGGGTTCACTCCAGGCTTTGAGGAATTATAGTTTGTACAGTGAATTATTTGTGGTTGAAACTTGGAGACAAGCGGCGTGAAGGACAGCCCTCCTGGGATCAGAGTGGCTGGGGATGGGGAGAAGAAAAGAACGGCTTTCATTTCCAGCTAACACTGTAGTGTCATCAAAGGCCTTAAGTGTATCACACTGGAGTAGATCTTCAGGGAATTCGCAATGAGGTCTAGCACAGCAAAGAGAAGCTCCAATACAAGCAGAATAGAATGCTTCTCATAGCTTCAGGTGCAACCCAACAGAAGATATTCCCAGCACTTGCAGTGGAGGCTTGCTGCATGTCAAATAATTCTAGGCAGAAAATACGTCTGCTGGTTTCTCCAGTTAAACTGCTAGCTGAGCTTTAAATGGTAGAATAGCTTATAAGCTTATTCTTCAACACTCTGTCATCCCAGGCCCTACAGCAGGTCCTTTCTGGGGAAGTATGGCTTGAAGTTGCAATCATTTTGAATTTCTAAATTGTTTCAGGTAAGCATCCCTTCTTCTGTACCAAGACATTGGAAGAGTAAAGGAGCTCTATGACATGCTTAGCAGCTGCCTCGGTGGAGTTCTAAGTTGAACTATGGTACAGAAACATGGCTTGTTACAGGATGTTAAAGGTGTTCCTAGATACATCTACACAGATGTCCTCAGCCTGAAAATGGGTATGTTTTTCCATGGAGAGAAATTGTATTTACGAAGCTCAGAAGCTGACTGCCTTCTCATTTGGCAGCAGTGATAAAGGGAATTAGATCTCTGGTAACCTAGTTTGTTACCCAGTATTACCTGTAAGTACACAGGACAGTTGAGCATTAATTGCAGTACTTGAATTCAGGAAAAGATGGGAGACGAGAGATGTTGGACTCATGTCAAACATACTGGAAGTGGGAGGCAGGAAAAAAACATTTAAGCACAGCTATTGCTCAGAAACTGTTTCCTGACAGGGATTGTTAACATCACAGGGATTAGGTAGGTGGCTATTTTTAGATGCCTATAACTTTTAGAGGCAATTTGAAGCAGTAGATATCACTGAGGGCATGTTTTTGTGCTGGCAGAACAGCACCTTGTGAGATAAGCAGGACTTCTCTTGGTTTGGAATCCTTAATTTCCTTCAGGACAGAGACTGTATAAATTCAGGCTTGCCCGTTATGACCTCTCTGTCAAAGGGCTTGTGAAAGGCTCTGTGAGGAGAAGAGCCAGCTGGGCACTTAGTTGGGTGGTAAGAAGGGAAGAATTGGCATCGATTGTAGCAGCAGCAAGGAGGCACATTCACAGATGTTCGTTTCCTTTCTCTCTCCTTCGGGGATGGCATGAAAAGAAATAAAGGTTAGAACCAACAGAGCAATACACATTTTTAATTAAAACAAAGATGCAGGGTGTGTCAGGAAGAATTTTTAGTTTAAGGGGGGGGAGGATCAAGTTAATTGATCAATTTTGGCTTCTTGATGCTGCTGTGATCTCCTAAAACTGTAATGAAAGTGAGTTAGATAGTTAGTAGCAGGACCTGGGCCCCTCCTCAGATGCTGTCATTCTCAAGATCATAGAATCATTTTGGTTGGAAGAGACCCCTGGGATCATCAAGTCCAACCATCAGCCCTACTCTACAAGTTCTTCCCTACACCAGATCCCTCAACACCACATCTAATCTGTTCTTAAACACAGTCAGGGATGGGGACTCCACCCCCTCCCTGGGCAGCCCATTCCAGGTCTGACCACACTCTCTGGGAAGAAGTTTTTCCTCACGTCCAGCCTAACCCTCCCCTGCTGCAGCTTGCAGCCATTCCCTCTTGTTCTATTGCTAATTGCCCGTGAGAAGAGACCAGCACCAACCTCTCTGCAATGCCCTTTCAAGCAGTTGTAGAGAGTGATGAGGTCTCCCCTCCTCTTGCACAAACTAAACACTCCCAGCTCCCTCAATCGTTCCTCGTAAGGTTTATTCTCCGGGCCTTTCACAAGATGTATCGCCACGTGCTAATTGTAGGCAGGAGAAGCTCATAGAGTTGCTCCAGATGCCCTTCCCTGCTCTCTGAGCAATGCAGTGCAAACAGATCCCAGCAGCAGCACGCCTCGGATTTGTGTTGTCATGAACAGAAGAAGAGTTTGGTCCCTGTTGTGTAGTAAGAAATGTCACTTTAGTGACAACTGCATTTGTGGTGTTTGCTGGCACTGCAGATTCCACCCAGCTGCAAGCAAGCAAGCTGGCTTTTGTGTCCCGTTGTTGAAATGATGGACCTCTTACCCGTGGCACGCAGAGTTATTTGTAAAGAAATCAGGGTTTAATGCAGAGAGTTGGGATTAGGGTCTGCAAAGGGGCCCTTTTGATTTTGAACACACCTCCTTTACTTTGGACTAAGGTGAACTATCAAAGCAGCACGAGGTAATTGAATTGTATCAGGAGAAACGGTCTTGTGGTGGAGCAGTCCTGCGTTAGGGGAATTGATCTGGCTTTGATCGCTGTGTGACTTGGTCAGAATCATTTATTCAGGCAGCAGAATGAATCTGGCTTCACTTTGGAATGTTAAGTGGAGTTTACTTTTAGAAAACACACCTGATTACTCGTGAGATAAGCAAACCTGCTATGAAGCTGTAGAGACAAGCTGATTAAGGAAACCGCTAGAGCTCCTGCTGTGCTTTTGCTGAAGTCACCTAGCTCAAATTAGATCCCTTAAGGCAGAGGCAGATTGCTTTCTTTCCCTGAAGTCCATAGTTTGAAATGGAGTTTTAGAACTCGCCAGCCAGGAGTTCCCACAAAGTGGAGAGGTGAGTCCAGGCCCTGGGAGCCTTGGCGTGGTGTTGTGACCAACAGCCAGCCTGTTCCAGGAGATGCACTTGCAGAAGTACAAGCAACGCTTCGCTTCTCCTGGGTCTCTTTGGGAAGAGCACGTGGGCAAAGGCCAGAGAGTTTTTATTTAATGTGAAAGGAGAAGAGATGTATCGTTTTACAGAACCTCACTCAAAGTTCAGCTTCTGATTTGCTGAAGTTCATTTGAAAAGAATAGCCAGATTATTAGATTTGATTTTCCAATATTTTATATTACCAGCCTTTCATTTCTGGTTTGGGGGTGTTTGTTTTTTCTTTTGGCAAGGCTGTATGTTTTTTCTCCTTTAAAAAAACCCAAGCACCACAAAGAAGCAAAGCCCACAAAAGCCTGCAACAATAAAAAGCCACTAGATCAGAAACACTATAAAGTAATTGCAGGAGTTACAGGATTTGTCCCTCTGAACAGGAGCTGCTTTATAAATGTATTGCTTTGTAACATCCCCAACAGAACTTTAGAGTTAAATATGCTTGAACATCAGTTGGCACTTGCTGTTATATTAATGATAATTGATTCTCAAACACACACAAATCTACACTGTGGTGCAAGCTCTGTGACATCCCCAAAAGCTGTGCTTGAATTGCAATACCTGAAGTACTCCAGGGTTTAAATCAAAATGTAATTATTTTGTTCCTCATAAATCAGCATCCCTGAAGATAATACCGGGTTGTATAAGAATGCGGTGGCTCTGCAGCCATTCATCTTCTGAAGAGCCCGAGTGTTTGCAATGTATGAGAAGTTAGTGCCTTTCTGACTTGGAGACGACTAGTTTTGTGCAGAGCAACGGTGGACTTTTAATGGAGTGAAAGTACATACCCAAAAAACCTTTAAAGTGTACAACAGCTGATTCTGCAAGATGAAGTACTTCACCTCTGGAGGTTTAACTGTCTTCCTCCTTCACCTGGAAAACAGGAAAAGCTGTTTTCTCTGTATGCAGCAAGAGCGTGGCTGTGAAATGCCCCGATGCTGCAGTGGGAGCCTGAGGAGTATACAAAATACTTCAGGGGTTCCATGCACATGCTCGATGTAGAATCATAGAATCATTTAGGTTGGAAGAGACCCTTGGGATCATCAAGTCCAACCATCAGCCCCACTCTACAAGTTCTCCCCTACAGCAGATCCCTCAACACCACATCTAATCTGTTCTTAAACACAGTCAGGGATGGGGACTCCACCCCCTCCCTGGGCAGCCCATTCCAGGCTCTGACCACTCTTTCTGGGAAAAACTTTTTCCTTGTGTTCGGTTCAGTTCTCCTGGTTCTGGTAAGGGTTAATTGTGTTTCTTTGTTACACAACAATGGCATGTACTGGAAGTAACGAATCTGGGTTTTTAAGGCAGCTCAATATATTCAATAACAATTTCTCTGTTCTTCTGGTCATTGATGCCTAGTAGCACACAGATCTCAAGAACCTGGTCCGCTGGCCACAGCAAGGAGTCTAAACCTCTTGTGTTTGTTTGGTGGTGTGAGGGTGACTTCATCATCACTGACAATCAAAACTCAGCGTAACTCTCTGTGTGAGTGCTCTTTTAAATGGCAGGGTGAGTTTGCCTGGGATGTGCACGCATTCACTGTATTCCATACCAGAAATATCAAAAACCTGTTTCAATTTTTTTGGGAGGTAGCAAATTTTTAAGGAGCATTCCATGATGGCTGTTCTAGAGCTTCATGCTTTGAAATGTGTTCTCTGGCATAATTAGCTCTGTGTGCCACGTAGCATATGCTTTTAATTAGCAGAATGCATATGGGGTTTTACCTACACTCAGGCTAACACAAGACACATGGAGTTGAGGGTGAATTTTTAGGCTTGGGTTGCAGGAAAGGCTAAGCCCAAAGGTACAACAAATCAAGACTTGTTTAACAGGGTTACTGTGTGACCTGGCTTTAGCCAACAACTCTGGTTTTAAGCGAACATGAAATGCAGTTTTTGACTCCAAACGGAAACCAGTGACAGTAAAAGGAGGATTGTTGTGCAGTGGTGTAACTGGGATCGTCTCTGCTGCTCCATTCCTGTGCTTCTGCTTCTTTCCTAAGATTGTCATAAATAAAAAACCCAACCTGCAGGATCTGAGCATCTCTCTCAGGGAAGCACAGGCAACTGCAAAAGTAACTGGTGCTGTGATACTCTCCATCTGGACCGTGTCTCTTCATAGTTGTGGGTTTGGAATTGTGTTCTGACCCTGGTGAAACCAGTGGGTCCTGTGAGCCTGGACTTTGTGCTGTAATTCCTGGAGCATCTTGGCCAGTGTGCTCCAAGGATATTAGTGCTAGATGCATATAAACCTTATCTGCCATCAGTCTTGTGGCTTCCAAGTTTGTCATTCTTCTGTTTCCTTTGACTGCAGAGTGACTCCCGATGCCAGAGCGGGTGTTGGTGGAGGTGGCTGATGTTAGGGCAGAAGCTGTGGGCCTTTCCCTCACTGACTACATATTTTTTTTTACTTTTAAACTAAGACTGTTGCCAGCTGCTCTTAAGGCTTTCCTCAGCCTTTGATATTTAGTAGGGAGGCCCTGACACAAAAACACCAGTGCTGGTGACCTGTAGTCAGGTCCCGTTTAGGATGAAACACAAATGCCAGCAGTTCAGCAATTGGCTATCCAGATTGTGTAGGAAATGGCACATCCACAAATGAACGTTATCAAGGGCACAAAGAACAGCACTTGCAAGAGTGGGAGTGGGCTTCCCACCTTGGCCTGGTTGCCTCTACTTGTAAATGTTACTCCTATCCAGAGGACTGCCTGTCTGCATTTCTGTCTCACCGTGAGATATCTGGCACTATGCTTTATTTACTGCTTGCTATTCACACCTTGTTCAGAGTAGAGAAGTATTGATTTCCTTATGGGCTTTTCTGTGGTACTCATCATCTTGAGATGAGTGTTTCACAAATGCTAATTGATTCTCAGCTTGTCCATTAGGTGACAGGATGGTGGGTATTCTCATTCTCTAGATGAAGAGCTGAGACTCAGATTAAGCCGAAGGAAGGCAGCTCATATCTGTTTGCCTAATTTGACGTGACGCTGCCCTGCCTTCTCACAGCAGTCCAGATCATGTAACACGTCAGATGCTGACAGCCTGCAGTTCTGTGACCCCAGCTGCAGCTGTGAGCACTTAGGGCTTCTGCCTTTCAGCCCCTGGGGGCTCCAATACCCAAAAATGAGCAACATGATCTGTGGGCCTGGTGGGAAATTTGGTTAAAACTATGCATTTGGCCTGTAGAGAGGCGATAATTGGTGTTCTCTGGGGTAAGGGAGTCTGCCTTGACTATGAGAAAGTCCTTTCTCCCATTGCTTCCTGCTATTTGTAGCTCAGCTTAACCCCTTGTGTTCCACGGTCAAGTCTCCTGCCATGTGGTATGGACCTGTTCCATAAATCCTAAAAACCCTTCTTCTCCCACTGACAGCAACCACGGTTCTTTCCCAAATTTCCTGATTAACATAATTAACCTGAGCTCAGGGCAATTGTCCTTGTCATTAAAACTTGTTGCTAGGTTTCTACAAAGCAATGTGTTCTGTCTGTACTTTAAGAGGTAACAGTATTAAAGCCTAAAATGTGAAGTCATCTACTGGCCCTTGGGTAAGGATGGGAATACCAGTCTGGTTCTGTGGATCCAAGTTGAGCATTATCTACACTGTCTGTGTCCTTACTGTTGCAAACCAAAGCTAATCCTGAAATACGTGGCAAATGCATACAAAATGCCTAATGTCAGGAGTAGGGTGGTGGTTATCAAGGTGCTCTTCTTCTGAGGAGCTGAATTTGCATAGCCTTTTTATTATTATGTTCATACAGGTGATAAAAATGAGGCTATAAATAAGGTATCCTCTATAAGAAGGAGGCCAGTGCAGCCCTTGCAAACAAAGAATCTTTATTCAGAACAGCTATTTGTGCAGGCTCTTGCAGTGGTTTTGGGGATATTGAGCAGCAAGGAGAGGTGCTGCGTGTCTGCGTTTAAAAGCATTGTTCCCTCCCAGCGATCGTATTTGGACAAAGGAGCAGGTTTGCTGGTCTCACCCCTTGTTTGTGGGGTTTGTGCTGATCATGAAGCCACTGTGCAGGTTGCTGGAAATGGCGAGCTGTGCTGAAAATAGCAGGGGTTGCTGCAGAGGAGGATGAAGGTGCCTTGGTGGCAGGAGGGTGGTGTGAAGAGGTTTGCTGCTTCCCTCACTCGTTGTAACTAGCTCTTGCTAAAGGCTGTTTGTTCTTCTGTTTCTTGCATTTACTTTAATTAAGAAGCATCATCTGAGACTTAGATTTATTATGCTTCTTTAGGTGAAAGCAGAACAAAACTTTTCTTAGGCTTTTAGAGTTGCTTTCTTTTCCTCCTAACTAGCAAGCCCTAGGTCTGCGACCTTTTGATACGAGTAAGGGATAAATAAAGAAGCCTCTATTTAGCAAGTGCAGTTTGCAGAATTTCTGACATCCAAAGTGGGTGTTCGTTACCAACGGGGGCTGCTTTCCAAAAACAGGGACCGTGCTCTGCACGTGTGTTGCTGCAGGAAAGAGGTCAACTCTACTGGTAGTTTTTAATTGCTACAACATACCATAACACCCTTCCTTTGCCTTACTTACGTCTGCTTTTTTCAGCTGTGCAGCAGTTGTACACAGAAGAGGGTGTACATTAAAGCAAAAAAACCCCAAACCCTGAGAGGTGTGTAGGCTGTCACTTCTCTGGTATTGGGACATGGGTATCTCTGCTTTATTTTGGGTGAACTATACATAGAATCACAGAATGTTATGGGGTTGGAAGGGACCTCTGGAGTTCATCTAGTTCACCCCCCCTGCCAAAGCAGAGCCACCCAGAGCTCGGTGCAGCAGAACCATGTCCAGGTGGGCTTGGAAATCTCCGGAGATGGAGACTCCACCATCTCTCTGGGTAGCCTCTCCCACAGCTCTGCCACCCATTAAGGTGAAGAAGTTCCTCCTCATGTTTAGATGGTGGTTCTTATGTTGGCCATCTGCTAGCAAACCAGGGGCTGGAGTGGCACATTGTTATTTGTGGAAAGATACATTTCTTAGTTCTGGCCAGCTCCAATGTGCACCAGGGCAGGAGGAGTCCCTGGGGTCTGTGGGGTCCCTGGGACAGGTCTGTTCTCCCTGGGCAGCATGACCTGAGGGGTGAGGGGCTGGTGGTGGAGGGGCTGAGGCTCTGTTTCTTTATGGAATGAGTTGAGGGCAACTGGGGGCAGGGGGTTAGGAGGGAGGAGAGAGATTCTGCTTCTTACTGGATTTTTTCTGAAGAGTTCAGTGGGAAGCAAATGCATTTGTATCTAGAGCAATACAGGAGTTCTTCCCATCGTTATGGGGTGCTGCTCAGTGCTGTCCGTGTAACTGATGCAAAACCCTTCACTCAGACCCCTGCACGTTTGCCAAAACACATTTCCTGCAGAGACCTTGCCCTCCCCAGGAGGTGGGTGTGAGCCAGGCTGGTTACAGCACGGAGCTGGTATTACTCAGACGGGAGCCTTTGGGGGAAGAGAAGCGTTTTCTTGCTGCGACTGCACAATTGTGTATCTGGCTGTAGGTACCTGAGGGGAGTTCTCTGTGCTATTTCAGTATGTATGACTTTGTTCCTTAGAGCGTGTTAAGTTCCTTGACACTGTATTGAAGAATCCCAATGCTTTTCCCACAGCATCGAGCTCTGGTTTGCATTTAGTTTTCCCATAACGTTGCCTGCCCTTCCATGTAAATTCCAAGAAAGGGGATGGGAAAAGGCTGGGAATTTCCAGCTGGGTTATTAGAGGAGGGCTTAAAATGCTGTAGGAAGTGATATTCTTTGGAAGCCACAAGGGAGGGTTCAGCACGAGGTCACTATGAGCTCTAGCAGTCAATAACATGAAGCTGTGTGACCCAACTGTGTGTAAGTGTTGCCACTGAGGCCAATTCCCCGCGGGCCAGCCCGGCGCCGGGGTCCCAGCCGCGCTGTGACAGCAGTGACACAGCCTGAGTGCCTGGGCCCCAGCGACGCTGAGCTCGGGTGCTCAGCCTGCCCTGGCCTTTGAGGCCAGTTCTGTGTCGAGTAAGAGACCTGGTTGTGTTCCCCTGCCCTGCCCCTCGTGGCTTCATTTATTGGTATTCTTCTCTTTATTTGGTGCAGTACTTCTGAGTGTGTCAGATTAACTGCACGTTACAGCGTGGGGGGGTTAGGGGGCTTGTTCTTTTTCTTTCTTATCATGAGTTTGTGTAAGAAGCTTTGAGACGTCTTTGCAGAAGAGTTAGCATTTTAGGATTGGATGAGGAGCTGTTTGGTTTCTTTCATATTTCTTTTTTTCTTACTTTCCAGGCACTTTGCAGCCTTTTTTCTCGATCTCATTCAGCCCCAGGCACAGCACGTGAGCAGTTTTCATCTGCAGACGTGGTAGCTCTGCTTCTCCAGCTCTCAATCTTCACTTTCAGTTGTTTCCCTGTGACAAGCTGTGCCGTTGAGCAGGTTTGGGTCAACATTTTAAGGGTGGTTCCAGTCACCTGGACTGTACCAAGTGCTCATAGGTGAATGCCTGTTCTAAGTGCATTTTCTTGGTGCTCCCAGGCTGGTGCACTGCGGCTGCTGCCACCATATAGCCCCCCCCCAGAGCGTGAGATGCATGTTGCACCCAAGTTCTGGATGAGAAGAGTGTGACAAAAAGAGTAAGATTTGGCCCACAGTATTGAAATACATGGGGTTTAATTCTGGTAACTGGGTGGATTAGGTTTTTTTAATTCAAAAAAGCGGCTGTATTTAAAGGTTTACGAGCTTTATTTCGTTTTCTGTCCTGCCCAAAGGACAAAGTGGAGAAAGAGAATGTGGAAAGAGTGTTAAGAAGGAAAAGGAGAGCAAACCTTTTCTCCTTGTAGTCTTCTAAAGCTGTCTTTAGATCTCTAATATGTCCAATACACTTCCTTTTTCAGATGTTATTTTTCCTGAAGCCTGGGAAGAAAAACTTGCTCAGTCCTTTCTGCTGAGATGGTCCCCCAGTGTGAAACTGCTGCCCTTCCACTAGCAGCCAGTAGTGAAATGCAAACAGGGCTGTGGGCAAACACAGTTTGTGCTCAGGGTAGGATTTACCCTGTGTAACTTTAGCAATCTGAACTTTGGTTTTTAGTCTTGGTTCCCAGCAAGAAGAGGGACATGATCAAAAGCTGATTTATCCTTTCCTGAAACAGATGTTGGATGAGTTGAAATCACCCTTAGACAAAACTTGCCTTTCCCCACTGGCTGTAGAGGAACAAGAAGAAGGAATAGCTTTGGCTGTTCCAAAAACTTGCCTAATTTCTTCCAAATTTCTTGCCTAATTTCAGACACTTTCCTCGCATTTAGTAACGCTTCCAGGTTGTTGTTGATGCACCAGGAATCCCTCTGAAACACCACTGGTGATATTCATTTGCACCTCTGGTTATGGGAGGAGAGGAAGAAGAAAGACCTTTCCGTAGCCTTCTCTAGATGAGGTTTCTTCCTGTTTTTCTGTTCTAGTAAAAGTACTGCTGCTGGTTTCAGCGTGTTTCTCCTCCCCCCAAAACTCAACACATGCATTTCTGAGTTAACAGGTTTGGGTTTTTTCAACTTCAGTTTTAGATAAGTAAGAAACAGAGAATTTCAAAGCAGAAAAGAAAGAGGAGAAAGGATTTAGACAAGCTTTTCTCCCTGTTCTCCTACAAACTTTGCAAAACTTCTCCAGCTTTGGAAAAGTTAAGGACAAAAGAAAAAGCAAATGCCACCTTCTGCTGCCAACCTACTGAAGCTGCAAGGCTTTGCAAACGGAAAAGGGGAGGCAGAATGGGGGGGAATGGGAAGGAGGATGTGAAAGAAACGTAGTTTCTGCAGTGTTGTTATTGCACTGAGACAAAAGAAGGAGAAAATGCAGGAGCAAACACGTCAAAACTCCAATTCTTAGTTTTTAATAAAGAAGTGGAACTGTCATTGCTTTTTTTTTTTTTTTTCCTTCTCTTTTCCAATTGGTTTTGGAAAAAAATCTATATTAGAAGAAAAATTCAACAAAATCATTTAATCTTTTTTTTACCTAGTTGTGACTGCTGTCATTTTGACAACCCAACATGGCAGCACTTACATTTGTATGCCACCGCAGGGAAGATCTGTGTGTTCTTAACAATTCTGGCACCTTCCTCTACTGCGCCTCCAGTCGTGTTTCTGAGCACGCTGGGTTGAGAACACAGTGACTTAGGAAAACAAAGGAGAAAGCCATCCTTTTATGTGGCCCAGTGGGGAATGCTGCCATACTCAATATTCCAAATCTCTCTTGGGAGTTTTTCTGTGTGTTGGATACCTTGACAAACACCGTCCTAGTCTGGAGGGAACTAAAAGCATCAACACTTCAACAGAAGTAATTTCTAATTCAGTCTAACTGGCATCCTGGGTAGGAATACCTGAGTCAGTCCCAGTGCTGGCACCGCAGCCCTCTGGATGAATTCCGTGGTGATGACGTTCAACCAACTCGTTTGAAGCATGTCCCTGGTGTTGGCAACGGTATTCATTTGTACCTCAAGCCATGCAGTTCAAGGGTAAAGAACATTTGGACCCTACTTTTAGTGTAGTGGGGCTGGATTTTTGCTTTCCCAACTACAGGTTTGGAATTGGCATCTTGCAGAGACTGGATGGACCACCATGTCTAACCAGTGTCTTCTCACGCTCTCTACAGCTACCTTTGCCCTCTGCTCCACTGCCTTTTCTGACAGACTGCAAACACTGTAAGAACACTTTGTGTATTAGAACACCTTTTAAAAATCAAATATTGAAGCGAGGGCAAAATAATGCACATAAATAGACACTGTTTTGTGTAGAGAGACCTTTTTTCTGTCAGTTTGAGTGAGGTCTCCTTGGCCCAGGTACTGACTAGGATTTTGCCTGTATTTCTACAACATTTCTCCCTGTAGCAGTCTGATCTCAGTCCCTGTGTGTATTACTGTATCTCTTTTCTTAGGTCCCAGGCTGATCTACACCCACGTTTCTTATTTTATTTGAGTTCCCAAACACTGAATTCTGCATTTTTGAAATCAAAGATTATATTAATGCAGTATTTAAAATGTGAGAGCAATTATTATTGTGGTATTTGCCATCCTCTGTTAGTTTTGATAGAAGAGGACAATGGTAATCAACAGGATCTGTCAAATGAAATTTTGGGATTGTTTAGTTTGAGGAAGAGGAGGCTGAGGGGAGACCTCATCACTCTCTACAACTGCTTGAAAGGGCACTGTAGAGATATTGGTGCTGGTCTCTTCTCACGGGCAATGAGCGACAGGACAAGAGGGAATGGCTGCAAGCTGCAGCAGGGTAGGGTTAGGCTGGACATTAGGAAAGAATTCTTCCCAGAAAGAGTGGTCAAACCCTGGAATGGGCTGCCCAGGGAGGTGGTGGAGTCCCCATCCCTGACTGTGTTTCAGAGTAGATTAGATGTGGTGTTGAGGGATCTGGTGCAGGGGAGAACTTGTAGAGTAGGGCTGATGGTTGGACTCTATGATCCCAAGGGTCTCTTCCAACCTGAATGATTCTATGATTCTAAATACAGGGCGACTGTTTTTACAGGTAATGAGACTCTGACCCAACTCGCTAATTTTAATGGCCTACCCCAAGTTACTTAAAGTATTATGTATATCTAGAGACAGCTCTGTCTAAGTTCAGGGTTTTGAATATAGTTCTGGGTGTCTTGTTGAAGAATTTTGGCAGTAGAAGGCGGCTGTGGGTTATAAATGGGTACATCGCATCTGTTAAACGAATCGCTCTGGAAAGCAGTGTGATGCTATTGCTGATCAATTGTATTACTATCATCCTTGTGTTCTCTGAATTTTTTATTAGTTCATATTTCTCCATGGTCAGAATAAAAATGTATTAATTTAACAAGCAAAGCAGCCAAGTAGCATGTCCTTTCAGGGTAGCAGGTAGACCTGCTGCAATTGAGAGTTACTGTTCAATTGTTTTTCTTCTAAAGAGGACAAAATATATCAGCGATATCAATTTTGTTTGTCTTTGAATGAGTTCTGTTTAAAATGTGACTCATCACCGAAACAGAAGGAGCTTCCTCCGTTCAGAGTCCCTGAACAGAGTCACAGGGGATCCAGAACAAGAACGGGTTTGAAATCTTGAAAGTTCTTCTGAAAGGAGTTGTTTCTCTTTCATTCTGTGAGTGTTCGAGACAAACGAGCTCTGTGTCTGATAAACCCTGTTTTGTGATAACGATTCTGTGGCAAGGCAGAACCTCTGCCATAGGAAATAATGCTGGTGACGATCTGCCTCTAGACCAAGTGTCAACACGCCGTTGCTGAAAACCCCCTCTCTGCAAATGTTCCCCAAACCTTTGTACCAACCGGAGCGGGAAGCCTTGCCCGAGCACTGCAGCCATAAGCACACTTCAGTGAATTGCTGTTTTCTTTGAACAGAACAAGCAACTACTCTGATTCTTTTTGACATCTACTTGTTCTCATATTGATTTGATTTTATAAGCCTTCCCTGTAATTAGAAATTCTTTCTGTGTGTAGAGAAACCGAATGCACGTTTCAATCCTTTAGTGGATGCTGTGTCTGGCGAAAACCTTGGAAGATTTTCTGAAGTGTGTATCTAAAGCATTAGAGAACTGTCCTTTTCAGAAAGGAAGCATCTCTAGGTCTGGGGAGCTAAGGCTTTGATTGTTTTTTCCTTTCATTTTATTGAGTAAAGGTTCTGCACCCTTCTGTCTTTTGGGACTATAACCATATTTCCAGAAGACAGATAATTGTAGGTGTTATTTATGTCAGATTGCATTCGGTGGGCAGCTCCCAGGAGGTTGTGCTAAAGCAATGTTATCCCTCACAGGAAAACCCCAGGTGCTCCCCAGGCAGGGTTGCCTTGTCTTCAGGATTAAAAGAGGTTGCCCTTGTTAGAGGCTGGTGTGAAAAGATAACTGATGGTCTTTGGCATCGGGCTTTGTGGCAGTTTGTAAATATCTGGCAAGAGTATCACAACATTTATGCTTCTGTCTGAAACTCCAGGAGAAGGGATTCATTCGATCAAAAGATCTCCCTACGTTCAAACTCGATCCTAAAAGGATGATCCTATTTTATGAGTAAATTCAAGCTTTTGTCTGGTGGAATAGCTTGTTTGTCAAAGCCATTGGGCTGGTGTGCTGGAGCTCTCTGCTAGTTTCTCTGCTAGATTGGAAGTTTTTAAAACGCCATTGAGGGAGACCACCTCTATTTCCATGAACCAGGGTCAGTACTTGTTTTCTGTCATTGCCTGCTGGCTTCAAGACAAGGGTTTCAGAAGTATGGCTTGTTGGGTGATTTTCCTGTAGCTCGTTCTCTTCAAGAAATGATAGAGGAGATAGGTCAGTGCTAAATGCTCCTGAAAAAAACCCAAAATATTACAGTAAGGAGGGAAATTCCTATACTTATAAACAGTTAATGTTTAGTAACCCGGGTCCCTGATTTTGGTTGTGCACTGAAAAGGTTTCTTTATAAAACTACAGTGAACCCCCACATTTTGCAATAACAGAGCTGGTCAGAGAAGCATCTTTGTCCATGGACAAATTTTGTGAATCTTAATAATCCTCTGAGGGATTGCTGTAGCTCCATAAGAGTAGGAAATGATCCATTCAGATGTATTTAAATTCTTTCCAAACAATTTGTGCACCTCAAAGAGAAAACAGAAGTAAGGATGACGTTACCCACCTGCGTCGTAATCTTTCTGCCTTCTTGTACTTAACTTTTTCTAAATGAGTTGAGTTCTTAGGCAAATTCTCTTCTCACCCTTGGTAAGCAACCGGAGGGCTCTTTCTGCCAGTGATTCATCGCTTCCCTACTGAAACGGCAGCCTAATCACGGGCCCGAGAGCCGGCTGTTTGGTGCTGCAGAGTGAACCCTTCAGTGGAACGACGATGTTTAAAATGAGAAATATGCCTACGGTAGCTCAAAGTTCTGCTGCTACAGAGGAAAAGGGGAATGCTTGATTCCTGTCTATCTTCTTCCCCTCTGCTTCTTCCCATTCCCTCGCTGACACTCTCAGAATCGAGTTGTGCAGCGACCAAATTTCATATCGGGTCTTTCATTTCCCTCCTTGCCGTTATTTAGGATCCGGTTGCAGCTGCATTGTGTATGCTTAACAAATAAAAGCTTTCAGAGAACATCATTCAATTCCCACCTCCTGCTAAGGGTTTTGGAAGTGTAATACATCACAGAATCAAAATGACTTTCACTAAAAGTTCATGCTGTTTAAATCACACCAAATGTTATATTGAGCTGTAGCATACATAATTCATGTATCATTAACAGCTTCTACAAGTCTTGGGCTGCATGGCATACCAATGAATCAGGATGTGTGTGTATTTTTTGATACCTGCCTTTACTTAAATTGTATTTAGAAGCAACAGCATGTAATTGTACTAACTTGGAAAATCAAACAGGCGTGTAATGAATTATGGTTTGTGATTGACATGGGAAAGTAGGTCTCTTTCCTTTCCCGGTGTTGAGTTGTAAGCAGGAAAGACTCGAGAGATTTCAGTGCCGCTATCAGTGTTATTAATAAAAACCCATTTTCATTGTTTACGACGTGAGAGTTCTGCAGTCACTTAATTCATTACATGGCTGATGGATCAACAACGTCCTTTACTAAGACAGACAAGTCTGTTTGGTCAGTATGAATCCGGTTCGCAAGGTGCTGTCTCAGACAAGTGAACATGGTCAGGAAGGTGGCTGTGGGGCTCCTGGTGTGTTACCCTGTTCTTTATGTCCCTGAGAGATCCTCAGCTTCTAATAACCCTTACAACTGCACGTGTCTGTCATTCCTGCCATTATCCTCCTCCTGTCTCACAAGTGTCAAGGGCTTTGATTCTGAGGATCTGTTGGTGCCAACTGACGTGCTCTGAAGCTGCTAAAATCAGGTTTAGGAGCAGGCAGCATCACCCGAGTCAATCAGCACTGTAGCTCTACCCATGTGCAAGGATTGTAGTTCTGTGTGAGCATTTGAAGGCAATGAAATACCCTCTGTTGTTCAGTACAGGAGGATGTTAATCTGATTGCAGTAACGATGCTGGAGAGCCCATAAGCAGTAGAACCACCTTGTGATATGGGGCTGCCAACAAAACTAAACTTCCTCTCAAAATCATGGGAGACCGTACCTGGCAATCAGTGATCTTGTGCTGGGGATGTGAACTTGATGACTAGGAAATGGAGGTGACTGGGGTCTTGCAAAACATAATTTTTTCTGAAGGGCAATTACAACTGTTGATTATAGCTCCTGACTAATGGACAAACAAGACCTGATCTCAGTGTTAACTCACTGGTTTTGGTGCCATTGTGGTGTTGCCTTGGTTTTCCTCCTAGACTTTCTCCAGCCAGCTTGTGACAGAACTTCACTCTGAGAATTAGCAGGTATCTGGCTACAGCCACAGCACACACATTTGTTGGAGCTGCATCATCTCCTGGGATCCTCTGGGTGCTGATACTCAGTCACCACCTTGTAATGAAGGTAACACCCGAGGCAAAGCTGCACAGAACTGTAAAGAACATTTTCCTGAGTGTGTGTGTTGGTGAGTTAGGGAAGCCAAGTCTAGCTCACCTGAAACCAGTGCTGTGCCTGGTGCCTGCAAACCTGCAATTGCATAGTGGTGTGATCCTCTGGGCATAGAGCGTGAGGTGACCGTGCAGGGAAACCCCAAATGGTTCTGATATTAAATACCTAAATGATTTACTTCCACAAAATGGCCACACCTAGAAATATAATAAACAGTTAAAAATGTTAGTACCTTCTAATTCAGCCAATGCTCACGCCAGTTTGTTTTTCCCTCAATCTCCATTCTTCTAAAGAGCAACTGGCTGAGCATCCCATTTGCTCCAGGCAGAGCAGAGCAGCTGTACTCAGGCCTTTCCCTGCAGGGTCTTTGCTCCTGCTTTCCACTGAACTGGGCTTAAATGAGCTTGGGCACATTATGCTCACCCTAGCAAGAAATCTGGAAAAATACTAGCCCATTACAAATTGTTTTAATTAAACATCAGGGCTTTACTAAATATTTTTACCAGGTATCAACGGCAAAACAATGAAAAGATAGAGAATGTTTTTGTAAAACGCAGGACAGTTTTAGTATCGCTACCAATTAGTTTGACAGCTGTGTTAGTGTTTACCTTACCTTTTAAAAACAAATTTGAAACTTAATTTTTCTTTGGTTTCTGATTTACCACTGTTTATAACCAGGAAAAATAAACCAGTAAAATAAGTGCTAGGGAGGTACCAGGAGGTGAAGCTGGGAGATGTACGAGTCGTGCCTAAGAGCTGCATCTTCAGAGTTGTTGGCATTTCTAGCGTGACTTTTCTGTTACTCTACAAATAAGTAGCCCTCTTGGGCACTGAACTGTTTATCCAAGTTCTGAGGTTCTCTGTATGATTCAAACTGTATTTCGGTCATGTCCGCTTAGAGCTGCAATGAGGCGTTAACTGATCTTGCCGTCTGTGAGAGCAGATCTACTCAACTCCACCACTGGGCTCTGGAGAGCTGCAGAACATGTACTGGCCCAGCTGGTGTGGTGGTACAGTAATGCAGAGGGCATCACCGCCTGCACAACAGCGGCTCAGTGGCTGAAGGGTTAGCAGGGGGCACGGGCTGCAGCTGCAAAGCCTCCTCTCCTTTCCCTCAGAAGCCTTGCTGTACCTCCACCTGTTTGACTTCCAGTTGTTTATGCTGTAAGGAAAGAGCAGACACGGTAATGAGCTCTTTGACTGGCTGCTGCTGAGGTGTGTGATTACCAGTTGAGACACGGCATCTCGGAATTTAAATGAATCTTGAACTGTAGGGAGGTATAGGATGCATCTGCATACAGGTGTGTACGAATACAAAAGGGTTTGTAATGCTCTGAAATACAGCTCCTAAAGATACAGCTCCTAAAGATACCACTCTGTCGGCCACGGACTGCAGCATCACCCAGCCGAGCTGGGCATGAATTAACATGGTATAGCCCTGGTGTAAAACATCCTTAGGATTTAGAAAAGGTAGAATTTCTTAATAATCACTGCTTACAATAGTGATTACTCAACTCTATAGCTTTTGCATAGGACTTCCTTTTTTTTTTTTCTTGCTGAGAGCTATGAGTGTCTGTATTTTAAAGATGGAGAGGTGCTGACTAAGGGTTTGCACAGCTCTAAGAATGTATTTGGGTGCTGAGGTGGTCCTCGCCCTGAGGATGTACAGTTTAAAAGGTAGGGGTAAGAGCAGGGGAGGAAAGGAAGAGTTTGTTAGTTGTGTAATTTGTGTCTTCATCACCTCTGGATTTGGTTGCATGAGTGAGAATAGAATTAGGATTTTGTGTGTTTTGGAAAGGTCAGCTTTCCTCTTCCAGCCCTGATATTTGGGCAGGCTGGCTCGCATGCTTGATCACGGAATTATTTTCAGCTCACTTTCTATTTTCTGTTGATATTTGAGGAAACTTACTCCAGCTGCAAAAAAAAAACTTAGTGGGGAAAGAAATAGAGCCACTTTCACCTAGCAGGCAAGTCCTCCAACAGTATCTGCTTCTTGTTGTGTTTGGGGAGAGCCGTGTGTTAGAAGTTTGCCAGCAAAGCAATGCAGGTGCCTGGGAAGCGACTTTCCTCACATACCCTTTGTAGTCCTTTGGGATCTTTAGACCATAGTTTGAAAAACACGGGTTCTGTGAACCTCACTAAGGAAAATTTCTTGTTTTCAACAAGAAATGCCAATCTCTTAAGTTTTAGGCAGAAGAGAATCAGGGGCAGACATGTCCGTATTGAGAAGGGGCTCAGCCTCTGAAGCCGCTTGAGTTTGGATCCAGTGCTGTTTCACATGCTATAGTAGCCTGACCCCCAGCCTTAAACGTGTGGCTTTGGGGTAGCTGTGTGTTGTTATGACTGTTTCTCATGAAGCAAATACAGTACTCATGAGGGTGCTGTGCTCCTGCCCATTAGGGTGGGCTTTTTGCACCAAGTGCTGTGGCCACTCATCTCCCCTGCCTGTGTAGGACACCAGCTGCTGCTGTAGCAGAGCGGGGGAAGCAGCTACCTTGGGGGCATCCAGGGACAGGCCGTCTGGGTGGTGGGAGTAGGGCCCCAGGAGGGAGGTTTGGTGCTCCTGGTCACTCAGACAGCTGATAGAGCTTTTCATTGTGCTTATTTTGGTGGTCACGCTATGAGGTGTACTTGGAGACAGGCTTTCCCTACGCTTATCACCTTTGATCTCGCTGCTTCACCCTTTGCATTAGGCAATGATCAAGGCAAGAGGGAGGATACAGTAGCAGGGGTGGGAATAGAAAAGCTTTGAGAGCTGGCTTGGACCACTGATGGTAGCTGGTTTGAGCCAGGCCTACGTACCTTTACACCAGGGAAAGATGGTGTCCCTTTCCTGAAGCTTCCAGCTTCACAGGGGCACTCATGCCCCTCCTGTGTACGCCTCCTGCTTCCATTCCTCACACCAAGAAAACGCCTCTCCCTTAACTCTGAGCTGGTACCGGTTGCATCGGTGGTGGTTGATGGGATTTGGAGTTGTTGAGGACAGCTGCTACTGGGTTTTCTGTACAGCAGAAGCAGAGGGGACTACCTGACCCACAGACCGTGATTCCCCAAAGCACGGGCCTCTTGCTTGTTTGATGACAGAACGTTTGGGGATTCACTGGAGCAGGGGGTTGAAGCAGACAATCAAGGAATGGCTTTGGAAGCATCACTCTACCCTCAGATGTTAAGCACAGGCACGGCTGCAATCTGAGAAATTCATGGATGTCACCCATACAGCCTGCTGAAGTGATAGCTATAAAATGAAAGATTTAAAGGAGGCAATCATAATGGTTAACAGCGGTATGAAAGAGCTTAAACATGTTCATAAATTTCAATAACTGCTGAGCAATATACTTGGATTCATCTAGGAGAGATTTAATTTGAAAAATGCTAAATAGGAGATACAAAGACTGGAAACACAGACATTTCTCTTGAAGATGGAGTCTTTTGGTGAGAAATTTACATTGTACTTCAGCTGAAGTGATATTAAATGCAAGTACAATGTGGTAGAAAAGAAATTATAAAATAAATTATAGAAAGAGTTTTAAAATTTGCACATTAAGGGAAAAAGCTTCATTTTGTATCCTCACTTCAGATGGTATTTGTGTCTAGATGTATAAATGACCATGCATGCTGAACGAAATGAGATAAAAACATGTTGGTGTCAATTATATAGATATTTAATAGAAAATAAAAATGACTGAAGTCCTATCACAGGGAAGTATAAGCTTATATACTTGTGTGCAAGTATCCAGAATATATACATCATTTAAATAGCTGCATAGCATTTAGAATACAAATAATTTAGATGAATTTTAAATTTTCGGTGTTTAAAATGAACTGCATCCTGAGACAGAGACCTTTCACTGCAGATAGTTTTAGCAAGATGCATCAGTGCACTAAGATTTTGGAAATGGTGAATACCTTCTTTGTGTTGCTAATTGCAGCTGTGCAGTCTGCAAATGAAGGATATCCAGCTTCTTATTTCCAATTTCAATCGTTTTATTCCTCTTGATAAACAGCCCTTATCTTCTTGCCACACACCAGAGAGATTTTACATTTATTTTATAAATGAGACCTTTCCATTGTGCTGTAGAATATTGTTAGGAAGTTTGAGCATTATTATAAGGAAATAGAAACATAAAATTTGGAAGCTTGCTTCTTGTTCAAGTGACTTATTTTTAGAAGTACTAATGGTGCTTGCAGTAATGATTAAATTAATGAAGGCTGTGTGGTCTGAAGTGGCAACACTAGTCATTACCACGCTCTGTTCTGATCTAAACCCCACTGCACTCTTATCCGGAAAACCAGCTCGCTTTGGAGGGGCATGGGAGGCATCGCAGCTCCAGCAGCGCTGGGATTCTGCTGAACTGGGGGCCTGAATTTAAGAAAGACTGAGCACCAGCTATCCCAGTTCAAATAGCAACGTGGCAGGTTGAACATCCCTCACCTGGTGTCCTGGTTTCTTGTGTTAGGATCACAATGAGGTGGTGAATATCAGTGAGAAATGGGTTGCTCCCTGTGATGAAGGAGGTATGTTCTGCTGTACGTATCCGGCCCCATCCGAGAAGAAACACAGCCCTATAGATTGGGGTCTTGCTTTAGGAAATGCCACCTCAGAAGTGCTTTAGGAGCTGAATCCGTCTGATTTTTTGAATGAAAAATTCAAAATCTGTTTGATTTCGAAGTCATATGGGAGCTGACTTTGGGGGAAACACCTGAGTAGGTACCCTTGGAGCAACTGGTAGGTTTGAAACATTAATGACCTTTCTCTAAAGTAAAAAAAAGTTCATGTTTTTACTGTGTGTCTTCCTGTAGTAAGTAAAGGTACACTAGCTTCTTCTGAGCTTGGGCTAAATTTCCCTATCCATCCCTGCGGGGTTTATGCATCTCCCTCACACTAAGGCACTATTTATTTTTTAAAAAAAAACCAAAATATACACAAACATGTACACTTTTATCAGAGGGTGGAAAACAGAATGGCTGAAGTTACAAGGAGGGCACTACTGTGACCAGTGCAGGGAGGTTGAGGCAAAGGGACTTTCCTTTTTTGGAGTCTCCAAAAGCATGAGTTCCCTCAAGTGAAACAGAATGTGTTCTCCACAGTTGATTATTGAAGGAAGGTGGTAATAAAAATGTGTGTTATGAGATTTTGGAAAGAGGAAATACTGCTACTGGCAGAAGTGATTAACCTAGTAAAGAACTCAATACTGACGTTTGATTCTCAGGATAGGTTACACTTTCACCATGACAGTTTATATTCTGAATGGCTTTACTGGTGTAGTTCCATTTGCTTTACAAACCACACAGAATACAAGGGGGTTTCTAGAGACTGAGAATAATGATTTCCAATAACAGAATGAAATAGTTGAGCTGACGAATTCAGTGGTGTGGCTCTGTGAATCCTCCTACATTCCCTGCCAAATACCACATCAATTTTGTTTGATTTCATGCAGATTTGGGTAGAGAGGAGGGGCCCTTATCTCTGTATACTTATATACACTGTGCGCCTAAATATTCCCAAAGACATTTGTGCTGGTGTTTCAGCAAAGCATATGGAATTTCACATTGATTTGTGAACTCTATAAAACACTAATGGAGCTGCTGCTTTAGCTTTCAGTCAATTGGGAAAGACTGTGATGGGAAGCTGCAGGCGAAGTCTCCCTTTGCTGGTCCCAGTAGTGCCTGCCTTGTAACTTGAGTCGGTCTGGTTTCCACTCTCCTCAGATTGATTTCACTCATTTGGGAAGCCACACAAACTCATTCATGATACAACTTAGAAATGAGTTCTATCTCCTCAGGTCTGATGCTCTTATTTATTTCTAGACACAGCTCTCTAAAAGGGAAAACAAGCCACACAATTCCATACATAATGTGTACACCTACAGTGCTGTAAAATGCTTCATCAGGAAGAGATGAGGAACATCGCTCCTCTCCCCTTTTTATTGTGAAATGAACTGTGCTGCTGTTGACAGCCTGTACATGCGGATTTGTTACCTCTGTGCCCGGCTGAAAATGACTCTGCATTAGGTGTGTTTCATGTGTGCCTCTGGGTACCTCGGCGGTACCTTGCACTGCTGTTTAAGTCACAGGCCCAGGACACCTTGATGCTCAGAATCAAGTTCTATTATAATAAGGTCACCTGCTTCTAAAGAGCTTTTTGTTGCCATGTACTTTTTACAAACTAGATCATTAGTCCAGTCACTGCTGGAGCGGTTGTTTTTGTGTTAAAATGATGTTATTTCACAGCACAGATGCTGGATTGTCACAGGCAGTAGCTAAAGGATGAAATTAAACCTAGCTGGAATGTAGATAGTGATCAGAATGACTTGACCTCATTTGTGAGAAGCTGTGAGATCTCTAATGGCAAATTGCATCTTCCTCACTCAACACCAAAGTATTTTTTCTTTAAAAAGCCAGCACCCTACATATGCAGCAGCACGATTCCAGCACAGGCTGCACGGTTGTGCCATAGGGAATTCAGGATACGTGCTACCAATTGAAACATCATCTGCTCTGAATGTGTGCAAGGCTGCTTTTCTCTCCAGAAGATGGAGGAGGCAGTAAAATGGTTTTTGGGGGTGTTTCATTCTGGTTTTTCTTGAGGAGATGAGACCAGAAAACAGACTGAAGCCATGCAGCACCGAACATGGAGCAGCGTGGGAGCTGTAGCTATTGAGGGCCAGGGGATGGTGTGTTTGTTGCTGCCCTGTGTGTGTGCAGGGCTCTGCAGTCACTGTCTGACTCCAGGGGTTTGGCCCAATGCTGCCAGCAGAGGTTGTGGATAATGATATTAGCCACTGGGGCTAGTCTGACTTCTTCCTAAGTGGCCTTAACACTAAGGATGCACTCAATGGACTGGTGGTTTCTACAGCCAGAGCAATGGGGTATCTCCTTGCTGTCCCCTGTGAGCTGCTGGAGAGGAAGGCAGACAGAGATGAAAGGGACAGCCTGACTGTTGGGCCTGGCTTTTCCCACCACTGCTCTTCATCGTCTTTATTCTTCCTCTAATCACTTTTGTTCATTTTGATCATTTGTTTTCCCCTGGACATAGTCCCCTGTGGGACCCTTTATCAGCTGAGTGAACTGCTGCACACATTTCATTAATGCATAAATGAGCAGGCTGAGAGCATCGCATTGATCAGCAGATGCCTCGGTATCTGAGCTACCCTTGCTGCCATGCCCTTGGGGATAGGAGGGCTTTCTGCTCTGAGAATAGACACTATTATTTCCCTTCCTTTCTTTTCCTATTGTATGTGCACAAATAATTACCTAAATGTGTCATTATAATTTACTGTTTATATACTGTAATTTCTCTTCTCCCTCTTTCCCAGTAGAGTAATGTAGTTCAGATTCTTGGTCTCACCATTGAGGCTTTTGGGAAGGCTTCTGGTTCTGTTCTTGTCTGGTGCTAGCAGGGAAGGGATTTGCATGGTCAACCTGGAGAACCTGGCACTGCATTTAACATGCAGTCTAGAGGCTTCATAAGCTGTCCAGACATTCCTTGCTTCCTGGTAAAGCAGATTTTAATAAGTAAATATATAAATAAACCTATCTTTTGCTAGTCCCTCATGTTTGTTGCAAGACCAAATGCTGACTGGGAAAGAAATACTAAACCTGAAACTCTGTTGATCATTGTCACTGGGAAAAATACCCTTTTCAAAGAGAGACATGGACGTGTAAAAGCACCAGTTCTATTGAAATCTTGGCTTGGTTTAGTCTCCATGAGCTTTTCCCAAAGTTAGAGTGGCTTTGAATGTTCTTGCCAATTCTCTTCTAACATCTTAAGTCTTCACTTATAAAACTTTAGGCATTAAAAGTCTCCATTTTGTTTGCCACTATCTGTTCTCCTAATCCACTCATCTGCTGTGGGCTTGCTGGTGCCTGTATGGAATAAGCCTGATGGGATCTTTGCAGCTGATAAAAATTCCATGGCCTACACTTCCCTGGAGCCGCAATTTGATGTAAAACATAGTGAGTGCAGAACTGGACCCAGTTCTTACCAGTCCCTATGAACAGGGCAATCTTCATGACGGTGCCTGGTAGCCCTGCAGCTGTGACGGGGAGAGGCTGGATCTCCTATGAGCAGCACTGTTCGCTTGTTCACAGCGCTGCAAGCCATGTCAAAGTAACACTAATTGTATTTGGTTCGTGTTCTCAAGCTTTTCTGATTTGCAAAAGCCAGGGACTGTAATGTTAAAATTACCAGCATGTGACCACAGTGGTTGGCATTTGGTTCCCTCTTCATTTGCTGGTCTTTATTTGCCTTTCTCTGAGTTTAGTCATGTTAGAGATGTACTCAGAGCCTTGACTTGTGCTTTTTAATTAAGCAAACTTAAAATCCTCTTTTATATCATGGATAATAATGATAGTGACGAGTATGAGAATTCATTCCATTCAGTTGCATTTAAGCAAGCACTTGTTAATAAAGTAGTAAACTTAATATGTAAGAAAGGGATTTGCAATGCAAATGGAGAAGCTAATACACAAGCCATATACCCAACTTCCCAAAATTCCACTCAAAACAGCTCAATATTCAATATTGAGCTCAATATTCAGTTCCAGAATATTGTATTTAGAAAATCAGCTTGCTCCCCAAATCACTGCTTTATGTGGATTGTGGGGTGACCCCTTGTTGGGAAGTCCAATAATGGGTCACCCCACAACTGGTTACACCCAAACATTGCAAAATACAGGCCAGGGTTCACTGCAATGTGCACTTTTGCCTTATGACTCTGGTTTACGGTCCTGAATGTTACAAATAAGAACTTCCAATATGTCAGATGTACAACACACCCAGTATTTGGTTTTGTTTGTTTGTTTGTTTTCTTCTCAGCCTCTCTTCCTACACAAGAGCAAGGGTACAGTCCACAGTGCCAGAGCATAGCCCGAGCGTGGGCACAGTATCAGTTTATGATATTCTTGTACAGTCTCTTGGTATGCACACATCAGCTCTCCAGGAGCTGTCATAAAGGTTTCCAAGTGCAGTAATTGTGTACCTTTCCCAAGTATACCTTAATTTGTTTTGCTTTGAAGTTCACTGAGAGGTGAAATTTTCAAGGAGCCTGCTGGTGAGAACAGTATTTTCAGTTTGTATCATTCATCAATTTCCACGTCACTAAAATATGTCTGTCTTTGACTGGGTTGTGCAAACAGAAAATAGTGAGGTGAGAGTTCACCTTATGAAGCAGAATTAAAGTTAGCGAAATATAGGCACGGAAATGTTATGCTTTGCTTTTAACTCAAGGTATAAAGTGAAAGGTTAATAGAGTATATTCATAGGTTGTATTTAAATAGTGTGTTTATTTAAGCCTGCAGTTAGGGAGTATAAAAACTTAGAGCACAGACCTTTCCTCCAAAGCCTCCACTGCGAATGGACAAGGCAAGTGAGAGGAGTGAGGAGAAGCAGAGTTCAAAGAGCTTTCCTCTGGTTGCAGGAGGACTGGGGCCAGCGCTCTGGAAGACTGTCCTTGGGCTTCAGCAGGCAGAGACAGGAGAGGTAAAAATGGCTGTAACACACTAGGGATCAGATTTGTCCCTGTGGGGTTCCAATTCTTGGATGTTGGGCAGAAAAAAGGTCTGATAACTGCTGATTCTGTAGACGACGTATCCGGTGGTTCCCATGCTTGGTTTGCTGGGTTATTGTGTAAAGCTCTGCTACAGCCCCACCAGGGCAGAGTCATTCTTTTCATGGGCTCTTATGTGGCATGCTCAGTGGGATGGCTGTGGGAAACTTCAGTAGCTTCACATTAAGGTGACTTCTTTTTTTTTTCTTTTAAGGGACACAGACAAACTAGCTTTAGAACTGGAAATTAAACCCAGACCGATGCCTAGTTCAGAGCTTTACCAATTAGACTGCTATTACAAAAATGTTTTTCAATTAATCCTGTAATCCCATCTATCTTTTATTTGAAGTTTTCATTTCCTGGAGAGTTATGTTTCCCCAAAGCTTGCCCTTGATACTTGTGTAGCTGGGTCCTGGGAGCTGCAGCTCTCTGATTGCAGAGGGATAACAAAGAACTTGCTTTTGCAGCTGATGATTTCGTGCATGGGCTGCTGGAGAAAGCCTAGAGGTGTTCCCAGCTGAAAAACCCCATATGCACAGCTTCATTGGTGCTTCATTGCTATTTTCATATGTCTTCTGTTGAATTGTTCAAACGTTACACACAGGAGGGAAGATTTTGGTGACATTGCAAAGCTCTGCCTCCCTGTTCCAACAGATCTATGCGTTGCATGTGGTAACACAGGGGAGGTTTTTAGATGCCATCTATGTGATGAGCTTGGTTTTCAATATCGGATCTTTTCCTCGATGCCGGGTGTCACAGAAGGTATAAAAACCCATGGGGAGAGAAAGTGTCCCATACAGAAGGGGACATAACCCACACTGGTGGGGTTACAAGATAGTAGCCAAATTTCTAGCTCAGGAGGCAATAAAACCCTACCAGACTCAATGATCTGTTCTGCCTTTGACTTTCCCTACCAGGTAGGTGGTAAATACAACGCCGGCTCCTGTCTCATGGCCTTGTTTACAAGCTACCACCCAGTCTGTGAGGCAGAACATGAATGTATTCCATGCTAACTCTGTACTCTGACACATTTAAGAAGGCATAGCTTTGTGCTGGGTGGCTTATTCCATTCTGCAAATAGAGCAAGGTATCCAGCACCATAGTATCTCAGCACTGGAAGCTGCTGGTTTTACAGTTAACTTCAGTGATCTGGCATTGGCACTCAGAGTGGCTGACCCGTGACAGCCCCATGGCTTTGTGTCAACTTGCCTGTTTTGCCAAGAAGCATCTCGTGAGCCTGGAATCTGTTCTCTGCTCACACACAACGTGCGTGTGCGAGGCTGGGTAGTGATGGAGACAACTGCCAAGACTGGGTCTAGTTCACACTGACTTTCCATCATCCAAGCTGTTCTTCAGCCTGCTGCTTTAAAGGTCAGCTTGTAAAGGAGCAGCAGCCACTGCTCTCCATGTGGGACATTTATGCCAGGTCATTGCTGTTCAGACCAGCACTTGGGCTGACGACATGTGTTCATTTTATGCATGGATCTGTGATCAATACATCCATACTGCACTGGATGCAAGCCTGTAAAGGAGCCACACGTTTTGGATTCTTAGCTTTTTAATCAGACAGCAGTGAAGAAACCAGGGTCCTAAGTATTTTGTGTTCAGAAATTTAGCTGCAGATTAATACTGACACTACTGTGTAATAGATCTCTTAGGGGTTTCCTTACAGTTCACCTTTTTCCTCTAGTCTGACATTGATAACGCTTGTAAAGTATTTTGTAATGATGGTCTTTCAAACCTGAATAACGTCATTGAGAGAAACCATTTGTCAGAACAGAACGTGCCGTACTGTGTTTCAGGCTTGCACACCCATCGAGTTCACCACAGGAGGATGCTGAGAAAAGGGAACTTTCAGTCTGATCATCTGCTAAGGGCAGTATTCTCAAGGGTATGGTGTTGACAAAGCAAAGCGAGATGCTGCCTTTGGTTTCATTTAAAGCAGCCACTGGAAATAGGGGACAATATGTTAACGTTTGAGCAAGAAAGGGTACGATTTATAGAAGCGCAGCTTACACCTTGAGCCTTGGAAAGTGCTTCCCCAGCCCATAGTTACCAATGTTTTGTCAGATGGTCTCTTGACAGATTCATGGAAACATTATTGCAGAACAAGCAGGTGAAAGTCTTGAGGTTCGAGCAAAAATGGGTTGCGTGTGTTTAACAATAATTGCTGCTTTCAAACAGTACTTTCTATCCCTCTCAGGTAGAACCTATGCATTCCTAAATCAGAATTAACAGGAAAGAAAAACAAAAGAAAAGAAAGTTTTCACTTAAATATACCAACAGCTGACCTGTGTTACCTTGTACGTGTTTCTTCATTGGTAAGGAAAGACTTGATACCTCTTTCTCACTTGTGAATTACCTCCTGCTTCAGAGATGAGCTACTCACTATACGTTACCTTCCCTCCCATCACACAAACTGGAGGTTGTATCTGGATATCCATCCCGTGTGTTATGTGCATGGGAGGACTTTGGTTGAAGAGTAAATGGGAAATTTGCAGCTAATGTTTTCATATGCTTGACAAAGCAGCAGGACACTCTAATTAAGGTAACAGAGTGCAGCATGGAATAGAACAGCTTAAAATGCTGATGGTAAGTGCTCATCTCTCACTGTTACAGCACACCAAACCATTGGTGACAAAAGCAAGCACTTGTTCCGCAGCAGGTGCTGTGCCGGTGACACAGCTGATGAAAACTTGGGATCTTGGGATCTTGAAAGCCTCTTTCTTAGAGACTTTAAACCTGCATCGATTCTGTGCTTTTCTCTTCACGCTCACCCATAAGCATTTAATGCCTTTTACACAGCGACATGCTTCTAAACAAAGCAGGCTGCTTCTTCCCCTGGAAATCTATTTATGGATCCTCCTGTGTCACTCCGTGCTTTCATCACTCACTCCGTTACCTGGTTTAGGCTCCTCAGAGGCTTCTGCGTCAGTCGCAACCCGTGATGAGTGGGTGACTCATATGATGAGGTCCTTTTTGTTTGATAGGAAAGTATGAGAGACAGCACAGACCTCTGATGGACTTGTGGATGGGGAGAGAGGTTTGTGGAGTATTCCTGAATTTCCAGCCCTCTGGAGATGTGCTTTAATAAAAGAGCGTGCTCAGCCTTAAATTATTGTTAAGCACTCAGCTCAGCTTGGCATAAGTTATTATATAAACAATATTTGAAGACACTGCACTGTTCAACATAATCATGTTTAACTGATTCTGGAGCTTATGTCAAGTTTTATAAGGTGTTTGGGAATTTAAGTCTGCTGTCAGTTTTTAATTAATTGGGAGTTTCAGTGCTGAGTGTCATAGTAGCTCAACACTTTTAAGAAAGTGGCCTAAAGTTTTGCATTTCTTACTATGAACCATAGTCAGGGACTATGCCATACAGGCACACAGAAAAAGGGCTGAGCCATTTACTGTAGATAGAAATGCTCTATTTTTGTGGCATATCTGTTGCTCTGGTCAGGCTGTAACTGAAAATGCAAGGAATCATTTCTGTTTTTTTGCAGGCAGAAAACTGACTATCCACAGACACTGTAGTTTTAGATTGTCTTGAGGTTGTCAATTCTCCATTCCTGTTTTGAGGATTCACAATTCAAATCCAGTTCCAGGCTTTACTTCAAGTGAGGAAAAAAAGTCTGTATTTTTCCTTCTTCAAAAAAACCTGAATGCTTTTGAAATCTGTGAAAGTGTCGATGTGGGTGAAGTTCTTCGTGTGCTAGTGTTGGCAGTGTTGGACCGTAGTTAAACTGACGTACCTGTGTAGGTAGACTCACACATACATACCTATATAGATTTACAAGTGGGGGAACAAGAACATTTCCATTTGCTATAGGAAACTGATGTGGAATGGAATAATATAAACTGAATAAGGGAATTCAGTCCATTAAATTCTGGTAGTAAATGTGAATATACTTTGTCTATTCACTTTAGTAGGAAAGAGCTGCTAAAGTAAATGTATATGAATTATACCTTATATCGTTTCACATTAATCCTGCCAACTTTCCCCTCTCTGTCTCTCACTTCTGTCAGTGGCTCTCGCTGTCCATTCTCAGGAATCGTTTACAGGGAGATCAGCAGCCATGCTAAAGGACACAAAGACACCATTTTATCTGATGGTGACTTTAAAAAACAAGCAAGTTTACAAACAGCAGCGGTAAAAGAAAACTTATGGAAATGAATTTCAGAAACAAAACAAGCCAGCTCTTGTGAAGAGCAGGGCAAGAGCGGCATTAGGCCCGCATGGTCAATGCATTTATTGCCTGGTCTTGTCCCTATTTGCTGATGCAGAGCTGGTTGGCCAATGGCTGCTGCATTCCTGTGATTCTGGAAAACATGTTTAATTCTCCGAGTTTGTCAGTAAAAACCCCCAAATCTTACATTCTTTACAATTACAGCATCAGCTTTGTGGTTGATTATAGTGGGCTATAACAGCAATAGGCCTAAGGGGCCTGTAACAGCAGTGGGTCTCTTCAGTCCAGTTTTGAGTAAATAGCAGAGTATCACAACATACATTTACTATGACAGTAGATTTATGTGTGCATGCTAGAGAAGTATGGTGACAGGATACAAATGTCTACTTTTAATTGATATAAAATTAGATAGTGGTGTCATTTCCTCTGAAGGAGAGAACTTGGTGTCTTGCATTCTGTTTGAAAGTGAGATTTGTTAACAGCTTGCAGTGAGGCTGTTGGGAGCTGAATGTCTGAGTCACCCTAATGCCTTTAACAAGGTCTGTTGTGTTGATGAGCTCCTCTCCCTTACAGGCTTGCTTTGGGATGGTGAGGCTGCACAGACCTTGGGGTCGGTGCCGGAATGATTGGTTTCTGGAAAGGGGCAAGGCGAGGAGGGAACCCTGAAGAACTCGCTCTGTGTCTTCCTGCCACACGTACCATGCTCAGGTCAGAGCAGGCATCCCCTGTAGATCATCTGGGACTGTTGGGAAGTTGTATGGTGGTCACCAGGGGTTTCAGCCAACACAACCAGTAAGGAGACTGTGCTGGTGCACTGGTGCACAGGGGCACAGGGGTGATGGAGGAGGCAGGGGCTAGAGATCATAGAATTATAGAATCATTCAGGTTGGAAAAGACCCTTGGGATCATTGAGTCCAACCATCAGCCCTA
>VZTM01018622.1:0-11209 GCA_013400555.1 Jacana jacana
TTTTTTTTGGTTTTGTTTTTTTCCTCAATTGCAAAACTTGGTAAGTCATAATGAGTCTCCAAGGTCTGTAGTGCAAATTATAACATTGAGACTACATTACTGTACACTGTTATCTTTCCTTCTAACAAATTTCACATGAGATAAGCTACACTTTATAGTTATCATGGTAGATCTCTAAGTGGGAGATTGATGTTATCTAACTTCAGTTGTCTAAGTTGTTGTCTGCTTTGAAGGCCCTCATATAGAAAGGAACGTTTAAATACTAGATAGCAGAAGGAAAGTCCACTTTGCATCTGTGACATGTATAGCCAACCCAACACAGGAACACCTGATCCGCACTCAAATTTACTCCTGAATCACTGTGTCCTATACAGGTTTGAAAGCTGCAGTGATTCAGGAGCAGATTAATGTTTAAATGAGATGTTTCTTCCTTAAGGGCAGAAATAATGTTCAGAAATTTGGGCAGATGGCTGTGGGGCAGTTAAAGCTCAGCTATTCCATTTTAATATTCTATTGTATCTTTCTCAAAGCTTTTACTTGTCATCTAGGCTCCCTCTGTAGACAATGAACTGAGACATGAATTGTAAAGTGTGATGAATCACTCTCTGGAGTTTTCTGTCTCTTTATTGTCAACAGAATAAGTATGTAAGACTAGCTTAGATCATATTTCTAACTCTTAGATAGTTAATTGTAAGTACAATGAATTCCACCTCAAGTGTTTTATAGCTGTCGTCAGGTTGACCTTTGGTTGATACTCACTGTGTTTCTTACCTTTGTGCTTAATGCTAACTGTGTTTTAACTGGTAACATTCACCATTTTAAAAGGCTGCTCAACTTGATCCAAACTTGTTCCAAACAAGTTCTTGTTGCTAAACTTGTTCCAAACATAGAAATCTTAGAATTCTGTCTACGAGGCAAGTTTAATTGTCTGGGTGCAGAACACACTAAAAGTACTACACCAATCAGTTTTTCCTGACTTCGTTTTGAATACATTTTAGTTTAACAAAGCACAGGGTTAAATTCCTGATTTCAAAGCAGGAAACACATTTATAAAAGAAAAGTATAAAAGCATGAAAATGAAACCCATTTATATTTGGTGGTCTTCTTCCTGTTACTAAAGGCTAGCAAAATTTCAGAGCTTTTCTACAATACTTCAAGTATGCTTGTTTGTTTGTTTGTTTGTTTTATTATTTATTTATTTGGAAGGTCTTAATTTGAGAAAGACATTGCTATGTTTTTTTGTCATTTAAGAGATTGCAAATGGAGTATTCTTAAGACTCATTAAAGCTGAATCTTCCTGATAAACAGAGTGAGAGTTTTGACCGATCTTCCATGTCTGTTTAATTCTCCATTCAAGTAGTAGCTGGGTTGCAGTTTCAAATCTATATCAAAATAGGTTTTTTAAATAACAGTGTAAAAGCTTCTTGGCTCTCTGTAATGGTTTACTGACAACTTGGTCTTCTAGTTTATTTGTTTGCCATATACAACACACTAAAATACAGTCCATTATAGAGACCACGTGTGAGTTCATTGTACCCATGACAAACTGGGCTTTTGGAATTTCCTGATAGTCTTTGGTGTCTTTCAGGCTTCTGCCACCACAACAGGGCTTCATTTTTTTCTGAAGTATTAAATATGCTGGATATTAGCTTTTTAAAATATTGTATTTCAGGAAGGCAGGAGACACACTGTCTTTTGAATGGCTATGATTTCACCAGAGCTTCCACTTCTTTTCTTCTTTGTTGGAGTGAGATTTAAATGGTTTTGATTCAAAGGATCTGCCTAACCATCTTGGGACTCTCCCTGTTCTGACACGAATGCTGACATTCATGACACTTCACTGCAAGTGCTTAGTAGAAGTTCTTTCCATTGACAGCTTATTAATTTTAGGTACTATAAAATGCTTCTGGCTCACACTTAAAACTTCTAATAAAACACTGTCCTTGCTCTTTTTCCCCTCCTAATTCTATCCATTCTATCCTTCTATCTCTACTTTTTTTTTTTTCCCCTATAGTTTGACCTAAGGATGAACACTTGCACACAGGTGTAGCCTGCCCGTAAATAATACCCCACAGCCCCCTTTGTTTTTGACAGATTTCTGCCTGTGTGGTGGCTCCGTCAGCATCACAGCTCCAGTCAGACTTGCTCTTCACTGCAATCCTAATGGGCAATTTCAGGCTCATGATGAAGAGTAAGACAAACAGGCAAATGGCCGTAAGCACGCAAGCTTGAAGGGGTTTCATTGCCAGCTCATTATAGCTCCACTAATGAGATTTCCATCCAATTTGTGGGATAGCAGAGCTCAACTCAAAAAGGGGACAGAGCTACCAATACAGTAGGATTAGTATGTCTTATTAAAAAAAACCCAAACCTTTGTTAAATCAGGATGCAGTGGTTCGGGCAGTGTCCTTATACGCTGGCACAATACAAAAACAATTGCTGGATTATTCACATTATACTCATCAGCTTGGCATAATTGCTGAAGTGATGTGAAGCTCACACAATTCACTTAGGCAATAACAAATACATACTTTATGTACCATCTTCAGTACAGTTAGCAAGACTTTTGCTAGCAAGTAAAACCCAACACTGTTTGTGAAAATGCTTTTATGATTAATCTTGAGATGCATAAACAGCAAAAGAAATTGAGAACCTGCAATACTAAAAGAGAAACCTGTGAAGAAATACAAAGGCATTCCCAAACTCTGTGACTGAAATGCTGAAAACGTAAACATTCTCTAGAAATATTGCAAAAGTTTCTTTTTAATTCACCCGGAGATCTGCCATTTGCACTCCATGATTGCTAACCTCCAAGTCCCAAATAAAGTGGTATTTATTATTTGCGTAGGTATAATTATTTCTTTTAATTAGCCCAATCCCTATATAAACCCCCACCTATCTCTTCAAATTCTGAATTCAGTAACAAAAGGTGATCACTTAACTATTCAAATATGCAGTTATTATAAATTTCAGTAGGCTTTTATAAGGACAGACTAGTATGTATCCTAGTTGAAAATAGTTATAAACCAGAAGTAGATCTTCCTTCCATAAGACTGCCTTTGCCTTCACCACAAACAATATAAATGCAATTCTCTGCATCGCGAGGGCCTTGCTTTCCTGAACTTCTGGAAGTAGCAAGTAATATTCACACTGAGAACTAACATTTGTCCTCTCTGAACATTGCTCTGTCACCATGGAGGCAGATATTTCTGTCTAAATCCATGTGATTTTTTTTTTTTTTTTAAACTGCAAAGCACTGTAACAGGATTTTTTTTCACAGTAACAAAACCTCAGTTCTGTAACCAAATGGAGTCAGCCTGGTTTAATCAGGCTATCAATCACCCTGCAGAAACTGGAGAGGAGGCAAATAATTGTTTTCCATCGCCTGCAAAGGCCCAGAATACATCATCAAAATTTCTCACTGTTGCAGGGGATCAAATTTGGCACGGGACTTCCACCAGAAGGTAGAAATACTGCGCTCTGTTACTTAACCTGTTACGTACTCTGTTACTTAAATGTATGTAATTTGCAAGCCTTGCTAGGAAAGAGGCAAAGTACATTTAGGGACCTTCTCAAAAATGCTGGAAGGTCCAAAAGTTCTTTAGAACATGCTACCAGGTTTCTATTCAACCAGCCATCAGCCAGTATTTATTACAACAAGCCGGAGACTCAAAGCATCTGCCAATCTTATAAGGTAGGCTTTCAAAGTGGCACACACATGCCTCAATCTGTCATTTTTCACTCAGTGCAGACCAGCAAGACCAGCTGCTAGCTGGAGTGTCCCAGCAAGCACTGGGCTTGGCAAGGAGTCATCCATTCTACAGACTCTCTGGGCAACAGAAGACCTGTACAGCACCAGCAACTGGACACAAATTTCTACAGCTGCATTCCCAGGTACTAACCATAGTCCTCTTTGCAAAAAATTATATCCTGATTTTAAAGATGTTTTAGAGATGAGCATGCTACACAAGAGATCTAATAACCTCCAGAAAAAGCAAAACCAGAAAAATTAGAACATCTGTGCTCCCAAGGGCTCTGGTGACAGAAACTGAAACAATTCTAGGCTAGTGTCTAAAGCAGAACAGCCTAACTGCTGAAAAATCTTGAAGGGGATGTTTGTCTCATTAGCCTTTTCCTCAGGGCAAACCACTATCTGCCTTGCTGTTTAACCCACAGATATGCTGATAGATCTATTCTATATCATACCTTCTGTATTTTAAATCCTGATTAGTTGCATTTCTACCCTGGACCAAGGGCTGCCAGTTTGCCTAAGTCAGACATTACCATGTTCTGGCATAATGATACTCAAAGAAACAGAGGAATACTGTTTCTTCAGGAGTCTGAAAGTAGCTCTAACATTTTTGTACAGAAAAATGCAACAGTTTCATAATTTGATGAGGAAAGAAACCACCACAATCTGTTTTGGCAGCATGTTCACTGTGATTTCTGCAGTGCGTGAACACAGCAAGGAGAGTGACAAGGTTGAGGGGATTTCTCAGCCAAGCAGTATAAGTCAGAAATAAGTTCAGCTGTGGTGAAAAAATCTTCTTTGTCCTTAATTATCACCTCTTTGTATATTTATAAAATCTACTGGCTATAGGGCACAGTGCTCATATATACCTTTTTTTTTTTTTTAAGTTGGTTCTTTTTCAACATAAATGAGGCGAGGGCTTTGACATGTTACTTGTGGAATCCAAAGAGAAAGGAATGATTTACAATGGCTTTTTGTGTATGTTGCTTTGGAATCGTAGTCTAATGACTCTTGTGGTGCAAATATTCAGACATGGAAATCCTCCTGATTCTACAACATTTCAGAATATTTTCCATTAGGTACTTAGGCCAATAGATACTTCGTAAGTTTGATTGGGTTAATAGTCTTAAAACTATTTTGGATCAATGCACATATCAAACACCATTATTATCTTGTTATTCAATACTAAATTAGTGAAGAAAGCCATACAGACTTGTAGGTATAGAAATTAAGAAGAACTTTGTTTTCCTGGGGAATTAGGTGAATATCCATGCATTTTCCAGCAAATCAGGTCAATAACTCACTTTAAAAATTCCCTGTTTCTCACGAACCTTATGAGAGCAGACACAGCCGTAGCAGGTGAATATGAAGCAATCTCAGAATATAACTTTTCTAATAGAATCGAAGGAAAGACAGTCTGTTGCAAGGTACCCCTTAATGAACAGGTTAGATTTTCTAGCTATTTTTCACCTGAAATAATTTCTTCATTACTTTCCCTGGTCTCAAACCAGAGGTCGTGTGGAATTTAATGCACTAATTTGCCTGTATAAGGTAAGATTTTCACATTTCTTGTATGATGACAACAAGGGGACAACCTATTCTGCCAACAACATTGTGCTTTGGTTTTCATATAAATGTTCCTGAAAGAAGGGAATTTTCCCAAGGAATGAACCAAAGATGCAGCAATTAGGTTTTGATGCAAATGTCTTCCTGCAAACAAAGAATTTGTTCCATGACTCAAAATTAAGGACAAAAAGTTCTTATGAGTTCTAGTTCACAGCCATGTGGTAAAATAAGCCTATAAACTGCTTGTCAACTTGTCAACAGACTATGAAAAAAGCCTTTAAAATAAGCACAGTTCCCTTCTTTTCTCTACACCTGTTTTATGAACATTTTTTTTACATTCAGATCTTGTACATAAATACCTTACATTAGCATGGCTTGTGTCCTGATTGATTTTGGTTCAACTAGCTGACAAGAAGGTCCCTGTGTCTTTGGATGGAAGAATCCTTTAACCCATGGTTGGATATCACTCTTGTGGTGCCCAGAGTCCTGGAAGTGAGATAAAGATTTCCATCTGCAGCTCAGCTGGGCTGGAGACTTTGGGCTGGGCAGTTCTGCCTGTGCCCAGGCAACAGGCAGAAGCCTGGATGTGGGTTACTGAACGGGTATGGGTGCACCATCAGAGCCAGGTTTCCAAAGAGCATGCAGCAGTCTAGTAGTCTAATCAAATACCAGAGCCTGAGAGCTCAGGAATCAGTTCCTTATTTTAGCACACGGTTCCAGTGTGACCATTCTAATAGTACCCATTTTTCTCTTGGAATAAGAACTGTTTTAAGGGTATGTCACACTGTAGACTGCATTGCATTAGAGAGATAACTGAGCAAGCTTTAAACAGAAAGGATAACTAGCACCTATCACACCATGAGCCTATAGGCTAACATATCTGTACTGCTTCTGGTAGCAAGACTAGCCTTGTTATCCCTGCATTATACTGCAATTTAGACTGAAGGCCTATAACATCTGCCAGAGATAAATCCCAACCCAAGATGGGATTTGCAGTTACAATCATTGAACAAACAACTCCTGAGATATAAAACGATGGATTCTTGTGTGTGTGTGACCAATTCTTTAAATTTAGGCAGTATTTCCTGGACCAGGCAGTCACACCTCTACCCATGGCAGACCCACACTCCTTTTCACTCATTTCAGTGATCCCACTTGTTTCAGACTGAGCTTCTGCTCAGCAGTTATGATGGTCACAATTTGGCCAATTAAAGGAAACAGAGAGAACCTTTTGAAAATGTAAATGTAAATTTAAATTTCCTACTGTTTTCTTCATTTGCTGTAAGGACATCTTACTGACCCTAACCAGCCATCTTCAGGGTGCTACTGATTTTGGGAGGTGTACGCAGAACTACATCGTGGAAGTTGCCTTGGGCAGTGATAGGGTAGAGTGAAAGATGGGATTTTGAGAGCTCTAAGGAACAAACAAGGACACAAATAAATAATGGTAGAGGGCTGGGTTGTGGAACAGTCACAGAAGTATCGTTCCATTTGATCAGCACTTAAATAGTTAACAATTGTGGCACTTCTATTATCTGTAAGTTTCACAATGGACAGTCAAACTGAATGAACCAGTTTGGTTATATCTCTGCTACAGATAAAATTTCAGGCTCCCTGAAGATTCAGAAGAGTATTTTTATCAGCTCGTACCTGGTGCATGTTTTAAAAGATCACAGTGATGAACATATGGTAGCTGTTTTTATTTTTTAAAGTTTTTTTGATTCAACATCAAGGAGATGATTCTGCAGCCAGTGATAATTATGCAGAGAAAATCCTGGGGTTTTAGTTTTAAACATAAAACAGTGCAATAATCCCTATCAGCTCAGTGACTGCAAAAATCTAGGTTAACCAGATCCACTCATCCCAAGCAGTACTAATTCTGTGCTCTTAGGTTGTAGACTTTTGTAGGTTTTATTTTCCAAAACCTGACATCTCTTCTTGTAACTATCTCAAGTGGCTGACTCCTTTCAAATGAATGACATAGACAAAGTTTTACTGCTCTATAAGAAATTGCCTAGAAACCATCTATACCATGGTTTGGTCACTTTCATTACTGGCTTTCATGGAATGAGCAAGCCCAGAAGCAGAACTATCTCTTTCTTTTTAGTTGCAGGATTACTGCCAGTGTTGGAAGTGGTAAGGGAATCCAGAGATACGGATGGTCATAATGCTACTAAAAGACTTCTTCTAGTGATAATGCATACATTGTCAATATATTAATATCCTCTCTTTTCTTGTCCTCCTCATGCAGTCATACATGGAGAAGTTGTATCTGGATGGGTTGGGGAAGTCAAGAGGATTTTTGCAGGCCTCTACCTGTCTCAGCTGACAACACATGTTTTGTCCCGGCTCTTGTCATCTAACAGCAAATCTGCTCAGTCATAAGGGTAGACATACTGACTTATTTGTAAAAGAAATGTCACTGCATCTAGGCTTTCTTTGCCACAGAAGGTTGGAGCAGATGGTCTTTCGAGATCCCTTCCAACATGGGCTATTCTATGATTTTACTAAATTTCTCTTCCATTAGACTTCAGCTACAAAGTATCATTTCCCAGGGATTGCTGGGTTTGTTTAGGGGTTTGTGCTCAGTTTGTAAAGATTCCAGTGTTCTCATGGAGAATGCTCAGTATAAGCCAACTCTGCTTTCAACTCTCAGAAAACTTTCCTTCTGTGTGTAGCATTCACTATTCTCTGACTGAGAATACTGTTTCTGGACTTAAGAAGTGGTCATCAGGACTGTTTTAATGTAATCTGTCAACTAAGAAAACTTCTGGTATTCAAGCACTGTTTTGCAGAAGATGCTAGTTTCAGCTCATCTAATTTCTCTTACTGCTGAGGAGCACCTTTGAGTTTACACAGGACTCATGATGCCTGAGTATACTCTACTATTGATGTCATGGTTTTGATGGTTCATCCCCCTTGTGTGCCATATACTGAGGAAGTCCATACTATGTCACACATGTAAAGATGAATGTCATTGTAGTCCTTTTGTGGATTCCACCACAAATATGCTTCTGATATTTATTTATAGAATCATAGAACTGTACAGGCTAGAAGGGACCTTTAAGATCATTGAGTCCAACCATCAACCTAACACTGCCAAAAACACCACTAAACCATGTCCCTAAGCACCGTGTCTACCTGTCTTTTAAATACAGGTAGGGATGGTGATTCCACCCATTCTGTGTGTAGCCTGTTCCAATGTTTAATAAACCTTTTGATGAAGAATTGTTTCCTAATATCCATCCTAAGCCTACCTTTTTTAACCTCCTGTCGATTGGGACCTCCTAGTTAGCCAGGACTGCTGAGAAATGATAGAAAGTGGCTTGATGAGCACTTCCACCGGCTCCTTCAGTACCCTTGGGTGGATCCCATCTGGCCCCACAGACTTGTGTATATCTAAGTGCTGTAGCACAATGCGTGCTCATGCTGAAGTAGTTTATAGATGTACTAATTTAAACCTCTGAAGTCTTAGCAGCTAATGTTTACCAAATCATACTTCTCAGTCACAATGAAACAGCCTGCTTCTTCCAAGATCCACATACACTTTTAGGACAATTTGCCTGCCCAACATATCAAAACTCCACATTTGAAACTGTCGGTCTATCTTTATAGTCAGTGGAATGTAACAGGCAACTAGTTTATTTCATCTAAACTAGACACCTAAAATAACCTCTGTAGGACCCCATTCTTTTCAACTAAATCAAAGACATTCAACTGTCCCAAGTCAGATGTGGAGTAACTTTTACTGTGTACTCCTCAGTATAAGAGATTGTACCAACATAAAGGCTATGGAGTGGCTTTATAAGCATTTGTTGTCTGGAACAGAAATATGCAGAGGATATTAATGGGATAGTTTTAAGATGGCAATGGATTAAGATTGTAGAATGTAAAGGCTGTGTATCGGAACTGGTTCTTAATTAATGAATGATGGACAAAAGTGATGAACCACAATGTGACAAAATGTTCAGATGACACAACTTTGTTCAGAGTAAGCTGCACATACAAAGATAGGGAGTTTAGAGCACCACGTAAGTCTACATGAATGAGCATCTGAAGAAAAGTTAGCTCAGCATCAACAATGATCAAAGAAGGAAATAATATATAAGATTGAATAAAGAATAGGATAGACGATTACACTAACAAGTTATATCAGATCATTGTATAAACAAGTAGTACTGGAACACTGTGTTCAGCTGTGATTATCTTATCTTAAAGCAAAGACAGTAGGTAGAGAAGAGGTTTATGGACAGCTGTTACTATTATTAGAGTCATAAGGGAACTATTATAAAATGATACTGAAAAAATGTGCCTGGCTGTTTAGAATAGGCAAAAATAAGAGTAAATTCATAAAAATGGTAGGTAATGAGAGATAGTGGATAGTTTGCTTACATTTTATTCACGCTTCTAGGTAATAGGTACAAAATATTCAGAATAAGGAACTTTGGATAATGGAAAAAGTGTTGTAAGGAGACCATCTAATCCTCCCTGCACTTAGAGAGGGCCTAACATCCCTAAACAGTACATAAATGTTTGGTTTACTTGATATTAAAATAACATCAACTGGGAGTGCATGAATTTCTTCCTTTGTGTACTCCAGTGCTTAAGAATCTCATTTACAAAGTCACATCGAACATATAACCCAAATCTTCTTTAGAGAAAATAGTTGCAATTATTCCTGAACCTACATACAGTGGACATTAAGAACAAGTCACTTTCTGTAACAAGTTTTTTCATATTGAAAGGCTGCTACCATGTCTCTCTCTCAGTCTGTTTTCTTGTAGACTAAACAAACCAAATTCTTTCAACCTTTCTTCATACACCATGCCTTCTAAACCTCTAATCACTCTTGTCACTCTCTCCTGGACTCTCTCCAAACTCAGTTTTTCTTAAAGCATGGTGCCCAAAACTAGATAAAGTATTCCACCAGTAGTAGACAGACCAGAATAAATACCTCCCGAATCTCCCATCTAAAAATCCTTTTTCTGCATCTTAGATTAAGATTTTAACTTTTTGAAACAACAGCACATTTCTACCTCTCACTCAATCTGTGGTGTGAAGTTGCTTTCTCCACTACAGTATTCTTTTCAGTTACTATCCATTTTGCATGTGTGTATTTGATGTTTCCTTTCTGTATGTATCGCCTTCTACCTTTTTCCCTTGGGTTTAATCACATTAATGGCAGATTTTAATGTGTTTTTTTCTTTATTTATTCTTCAAAGTGTCTGCAATTCTCCTGCTTTGTTTCGACATTCACCAATTTTGTAACTGTGCTTTCCTGTTCTTAACCCAGGTCATAAGGAATATTGCATATGATTCAATTTAATTCCTAGTTTTATAGAGTGCTATTGAAATATTCTCTTTTAGTATTCTTTTTCAACCAGTTGTTCATCTACAACACAATTCTTTAATCTAGCTCATATTCCCTTGATTTGCTTGGGAGTGTCATATATGACAGCATGAAAATCTTTACAAAGGTCAAGATAAATCATCATTATCTCCTCCAGCTTATTCCAATTACTCTGACAGAGAAAGAAAATAGATAGGGTTGAGATCATTTTTATCTGGACAAAGCCATGTTTATCTTCTATGTGCTTATAGGTTATTGGCTAATAATAAAGTTCTATATAACAAAATTAAGTCTACAGTGTCCTATATCCTTCCCCCCCCCTCCTTTTTATAAATCAAGCACTCTGTTTTCCATTCCTTGGCCTTGTGAATCCCCTCCTTATTGTATGAGTTCCCAAATGTAATCACTTACTGGACTGTTTTGACTGGTTAGTTAAAAACTAGGAAAATACATCTCATTTGTCAAAGTATTAGCTGACCTTTTTTTCTCCTCCTCCTCTCCCTCTCCTCTCCTCTCCTCTCTCTCTCTCTCCCCTCACCTCC
>VZTM01018622.1:11409-21713 GCA_013400555.1 Jacana jacana
CCTTTCTCCTCCCCTTCCCTCCCCTTCCCTCCCCTTCCCTTCCATTTTTTATCATTGTGTTCTTTTCTTTTTTTTTCATTCTTTCATTGCATTTAAGATTTCCAGATGTAGTAGTGTTGGTTATGCATCACTTATGCTTCATGATAGTTTACTGCTATGCCTTTAATCTTGTCTTTCTTATGTATGGCCAGCTCTTCTGAACTACATTTTTCTTCTCAGAATTCTTTCCCAAGGGACTTACCTGGCCATAGGTTACTGACTTTTTCGTTTCCAAAGTTTATTGTGATTTCTTTCCTCATCTTCTTCTTTTCACTACAGCCAGGAACTTTCCATTTCACAGAATCACAGAATGATATGGGGTGTCTGTCCATAATTTTGTCAAAGTTGCTCCTAAACAAATTGAATCTATATTGATCGCATTGTTTCTTCCTTTTTCTTCTAAAATAAAAGCTCTTGCCCTCAAAACAATCCAGAATGGAAAGAATTTTATGAAGGATAGAAATTGACTGATTTATTTAACCTTTTTTTTCACAGTAGAAGAAACAGGAAAAAAATATTGAAATTTGATAGGTTTCAAGTTAATGAAAAGATGGTTTTTTTCTTCCACAATATTGTAGAAGCAAGGAATCAACTTCACATGAGGATTGCATTTAAAAATATTAGTAATATAAAATTTTACACTTGAAGAAGCAGGTTCATATGAGGATTTGATTTAAAAATATTAGTGATATAAAATTTCATGCTTCAGGGAAAACTCCAGCCACTGTATTATCGTAGTGTAGGTCCTCTGAAAATGTATACTTTTTTTCCCTTTTTATTTTTTTTTTTCCTTCAGAAATGTCTTGGGTTAGCCACTGTCAAGATAAGAAAAGTGGACTCCTAATCTGATCCAGTTCTACTTCCATGGATAATCTTGGCATTTAGCTTGTCTGCAAATTCTTTCTAGTCTAAACACCAGTAAGTTAAATGCAAACCATAAATATAAAACCATTGGCAGGCCAAAAAAGATTTTGAGGAACAACTTGCTAACAGCATGAAAACTAACAGTAAAGTCATCTTCAGACACACCAAGAAACCAGAAGTTGGCCAGATAGTCTGTAGAGCTGATAGATGATGAAGGCACAAAAGGGGAGCAGAATGAAAATAAAGCTTTAGGAGTGAAAAAACTCAGAGAATTACTTACATTTATGCTCATTCTTGAGGGAGTCCAACATGAGTCATTGAAAAGCACAAGTTTGATGAACTGTCTCAAACAAAACCATAAATTGAACAAGTTTTAGAGCCTATGGATAAAATGAACAGCAAATATCTCTAGGATCAGATAACATTCACCCAAGAGCTCTAAAAGATCTCAGCATGTTGCTGAAATGTGGTCTGGTGGTTACTGCTTAACTCTGATTCAGTCCTGGCAGCATGGGAAGAGGTAAATATGACATCAGTTTCTAAAATGATCTTCAGGGGAGACTCTTGGCACTACTGACCAGTAAGTCTCATTTTTGTACTGGGAAAGCCAGTAGGGACAGAGATATAAGTTAATCACTGAGTATAAAGGAGAAGACACAAAGAATAGGGATACTTTGACAGTGGACAAAGGTTACGAGAGGGTATCCACACATCTCTGCGCTGATGCAATTGAATTTCTATGAATCCAAAATAGTGGGTATATTGGGAAAGGAATCCTAGAGTTAAATAACATAGCAGTAACAGAATATCAGATAGCCATCACCCTTCAAAAGGAGATTCTGGAGATACTGTGGCTATTTTTTTATTTTTTTTTGAAACATCAGGTCAGTGCTGTAATGTGACCACTAAGTGCTGACAGCACGTTAAGGAGCTGTTAAGCAGGCAGCCTCTGCTGTCTCAGGAAATTTGTAATCCACGCTGAGTGTGGCAGGATATGCCAGGAGAAGTGCTATTCTCTCCTTGCCCTGGGTTTCTTCACTTGAGTTTGGGGTATTTTTGAGTCTGCCACTGGGAACATGGGGCAGAAGGGTAGATGGATGTTTCATCATCTCCAGTACAAACATGCTAACGTTCACATGAATTATTGCTGGTTTTACAGGCTAGTCCTGAATTCACACTGAAGAAGCAACCACCAAATTCCCCAACTCATATAGTGATGCATTCAGCTCTCGAACCTTTTCTGGTTCTGCTTGAACATTTCTTGAGTTACCTGAGAATTTATGGCCAGATTTATAAAACTGCACATAAACACATTTTTTTTAATCAGCTAATACAGCAGATAAATCCATGCTTAGGCACCTAAAACTACAGATAAAAACATGCTTAGGTGCCTAAATACCTTTAAAATATGGTCTTAGATGTCTTTGAAGATGATGCCAAGACTTCTGTGGACATCATTAACATAGGGCTGAACTTCAAACACATTTAGCAGGATTCAGATAATGTACAGAGCCATCTTGGCACAAGCTCCTCTTAAAGGTCAAGAACTAAAAAAGGAAATTCTCCTACAAAGATGGAGTGTACAAGGAATCTTTTGGGAAATAGAAAGACAGTTCTGGGCCCCCCTTTATCTTGATGAATAACATAAGGGTAATGAAAAACAAGGAGAGACAGATAAGGAAACAGAGATAAGAAAATAGATAAGAAAAGAAACCCAAAGTTTTTAATGTTAAATGCCATTAGAAAGCAATATGCCAACTGGGGAAGTTAAAAGAATAAAAGAAATTTCAAAAACAGCAGTTTGGATTTTTTTTTTTTTTTAACTTGATACAAGCATCTGAAGTACGCCTCACGCATATGAAATAGCTTGAACCTACACAGGAGGGCCCTTAAAGAAAAAAACTCAGATTTCGGTCTCTTTTTAGGCAAAAGATATGCCAGAAGACAAGAAATAAAATGTTATCAATAATCTCTGGCAGATTTCAGTTGGGACAAAATTTGAGAAAAAAAAAAAAAAATTGACATGCCCAAATTCATCCTATTTGTTTCAAGATGCATACCTTTTTGTAGCAAGGTGCCAACACGTATTTCAATTCATTTATTTGCAATGAATACAAATGTATAGTATATATAGAGGAGAAAATCCATTGTTTGCCCAGGACTTAGTTTCACTATTCATTATGAAAAGGGATTACAGCTTTTACCACAGACTATGGTATTCTGGCACTAATTTTACTAATTAATCTCTGACTTTGGTCTTGAGATAGGATCACTGGTGCCCCAATGACTTTTAGAAATCCTTCTACTCTCTACATCTTACTGTGAAATTGTTGTGATGGTTGTGTACAGCATTCAAATAGTTCCATTCCTATGCCCCTAAAATATTAACTATTAACTATTTTTCTGCTTAATTAAATCTAGTCTGTCTGTGATTGCATATATTCACTTTTGACTTGCACTTTTTGTTGCCATTTATCACTTAGCAAAACACATGTTCTGCCATACTGAAGTAGAAACATTCCTCATGTAGACTATTGAGGTGTAAATGAATTCACACAGAGTTCAGCCAATAAAACACTGAGGCTTATGGGTTGTTCATTATGATGGCCATTTTTCTTATGTTAACAGTCAGCAAATACACTTCTCCAGAGAGCACTCTAGTGATGGAGAAGATGCTGATAAAATGGACTAATACAACACCAGAAGAAACAAAGGTCTGGCAAGTATCTGTAAATGATAATTTACTAATAAACCAGGACAACTTGAAGGGTTTGTAGAACTGAAGTCAAAAGCAACCAAAATTTGCAGTGGTAGCTAATGTAGTCAATAATTTCCACAGCTGCAGCACTGCACATATTTGGACAACTAGGGCTGCTATGCCTTCATTGATATCCAAGCTGGTTTATATTTTGCATTTTATTGGTGTTAAGGTAGCTAGTTAATTGCACTTAAAAATGTTATTACACTAAGCAAAATATATTGTGATAATTGCAATGGACTTTTGATGTTATTTTGCTTATTAGTTGCACCATTTTAGCAGTTTGTAAATATGACCCTACTTTTGCTCAGGAAACACTAACTAAAGAGGAAAGGAGCATTTAGAATAATACATAATCTCTCTAGCACGTGCAGGAACAAAATATCTCTATCTTTATCTTACATTTCTTTACATAGTGATGACCATAATCATATATTCAAATAACATTTAGTTCACGTTAATTTTAAACTTCTAATAAAAGACTTAATTCCTTTGTCTCTTTGTCAACATTGATTTTATTAACCTCAGTTTTCAAAAATATTTGTTAAATAGTCAGCGGTTATCATAAGGTTATGTAAATGAGAAACAAACTCAGTTTTTTCTTATATTCCAGATTGGAAAATAATACAGTATCTCAGAGCCCTCCCCCAGTAAATGCTTTCCCTGAGTTCTTTACTTTGTATTTTTTTCCAATTTTGTTATATAATGTAATTAAGAAGAGTGCTGGAATTAAAACATAGTGTTTATTTATAAAGCCTGACTGGTCTCAGGAGAGTATCTCAACAGATTTTGTACTCAGTACTTGGGAAAAATTTATTCTTGGCTTAGGTCTTGGTAGATACACCCAGGGATGAGTTTGGTCCTATTATTTTGCAGAAATATTTTGCACTGATTTATCCCTCTTTTATTCAGTTTGGCATCTTCCAAGACTTAGAAAGATGTAGGAATATTATTGACTATCACTTTAAATCCCATTCCACTCAAAAATCCTTTGAGTAAAGTAAGGCAACTAAATTTAAAGTTTAAAATAAGACAATCCTTGCAGTAAAAATCAGTCACTTATCAGTATACTTCCATGCAGCTCATTCGGAATTCAGAATTTGGAACACAAATTTAGAATATTGAACATGGCATTATTCATTACCTGGCACACACTCATTCAAGGCAGTTAGCCAAACAAGCTATCTCTCTACTTACAGGTGAAACAACGTATTTGAGAATCTTAAAAATTTGAAAACATTCATAAATCAAAATACGGGAGTTTCTAAGAGGGAAGCTAACATTGTGCCAGTTTTAAGTATACTGGATAGGCAAACAAGTCAGCAGTTTAAAAGGCTTCTCTGACAGGCACTTCCACTTATTCAGACAATATCAATTAACGTCTGTAGAGCGGACTTAACGATGATGATATTTCAATTGGTGTGTTTTCCAGGTGCGGAGAGACCCTATTTTTCCTCTCTTTGTTCTAGAGTGGATCAAAAAGAACAATTAATATTGAAGGTTGGAACATGAATGGAGGTGTAGAATGGGTGCTTAAATATAAGTTTGAAAACCTGTCAGGCCCAGAAACTTTTCCACGGTGGTCTTCACTATGCCTCACATTGATTTTCTCTGCCAGCAATCTGGGGTTTTTTATGTGGCCATACACGTGGCAGGCTGCAATGATGGGAAGGGCTGGTGGGAAGCAGCCCAGGAGAAGATAGAGAGGTGATTCTGGTCACATAACCTGCTCCTGGGGGGATGGGCAGCCTGTACCCCAGCCATTACACTCCTTCCAGCACCTTCACCCTTGTCTTTGCACTTGCTGCCAATGGGTGGTGTTTCCCAAGGTGGTGGGTGGGAGCAAGCACTTGCTTTGGGTCTAGAAGGAGTGTTGCCATTCCACTGAGCTACCACCTACCCAGGACCATCTTCCCTCCCTGTTTCCTCCTCACAGCACTACAGGGTTTTAGTAAAAGGAGAAATACCTGGGAATTTTAGATGAACATTTAGTTTGCCACTACATAGACTGCTGACCAGTAAATTGTGATTTCCAGCATGGTCTTGTGCCTATGCAGGCAAGGAAGACCAAAACTAAGCTGTCAAGGAGCCCAGTAACCCTTCCTTAAACTCCCTTAAATGTCTGCTGTGTAATAAATAGATGTAGGATTAAGTTAATGGCTCTGAGGAATCCTTCTGTTACAGTGCCTGAGCTCACCTGTGTCATTTTACCATCGGCCTTACTGGTCTTACCAGTCCTGGCTGAGAGTGGAGAATCACCTCCTGAACAATTGGACAATTGTTGTGGTTGGAAGAACGAATGCAAGAAGGGCTATGTGACTAGTTTAAAATAATAAAGTGTTAACACTGTTCAGCTATTTGTTTCTGCCACTATAGCTAAATCTGTTTTAGACTATACTGAGAACTGCCACTTCATTTGTAATGTCAATGACTCCCAAGACTTTGGGTAATTTCAGCATGAATATTTGTCCTAGTAGGGTGCTTTGGTGGTCACATTTCATCCTTGGGTATTCCTTTTGTGGAGTAGGGAACTTTAAAAGTCATCAGCCATCCATCAGGAATCCAAACCAACAGTATAAGATTAGGTGATCAGTTATGCCTATCAACAAGAAGTATTAAATATGATTGGCCCCCATCAGTGCTTCAAAAATATATCAATTGTAATAACTGTCTCAGAAACATGGAAAATACTTGTGACTGAAATATATCTAAAACATACCATGTTTGGTTTATGATACAGAAACAACAACAAAAAATACAGAAAAAAAGGTCTAAATTCATGGGAAAAAATTATTCATAACAAATAATTTAATCACATCTGCAAATATTATTCTGTCTGCTTGGAATCCCCTGGAGTTTCAGCTGGATTAGTTCTCCTTCACTTCCTGTCCTAAACATTTGTTTTATGTTTCTTATGTTTCTGTCTCCTGTTAAACAGAAATTGCCTTTCACCTTAATGGATGCCAGCATTTCAGTGATGCATGAAGAGTTTCTTGTACGTATCCTATACAAAGTTAGACAAAGACATAAAGATAGATAAATGGGCAAGCACATGGTATATTCGATAATATAAAAGAAAAGCCAACATGTGCTATGCAATGCTTATAACCTGGATTGGATTCATGTCACTAGAAATGGGTACAGCTGCTGGAATTTCAATAGAACTAGACTGATGTGTACCCTTCTATACATAGAACACAATATTTATGTAGGTCCTTCAATTCAAAGGGGTTCTAAATTCTCTTGTGTTTTAGTAAAAATCTCTTATCTGTATGATAGCTGGGTGAATAGTACTCAAGGAATCCATCATCCAAGAAATTTTACCTTTTTTTATCCAATAATGTGTTCAACAAGTAGTTTTATGAGGTGTTAGAGTAAATCTATGTGTAGTTGAATGGTGTACATGCTTGAATAAAGAATTCAATAAACTGTGGTAATATGTATCAAAAATATATTCAACTGTTTTGGTCCTTCAAAAATGTGACCAGCTTGAATTAATTTCTCTATGAATCAATGCTAGTACATCCCTAATACAGACCACCTTGCAAATTTTGGTCAACTTCTGGCTGCTCCCTGCAAGAGAATAAACATCTGAATGAGGTCTCCTATACTGATTTTAGAGACCAGAGGTACACAGATGTGAAATACAGACCTTGACACTGATTTGTTTCATGGGCACAAAGACAGAATAAGTCCCTTCTAGGAACTTTCAACTGCTTACAATTGATGCATGCCAGTAAATAGGATCTACATCTTAGACACCTCAGTCAACAAGAAGTGCTGATAACGGGTAGGTGCTTCATACCCTACTGGCCCTTCCCTTACTCAGAAGTCCTCTGGGGAGTCTTTGTCTGTTTGACCTGCACTGCCTGGCTCTTTTCATTTACTATAGATCATCCCACCTTTTCTTTTAAACTACTTTAATTTTCACAGTTGCAATCTGTTTCTTGTAAAATATCGTGGTGATTAGTCCCTCAAACAAGAAAATATCAGACTTCCTTTAATGCCCAGCTCACTCTGAAGGGATTTAAACATGTATCCCACTGTCCAAAAGAGTACATTGGTTGGCTTGGGAAATGTAGGGTCGAATTGTAGACATTGCTTAAGAACCATTTCTGTATTTAAAACTGAGAGAAATACAGAAATAAATTTTCAGTCAGGTCTTGGAAGGCAGTCCTCTTTTGCGCTCTCTCTCCTACCTGTCGTCTCCTTCCTTCTCTCGTTCACTGAAGAAGTCATGTTTTGTTTTGTTCTCCTGCTACACCTTCAACAATAGTCCAGGAGGTCAAATCCAGGCCCACAGTTGTGCACTAACCTCTGGATCAGTCGTCTTCCCCACTTACTGATACAATGTATATCTAAATAACAATGCACTTCAGATATAGACGTAGCTCTTTTATGCGGAGCAGTAACAATTTAATGGAGAAGCAGCAGATGTTTGTTAACCTCTTTGGGATTCTGCACAATGAAAGGTGTCTTATAAGTTAGTATTAGTGGTACTATGATTGTTACAAAAGCCTTCATTGTGTCTGATTCTGGACAGATTCTTAGAGCGCAGAAGACAAGGACATATTCAGTATTTTTAAAATTGTCATCCACCATGATCTTACCTAATTTTATCTTATTGGGAGTCTTCTGCATACATTTAAATAATGATCAGATCTTCCTTCATCTTTATCTTTTCACAGTGCTCCTGCAGCCAGAATGATATCAAGGTATTAAAATTCAAGCGTTATTCTTTTTAAAACCAATTTTTCTCTTTCTGTAAGTGTATGGTTTAATTCCATGTAAATTAATTTCACTCAGGAAAGTATTTTTTCACTTCAAGTATCTGTTAAATGCTTCTTTTTACACCCAACCTGCTGGCAAAAAAATAGAAAGCAAACAAACGAGATGATTTGCAGTGAAAAGATGGGATGCCAAAAGAGCAAAGTATATAATTGGAAGAGCACAGGAGAATGTTTAAAATAAGTTCAAGAACAGTGATAAGGCTAAAGATGATGTTATCTGTTGGACAGAAGAAGCCATTAACATACACTAGAGTGTTTTCAATCACTTAATCAGAAAACCCTTTTCCTGAGCACTGTTTCTTGTCCATGTGCCACGAACAAACATAAATATTTTGGATTTCCTGCATCCTTCACTCTGATAATGGGCTGTAAGTCCTCCCNTTTCCCTCTTCATACACATTTTATGAGTGGGGAAAGTGTTTGGGAACTCGGATATGTACTTATTCCAAAGGAGACCTCTGAGAGTCTTAAGGATGTCATGTCTGTACTGATGGAGTTTTTTCCACCAATTTCTGATGATTCAAGGAGGACATTTAGCTGATACTAATTCTTCTATAGGAATGATGACTGGATGGTATCTGTAACTGTAGATCTTCATTAATTCTTCTTGCAGATGTACTGCACATATTCCCTCTTCTTCATTATAGCTGAATGGCAGTCAAGTATCCTGCCCTGTGCTTACAGCAATGCAATAATGCATCCAAATACTGCATCAGGAAAGAGCAGGACTCTAAAATGCTCAAAGTATAATATCAGAAATATCCCAAGTTTGGCAACAACAGTATGGCTTCAGGAACTGTTTTCAGATAATTCTATGTTTTCTTTGGTCCCAATGAGCTGTATCAGTCATTTGAATAATAATGAACTAGAAACTGCACAGTGTGTTTCAACAAATAAATCAAAGTGGAATACTTGGGCATCAGGTGAAACTAACTTTAAGTGATCATTACATAGAAAAAATTAGATTCGTTTTAGAATGGTTTTGTACTGCTTCAAATGACGAGGAGACAAATTTGTTTGCCGTGCTACAACACATAAAAGAAATCACACACCACATAGCAGATCGATCACTAGTCAAGATTTAACTCCCCAGAAGTTATATAAAAAATAAATAGTGCCAAATAGTCAGGTGGTGTAAACAGCAACACTGCATTGAACACTACCAACTTGCATCAGGTGATGATCCAGCAGTTACAATAGTGCAGGAACTTGAAAGCAGTAATTTGTGTGGCTTTAAAACACACATTTTGGGACAAAAGTTGTTCTAAATTCTGAATTGGACTACAATAATATAAAATGTATATAAATAGAAAAGTAAAAAATGGGGTATGGCACTGAACCAAAGTCAAAGAAAAATTACTCAGGTCAATTAAAGTATTTGGAAATGTTATATTATTGAATTAATGTGAAAAATCTGCCTTTTCCCAGAGGTCATGTAATAGTTATAAGTTTTATACTTAGGTATAGGAGGTCATGAGTGACTTTTTTGCCATCACAGAATGTATTTATGGGCTCACACTTGTATTCCAAGTAAAAATAAACAAAATCTACTAGAATACATGCAGAACACAAAATGCAGAATTGAATTGATTCAGTGCTTTTGGTGAATGTTCCCTTTGTTTGAGTGTCTGAGCTAACAACAGGAAAATGTATGCAGCTTTCAGATTTATGACATTTTCTACTTGTTTTCTTACAGGTGAGGTGCACTTTTTATAATAAAAAGGTGGAAAAAATATCTTTTTTCTGCGGAAACTGCTAAAGAAATCTGATGGCTCATTAGAGAGGCTGTTTTCTCAACAAAAACATTTCCTCTCATTACTGAGAAAACTGCCACTAATCAGACGTATTTCTGA
>VZTM01018623.1:20030-38204 GCA_013400555.1 Jacana jacana
GTCTGTAGTCGGAACTGATGAGGCCCCACCTCGAACTCTGCGCTCAGCTTTGGGCCCCTCACTACAAGAAGGGCATTGAGGTGCTGGAGTGGGTCCAGAGAAGGGCAACGAAGGTGGTGAGAGGCCTGGAGCACAAATCTTCTGAGGAGTGGCTGAGAGAGCTGGCTTTGTTCAGCCTGGAGACATGGAGGCTGAAGGGAAACTTTATTGCTCTCTACAACTACCTGACAGGAGGTTCTAGCGAGGTAGAGGTCAGTCTCTTCTCCCAAGTCACAAGTGCTAAGACAAGAGGAAATGGCCTCAAGTTGCATCAGGTGAGGTTTAGATTGGATATTAGCGAAAATTTTGACACTGAAAGGGTTATCAAACTTTGGAACAGGCTGCCCAGGGAAGTGGGAGAGTCGCTGTCCCTGGAGATATTTAAAAGACATGCAGACCTGGCAGTTAAGGACATGGTTTAGTGGCAGACTGGGTTAACAGTAGGACTCGGTGATCTTAAAGGTCTTTTACAACCGAAACTATTCTGTCCTATCCTATCCCCTCCCCTGCAGTTGGCCTTGCTGACCTGACCTGTGGGACAGAGGGTGCCAAGCCATGGGTGCGTGGCTGGGAGTGCTAGATAAGGGTGTAGTCTTTCCCCTGGCTCACACAGGCTGCAGCCGTCCCTCCAGACCAGAGCTGTGGGGCCAGCTGGGTTCCCAGGGCTGCCACACCCCTCTGAACCACTCTGGGAATATGCTGGTCCTCAAGTACTCGGTCTCAAAGGGTGTCCAAGGACACATCCCAGTGTAGGCCACACAGGCCACTCCCTGCAGGTAGTCCAAAACTTCAGGTGACTGGGAGGAAACATGGGGAAGGTTTAGTGTCTGTGTGCCCTGTTATCTTTGTTCCAACCCTAGACTCTGTTATCAGCAGCTGCCCAAGGCAGGACACTGGGCAAGATGGTCCATGGGATGACCAATCTAAGCTCATGGTCTGGCAGGTTGAAATGTGCAGGAGAAGCTGACTACTCCCTTTTACCTCAGCTCATCCATTGCTATCCATTTCTGCCTTACGAGCTTTAGACTTGCAGGATGGTTTATCCACATAAAATGACAGTATTTTGCTTCATCTTTTCTCAGACAAGGAGGTTGCAGAAAGTTCTGCTGATGCCATCACTGGAGACACCCAACTTTACTCTTCTGATATCAACAAACATAACGGAGTGATACCTGAAACAGTAGACACCGATGCTACTGAACATGCCACTCAACAGTCAAGGTAGAGAAAGAGGAGGTTATTGTTTTCAGCGTTGCTCTTGCTGACTGTCATAGTGAATACATGCCAAGGTCAGCATCACAATCTGCAGCAGAAATTAGTTCAATGGGTCTTTAAATGGACATAATGCATAGTTTTTCTGCCACATAGTAAGAAGAAATGGCCTAACTTCATAAGCTGCTGTCTTACTCAGATGAGAGGGGCTATGTGAGGGCAGAATGGTTTCTGTGCCGCAGGCAAGTGCCAGATTCCCTCCTCTACTTGAGCCAGTACAACCCAGTCACAGGCATCTGCACTACATGCAGCCTTCAAACACAACACGTGCAGTCAAAAGGCTGAGAGTGGCTCGGGAAAGACAGAACAGGCTAAATAAACAAGCACAGCACATTTCAACAATGGGAGTGTTTGATAACTCACTATAGTTTTATCCTGTGAAATTTGAAGCTTGAAATGGTAAAGTATTCAATAATGTAAAAACAATGTTTATTTTTGCTATACATGGATTTGGGTCTTGAAAACCATTATATTGGCCATCTTGGGTCTCTCCTTTACTTATGCAGGGGGTAACTGATGCAGAAAGACGTAGAGAGGAATATGTGGGCAATTTAGAGCACATTTTTTGAAACAGGCCTAACCTGAATGTATTCTTCATTGCATTCAATGAAAGGAGAAATTGGAACCACTACTTATGTGCACCTTAAATAACAAACCTCTCCAGTGGTAGACTATACAGAGCAAGGTTGCACAGCAAAGCATTTGAAATATAAATTACATGGGAGAGATTACATTTTAGACTCCAGTTCTGTAAACACTTCCACAGATACAGATCCTGCTGCTGCATAACACTCTGCTGAACTTTGTAGCATTCCAGTCCATCTACAGCAAACTGAGAGATGAGAGCGCTAGTTTATAGCATATTGTCCTGGTTAAATCCTGTATAAATAAGTATACAGTAGGTTTCTTTACAGCAAGCAATTGTGTGGTTGATACTATCTCAGAGAACCATTCCAGGAAAAGACTGATACTCTTTTTTACCGTCCAAGGTACTGTATACATTAAGTCCATAGCTGCATGTTTTATTTCATATGGAGTATGCTGAAGAGAATAAAACACTCTATTTTGTATAAAGACATTTATTTTGCTTGCATTTGTTGCCATGGTAATACTGTCTCTGGTGGAAAGCTAAATTTACATTTAAAGAGGTATTTTTTAAAAGGTAAAGGCAGATGCCTTACTCCTAAGAGTAATTTATCCTGCCAAGAAGATTATGCTTTATTTCATGGAATGTTTTGAGACTTAATTCTATGCAACAAGCTGGGTGGTGTTTGCTGGGCCTCCAGCAGACAGGCACCAGGATGCCACATGGACTTCCCTGTATTCCAGTTCACACAGAATGATAATCCACACTCCTGCGTGGCAGAAGCACAGGGAGTGGCATAGCAATTACATCCATGCTGGGTACTTATTCAAACCTGGACTGTCTTACTCATATGTCTGTCTATTTTTACATAAGGAAGAGACTTACGGCTATCTCGTCATAGGATATTTTTAAGCCCCACACAAAAGCCACTTAATAAGGTTAAAAGTTGCTTTAGATAGTTTTAACTGTGTTTGGAAATTTACTTGCAAACATCACTCACCCTCAATTTTCTTTGAGCTTCTTTGCTATATATAGTGTATGTATATGGACATTAATGTTTAACTTTCACCTCCTTTACAGGTAAGCACATATTTTTCCTGCTTTGCAGCAGTGAAAACAGCAACTGAGCAACATTCAGGAAGACACTAGGTAGTTGCTGGCAGAGCTTTTGCTGCTGACTATGGGATTCGGTTCGCTGCACAAGGAGGATGGAGTCCCCAAAGACACCATCATTTTCAAGCAGCTCCCAAAAATGCATGTATGTTAATAATGGTTCTGGGTTTTTCTTAACTTTGCTGTTTTATACTGATATATTCTAAATGAGTCTCAAGCATAGAACAATTTGAAAAAAATGACAGAATTCTTTCAGTTACTGAATCATACCAGAGGTGTTTGTCATTTTGGAGCCAGAATATGGAACAGATGATACCAGTTTATTTGGTAAAACAACAGAATACAGAATGGGTCAAGATGGTTATTTCTTAGAATACTCCAAGCTGGTGTGATTCCCATAACTGGTTATAAATGAACAGGGTTGAAATTCATGGTTTATGCTACCTTCAGATATTTAACTCTGTGTATCTTTCCTACGCATGAAGTGATAGCAAAGGTAAGCTCTGATCACCAGGCAAACAGCCCAGGAGTCTTACAGCCTTTAATGGGATTTCTTCTGAGCATGATTGTTGGGCAATGCTGGGGGCATCTCGTGAAAGCAAAGCAGCTGAAGATTTTGTACAAAATACTGGACATGGTCCTTCTTGCTCAGGTGTATGTTCCAGCCTCCCAGTACAGCATCTTGCTGGGGAACATGTCAAAGCTAGTTGGTGTCTAGTACAGCTGTATCCTAAGTGATTTATACAATACAGAGACAGAGGGTATACCAAGAAGCCAGAAGTTTGGGGTTTTTGTCAGCAATATGTTTATGTGACATTTATTAACATTCCAAAGTAGGAACGTGAAGCATCCAAACCAACGAAAAGAGAAAAAGTAAAATGCTTATAACCAGTATTTCTGCATTTTTTTCATCTGGTAAATTTAACCACTGTTCTCCCAGTTCTCTTAACACACAGTATGATGTTCCTTTTAAAGTTCTTGCTTCTATATTAAGGAATACAATTCTTAGGTTTTGACTTACTTCTTTCCCTCTTGTTAGCAGATATACCTACAAAGGCAAAGCCTGAAAACTTAGACCACAACACATTGTTAAATTCTTGGTTTGGGGGGTTCCTTCAAGTTAGTTTCCTGACTTCTAGGCCCCTAACAATTTCAGTTAGTATGAAGTTTAAGCAGTACAGAATTTGGAGTTTAAAAAGGCACCTAACTAGGGTTGTAGATGACTGAACAACATAGTAGAAGGAAAGTTGAGAAGTCAGGAAATGCAAGAAGAGGCCTAGAGTATTTTTTTTTTCCAAGGGTACAAAAGAATGATGTCTAGCAGTCTTAATTCCGTGAGCTAAAGGTAAGGGAAAGCAGATCAGGCCAAGACAGAGCACTGAAAGGAATCCAGAACAGCCCTCCAAAGCATTTTCATCACTCCAGTACTACCTGCCTTGAGTGCATCATAGGAGAATATAACTAGGCAATTCAAGCATAAGCTGATTAAAAGTATGAATTATGTGTATTAAAAAGGTACTTGGCATAGGGTTGTTGTGGTTTTTTATAAGAAAATTCACCATGCTGTGGAAAAGCTTGTCACGCAAGTGGTGATTGGTTGTATCAGTTTTTGACGGCTGGTTGCAATGGGTTAAATGGTGCTGGCTCCTTGTTTCTTTGCAGAAACCTAAGAGCAACCCTTAGGATTTTTTTCTTAAGGGAAACATGATCTAAAGAGGAAGGGGAAAGTTCAGAACAGCTCCATCTGAGACTTGTTCTCCTGGCAGCAGTTCTGTGTCCATCCTACCTTATTGCTTCCATTTGGAGTGGAAGACATATGAGATGCAGCCCCACATGGGCAGGCAGCAGCAACAGAGGAGCTGATTTCCAGGCCATCAGGAGTACCTGAGAGGCTCTCCCGAAGCAGCAGTGTCGTATCTATCACTCCCCAATTTCTGTACTGATAGGCTATATATAGAAATTTTTTTGGCATGTACTGTAGGTGGACCTGCAAACATTACTCTGTAGATAAGTGTAGCCACACCAGCAGTGTGTGTACACCAGTGCATCTGAATAGGGCAGTCCACCAGACAGGTTAGTATAGTTTATTTTTCCCCTGTTCCAAAGTAGAGTGACATAAAAGCTGTTAACTTGTTCAAATCTGCAGCTGAGTGTTGCAGTAACTCTATGCCTCTCCCATGTGAATAAACCCGTTTCAAATGATGGGCTAATCATACTCTGGTGTCTGACGATGCACCCTCTCGCTGGGTTCTGAAATCTGAATACGGAGACACAGACCAAAGCCATAGTATTCTTTCCTGTCTGGGTAATATCATCTCAGCTATAGTCCATTATTACTTGTGATACATCACATTTAATAATTATAGCAATCTGTTGGAGTTTGTTTTGTTTTATTTTTTTTAAATACACTTTCTGCTTTTGATGTTTCTGATCACTATGGAGAGCTTCTGCTATTTTATAGTCTGCTGACTAAGCTCATATGCACACCAGCTGCATTTTATCAGGGAACAGTGTTTGTCTTTGAACTAGCTTATAGATTTTACTTAAAATGAAGAGGAGATATACATTCTTTGGCAACATTTAGAACCTTGTTCAGCACAATATCCATTTGCAGAAAGTCGTAGCCTCAAGCTAAATAGTCCACCAGCCCATGGCCATCAGCCCATGAAATGCAGAAAAAATAAATACATCTTAGAACCTCAAAGGGCCACAAGTTCACCTGCTGCATAACAAAACTGGGATCAGCCCATGCCATTTGGGCAAGTGTTTTGTCCTACCTGTTGCTGCCTTTCAGCAACAGAGACGGCACACCCTTTTAGGCTATTTATTTGCTAGTCCCTCATTATCCTGCTAGGAAGCTTTTCCTAGTATCAAAGTTAAGCTGAGTCAAGGGGTATTCAGGACTTTTTATCATGTCTTCTCCAAGCATGGAAGGAAAATTATTAACCTCTTTTTGAAGCAACTTTAAAAACTGAAACCAGTATTTAAACTATTACGTCTTCCTTTGAAGAAGCAATCACAAATTGGACCATTTTATAGTACATTTTCTAGACTTTTAGATTCCCTTATTACATTCAACTCTTGATTGAATTGCAGAGCCCAAACCCACACAGAGCTCCCGAGGAGCCTAATCAGTACTGAGAACCAAAGGGCTACTTCATACATTATCTAGCACGTTAAAAGGCTGCCAGCAAAGGACACCAAGATATCGGGTTTCCCTTTCCTTCCCTCCCACCCTCGCAGGGCAGCACAGCGTGATTGTCTGGGAGAGCAACTCAGCTGGACCACTGCAGTGAGCCAGAATAGCCAAAGTTAGTCTTCAGCCAGCTGATATCATTATACCTTCCCTGTTCATTCCAATAAAGGTCTAATGAAAACTACTGACCGCCACATGGATTTGAGGAAGACAGTTTATTATCTAATATCCTGATTTTTTTCTTTTTTTGTCTTGGAGCATTGCTTTCTTCTCCTTTTCTCCAAAGAATTGTCCTCTCTCTGCATTCTCCCCTAGGTTGAGGAAAAGATCTCTTTGTATAGTTCTTAAAACTGGAGGAAAGTATTAAATAATTTCATCTGACTTAAACCCAAGACAGAAATCATTCATTCCTGTGTTGTGTCAGATAACCTCTGTTTTCTAGAAGGGGTGCAGCCAACAAAGGATATTGATTTGAAGGCATCAGAACATTTCTTTCTTTCTTCCTTCCTTTCTTCCTTCCTTTCTTCCTTCCTTTCTTCCTTCCTTTCTTCCTTTCTAACTGTGTTTCCCTATATGAAACTGGGCACATGCCTTTAAACTTTGAATTTGCCTTTAGTTTCCAGTTGTTGGTTCTTGCGACGCTCGAGGTGGTAGATTGAAGAGTTCTTTAGAATTTATGCATGCTGAGGTTACCTTTCAATCTCTCGACAGATTAAACCACAAGATTCTTAAAATGAGTTTTGTGGGGGTTTTTTGTTTTTGTTTTCTTTTTACCTAGTCCCTATATGTTTTATGGTAGATTTCTTGCCCTATCCCCATATTTTTCCAGCACTTTTTCAATATAGACATTGTAACTTGATTTCTGTTGATTCTATATGGCTTTGAATGTCATAAGATAGTACATTTTGCCACCTACCTTTCATTCTCACTCATAGAGGTAACAAATGTTATGCTTTTGGCCACTCTGCCACATTGGGTGCTCACATCCAGTTGTTTGTCCTTTTTGATCCAGCCATCTTTCTTGTGTGCAGCTTCTCAAAACCCTGGCTACCTGTCTGAAGGCTTTGTTGAAGTGTATATTTAATACAGCGAAGTCCACTTCGCTTTGAAGAGCCCAGGTTATTAAGCACTTACACTTAAGGATGGTGTTCTCTCTCACTGGAAGTTAACAGAGTTAGCATGAGGCTCCCCAGGAATCTTTAGCCACCCAAGGAAGAGGGAGCTGGGATGGATCCCAAAGGCATGGCAAGATAGGAGCACCCTTGTGTCCTTACTCTTGTGACACACCGATTCAGCAGCCCACCCCACACTGTATGGGGCTGGCTGTCCTTCCTCCCCACCTCTGATAAAGCCTCTCAGGTGTATCCTGGGGTCTGAAATCAAAGTTTAAGGCTTCTATGATCTATAGCACAATCATACACAGTGTGCAGATTAACAGCAAATGCATCATCAGCCCTTATATCGTATCCAGCTTCCACAGTTCACAAAGGTTCTAGAGAGAGCATTCATCTTCACCCTGCAGGAAATACGTACTCGCTCCTTCCTATATGGAAAGCTGCTACAGTCAGCACTGAAATAAAATTACAGAGCTTATCTAGAAAGTCATATGAAGAAAAAGTTTGGGTTTTCAGTTTGCTTGCTTGTTTAGCATTGCTAGAAACAGCAGATATGCACAGCAAAATACATCTGTTGATCAACAGGTCCCATACTTTAAATGGAAGCCATTTGTTTGGCATCAAAAAGATCCTTACCATCTTCTGTGGTGAGGAAGTCACCCTTTAGTCCTTTCCTCTGTTACTTTAACAGGACGTTACCAGCTAACAGGGTATGTTTCTATGTAGTCTCGTATCCTTGGAATACAAGTGCAACCTGTTTAAGACATTAGCAATAATTGTCAAAGGCTTGAAGCCTCCCTAGGGAGCAGGGGGAGGCTTGCACAGGAATTCTGTGCACTGCTAGAAATCCCTACCAGACTGCATTACTCTGTACTCGCTTCAGAAGGCAGCCTGAAGATGCATCTCATACTAGGAACTCTGCCACTTTCTCTTTCCAAATAGCCTTTTAGTTCTTAGGAAAGTTGATTCTGAAAAAAATGGAGCACAGACAGTCTTTCAGCCTGTCTAGACATTCTGGATGCTGAATGTTTAATGTCCTGGTATAACATAGCTGGACTATAGCAGTGGAAAGTGATGAAGGCAGGAAAAACAATAGGCAGAACTTCTGGTTTAACAGGCATAAATACACTGCTGCGTTAGCTGCTCTGGTAGTCTGCAGGAGGCTAGGGAACAATTATCTACATTATGTCAAGGAAGCTCTGTCTAGACAAATCAAAACTTCTTCCCACAGACATTTATCCTTTTTTGCATACCTCTTGTCTACCAGAAGTCGCTGGAAAGAACTGTTAGCCATCAAAAATCGACACCAAAAGTCACCATCCAATAAGTCAGAGCTGGGAATCAGGAGCTGGTTTGTTTTAGCCCCCTTTCCTAGTATCTTCCTCTATGGACACAGTTCTTCCAAATGCTCCTTTCTCATCTTCTCTCCCAAGTTTGAAAACAGTTCACCAAGGTACATGAAACAAGAAGTAATGCATAGAGGGAAAAAACAAAACCAAAATGCAACCCAAAACTCAGGAACCTCAGCAGCTGATATCTGAAGAGCTCAGGACCATTGATATCTGAAGAGCTCAGGACCATTGATATCTGAAGGACTTAGGACCAAGTGATGGATGTTCAGCAGTTAAGTGGGTTGAACAGCTGCATTAAGACAGACAAAGTCACCTTCGTGGTTTTGAGTGGCTGTAAAGTTGATGTGGTTGATCTGCTTGGTTCCAAGAAACAAGTCAAGTACTCAAGTTCCATCAGTCTTGGCACAGAACAGGTCTTGTAGCTAATGCAAATACTGGAAGAAAGAGAGTAATATATTCTCTTACCTTATTTCCCTATGGCTGAGTTGCATCACAACTGTAGCTGCCACTAAATCTCTTGTGGCAACAACTCCAGTCTTCAATTGGATTAGCAGTTAATGCAGAATGTGTGCTTTCAGCCCCATTTCTGTTTAAAAAAAAAAGTTAACATGAAACACAAATGTTAAATTGATGGGACATAACTCAGAGGGTTTAGAGCAGGCTAAGAATTAAGAAAACTGGCTTCAGCACAAGGCTCTGAGGTGGTGTTCCTTATAATCATTTCCTGGAACTGCCATTTTGCCTTCTGTTGTTGGTGACTTCAGATGAGAAAGACAGTGGATTTGCATTACATTCAGGCATATGAGAGTCCCAAATTATGGGTTTAATAAGAGGCATTCGAGGCCTCTTCCTGCAAAGGGAATGTCACCCTCTAGTCCAGGACAGCAGCGTAGCCACACAGGCTGTCTCAACACCTGCCTTGGACCTAGACCTTTTGTGAATCATCTCAAATACAGTTCTGTGCAGTCATCTACACTCTGCTTCAGGTAAATAACATTACTGGGATTACAGAGCCAGCAGAAATTACTTGCTGGCCTTTTTCTGAAGTCTAGGTTACACACAGTGCTTTTAGATACAGGCTAGCTTCTGCTGAGGAAGTGTCTGCACACTGTATTCTCTTATTACAGTCACGATTGCCACCTGATGCTTTATAATTTGGGGGCATCTTTAGGTGTGGTCAAATAATGACTATTCCCATATAGCTATTGCTGCAACTCAGTAATAGTTTATGCTGGAAACAGCATTTTGATTAAAAGGGAAAAGATGACAGGGAAAGGAAAAATGACTGAGACAAGAAGGTTTACCTTCACTTACTATTCTTCCTTTTGCCTCCTGTCAGCTACTTCTAATATTAGAGCTAGCAAGTATTTTTTGCCTATTACTCTGAAAGCATGATCAGAATCTAAATATAGAAAGGGTAGCACAGTACTGCCTCTGGCACCCATGAGGTTCTTGGATTTAGTGCTTGATAGCGAGAGCAAGTCCATCTTCAGACTACTCACTGAAAGGAGGTAGGTCTTCTCCAGACCTGGGCACTTTGTGTTCAGCATTGTGTTCCACATGCAACCACCCCCCACACGTTACTAGATGTGCTTCAGCAGGTGTTGTATTAGGAGTGGTTTTTTAATGTTACAAATCTGCACAATCTAAAGCAGATTGTTCCTTCGGAGTCTTGCATATCGTCCTACAAAACAGTATGGGACAGGACCAGATAAGTCCCTGCATAGACAAAAGTTTGAAGAGGCTAATTTCTTAGAATTAATAGAAAATCTAAGTCCAGATGTCATATGTAACAGGAAAACAATCGCACCAAGAAGTGTGTTACACACAGTTACACTGACAGTAACATCAATGCAGAGATACCTGCAATTACTGAGGACTGAGCACATCTTTCTCTGCCAATCCTTCTTTCCAAGAATGTTTTTCCAAATTTGGCCATGTTTACTATCAGCTACTGTGTACATGGTTTTCTAAACTTTAGACTTTTACCTGTATTTCAGACATACTTCAGGGGGAGAGAAAACTCCCTGGTTTGTCCACTAGAACAGCTGGTCTGTGCATGCATCCCCAGTGTTGATTTGCTGAAGGCAAGAGCTATCTGCTGGCCAAACTTCAACAAACTAGAAGCCAATTTCTCTTCCTACCTTTCCCAGTCTCAGGTCATGAGCACTATGGGAGTGCAAGAGGCAACCTGACCAGCAGCGAGGATGCAGATACAGCGAGCAGGTAATGCTGCTGGAATGGGAACCCAAGGAAGATACCTTGAGGAGGTGGATCTGGACAGAGAAGTGGATGCCTTTGGCACTACAAAATCAATAATGAATATATAATATAGACTTGGTAATAATCAGGGTGTTATCAATACAAATAAGAGTGGTTGCTGGAATCTTATTTTGAAGATGAAGTGAAGAAGGAGACGGTCTCTTCTCAGTGATGCCCAGTGAAAGGGCAAGAAGCAATGAGCATGATCTAAAACACAGAAAATCCCATTTACACATGAGATTTTTTTCCACTGTGATGTTGAGCACTGGAGCAGGTTGCCCAGAGAAACTGTGAAGTCTCTTTCCTTGGAGATATTAAAAATTTGACTGGACCTGGCCTTCAGCTGTACTGTAGTGGCCCTGCTCTGAGCAGGGACATCAGACTGGGCAATCTCCACAGGCCTCTTCCAACTTCAGCTGGTCTGTGACTCGACTCCAAGACAATCTCTTCATCGAGTTAAATGGCACAGCAACAATCAAACACAGTCTTCTGCTCTTAACTCCAAGAAGATGAGCAAGTCCCTTCTTGTCTCTCTGTTTATGTAGGTCTGCACCTCTTCAGACTGTCATTACAAGATGTAATGTTTCATTACAGTTCTTGCAGTAAGGACAGGCTTAAATCGATTCCCTTTCCAGGGCTAATTTTGAGTATAGCCTGGACAAATGTGACAGACAGACCCTGGAACACTCCTAATGGGAACAGTAAATTAGCCAAAGAAGTTACTGGCTCAGTAGAAAATTTGTGATTGTTTTAATTGGGATAACAGTGCCAGGAAAAATAAGAAAGTCCTCTTACTGGATCAGTGTGGAGTCAGTAACATCATTTGTTCACATCCTGTGCTGTACAAACTATGAAATATTAAGACAGTCCTTACCAGAGAGGTAAATATTGTTAAATAATAGCTATTACTGAATTGCAGGACACAATTAACACTAATTTGTTAGCCTTTCCTGACACAGAAACTTAACAAGACAGGCAGCTGGAATACAAGTAAGAAATCTGTGTATTGGTTTTAATCCAGTTTGGAGGCAGTTTTCTGGCAGGAGGAAAGACAGAGTAGCACCACAGAAAATTAGCACTAACACAAGTTTGTTAAAGGGTAGTTGCCACACGCAGTAGTTACTGGTTTAGATAAGGCTGGTAACAAACAATTCTGCTTAATGATACCTACATGAAAATACTACGGTTCCATTAAGAAACTGCAAAGGCATTTGGATAGCAGAGAAAGCTGGGGTAGGACAGGCAGAAGTGGTTGAGGTTTCAGTGATTGCCTGGGAGCTTTTCTTCCTTTTCCTTCCAATGTTCTTCTGTAGGCAGTTTCAGAAAGAGCCAGATACCTTTGTGTTTTTTTCCAGGCAAGGCAGTAGCTGTAATAACACTGTCAAGTCACTTTCCTTGCCCACTGCATAGTTTAATGATAGCTAAACTTAGGGACTGTTAGCTCAGCTTTAGAGCTCTTCTAGACCCCAAAGCATCCCATGAGCTTTTTGTTGTGTATCATGCAGCAGCATGTTAAGGCATTTCCTTACTGTAACCATCACCAGCTTTAGTTATGTCAGGATAACTAATACCTACATCCAAGTGATTTCAGTCTAAGCTGCTGTCAGCAAGAGCCCCTGCTTCTGAGGAGTTCCCAACCCCAACACAATACATACAGAAAATGTATGCTCTGTTCAGTAGCAGGAAAGTACCTGGATGACAGCACCAATGCAGCTCTTAGTAGTGATTTTTTTTTTTTAAAGAGGTATAAGAAGCTTTGAGATGAACATTGAGGAAGTTATATGCAAAGCACTAAGCAGATCAAGACCTCTGCCTCCTAAAGTAGACTTGCTAAAGGTGCTCACAGCACCCTACACATGGTGGACTGAAGCACTTGGAAGCAAATTTTCCAGCCAGCTCTAGTTGCTCATTTTCTCTTTTCTGTCTTTACTACACAATATACCAGTGTTCTCTAGAGAGGACAAGCTAGATGTAGCTCCCAGTTAATACAAAGATGATCTATAGATTTGTTTCAGTGCTAAACATATATTATTCTTTTAATCAGTAACGGTATCTCCTCATACAGTGATCTACTAAGACACCTTTCATCCAAAAAGAAAGAAATTCTTCTACAAGAACCTGGGAGATTTTAGCACATCTCAAAACTGGGATAAAAATCTGCCATAAAAGTAATAGCTGCCTTCAAAGGGCTGTTTATGGCTTCAGGGATGCTTTTAGTTTGGGTTTTTTTGGATTGTTTTTGTCTTCTTTGTTACTGTTGTCCATCTGCTAATCTTAGAAACCTACTAACTGTAAAAACACAGAGGTAACAATAGCCAAACTTGTATCATTAAGTAAAAATAAACCAAAATACACACACACACTCTAGATAACCCACCAAGTCGGTGCTCCAGGAACTGCCATAAGAGAAGTAAGCGCTTCTATACACGTAGCTATACTGCTACCTCATACTCTGCCAGCAGCAAAACATTTACAGGCCTTTATACAGCCTTGGTACAAGTGGGAGGAAGCACTAGTAAAGGTGAAGGTTCCTGGGAAGGCGATTAATTCATTTTTAAGGATGATTGGTTTCAGGTTTTATGCGTGAACAACTGACAGAAGGAGGGAATATCGTTTCTGGGAGTAGGCTGGTGAAAAACAGGCCTTCTTGAGAGGAGCATCAGCCCTACTGAGGCTGCTCAGGCTCTGAATATACCCCATCCCTTCAGCAATGTTCTTCTGTAGGCAGATCTCCTCAGCCAAATATCAATTTGGTTTAGTTTTGGCTCTTTCTTCTGGGCATTACAGCATGCATTGTCCCAGGAGAGCTCTGCTAGGGGCTGACCAATAGGCATCCCTTCTGTGCTGTGCCTAGAGCTCAGTTCGATTCATGAGAAGCACCAAAGCATCAAGCTGACATCTGCAGCTCACTGAAAGGTGGGAAGAAACTCAAACAGAGAGCTAACATTATTAGGATGGCCACAAAAACGTTATACTGCTGCAGCCTATGCATTGTCCTCTCAACGCTTGCACTGCACTGAGTGACTGTTAGCCAAGGAAGTGGCATCTTCCATTTCTGGGTTGAAGACACCTTACTTGAAGAGCCATTTTCCCCCAAGCAAATTTAAAGAGATTGTTTTAGATGGGGTCATTATTTTATCAATAAAAGCTAAAGCAGACCCCTGAAGTTTCATCTGAGGAATTAAACCTATAGGTAACTCAGGAAAAGGTAGACACTAATTGACAACATTATTTCTCTTCTCCCACCCTCTGCTTTTTACCTCTGCAGAGTACAAGCACGTCAGAAGCAAGTAGAACTCTCTCTTACCAAGGTGTAGCACTGGTCCAGCAAGACATTGCCCTCAGGCTGCACTTAAACACTTAGAGCAGAAAGTGGTGGCAGCTGGAGGGAAGTGGCCCCATCCCCAGCTAGAGGGAAGTGGCAAGCCCTGCAGCACAGGACAAGTGGTGAGTGCATCTCAGCAGCTCCAGGGCTCAGCAGAACCCGCCCCTGCAACCTCACTGGGCTGAGCTGGTTGACTGTGAATTTAAAACAGATGTGGGATGTTTATGAGGTCTGTTTTGCTGGCTCAAGTATAAGGCGATGGTGTTTGAGGGTGACAAGAAGGAAGGGGGGAATATGGACGGGTTAATATCTTAAGATGTCAGCAAGCACTTGAGGAAGGGCATGTATTGAAGGCCATGTTTATTTAATTTGTTCACCCACCTTTTGGTGATACCTCATTAAGTAGAACAGAAAGAAATGTTGGAATCGGAGTGTGCTGTGAGTATTCATCTGTTGTAGGCTACAAATTGACTGTGAAACATCCCATGGAAGCTCAGTAACGCTCCTTACTGTTGTCAGTGTTGACAGAGTGGCACCCTGTGAACTACAGCGTGTTCTGCTGTAGATATGGCTGGGGTGATTCACAAATGCAATAAGCTTAAATCTTTCTCCTTTGTGTGCTGTAGCAACAGCCAGGATGGTGTTGAGGCAGTCCTGAAGGCAGCACCTGGGCACGGCGGGGCGCAGCATTCACCTGCGGTGTAAATATAGCAGTACATTTGCAGCCTTTTTACAAGTGAGACAGCCAGGATGCAGGAAAAGATCAGGAGTGGTTGGTCAGTCCACAGCCCCACGTGGAGCTGTTGTGGCTGTAGACTGTCTGTGATGCCAGTAATAGTAAAAAACAATCCAGGATGTTGGCGGTAGAGCCAGGGAGGCAATTCCATGAACCATGACTCTTACTGTCATGCCTCTTTGCACCCCCAGGTGTTCAGTGCAGCCTTTACACCTGCATGAGATTGCTGTCTTTAAATAATCATATTTTCCCACTGACCCTTTGTCCCATTGAGTGTTCAAGAACCGTTTCACCACTCAAATAACTATGTGTTCAAGGAAGATGTTTTTGGTAATATGCTTTAAGAAAAGCCTCAGGGGCCCACGTGGAAGATGGGTAAGGCAGAAATAACAAGTTACCTTTAGTAGAAATAACTGATGTTTGAAGGGAAAATGGTTTTATGTTGGCTATGAATTTTCAAGTTAGGAAATTCTTAAACCAAATGATGGAAGTGTATATGAAGTAAAGATTCTTAATTTTTTCATGCTGAGCCCTGGAAAACATTATTACTTTCCAAATTCCTGAAGAATTATGAACTCAGAGGAAACAGGTGTTTCCTGTCTCCCAAGGAAAGGTAAAATCCATCTAAAAGTACACAACACTGAATTTTAGGAGGAGCTGATTCAGTATTCGTTCTGCTTAAGAGTTGTGACAGTGACATGTCATTGTGCCTTCCTCTCTCAATTTGCCTTCCTGCAAAGTGGAAATAACCATTCCTAAAAGCAGTATTTATCTGTATGGAGAAGAGGCAATTACTGCCAATACAGGCTGTGCTGCATTTCACCCTGAAAGTTAGAAACAGCTCTCAGTGAAGATCCTAATTTGGCGACTGACCAACCTGTATATTTTCAGGGAAGTGGGACTGAAAATATTTGGGGAAAAGCTCATTTATTTAGCAATCTGTGCAATTTCAAGGATACTCATAATACCCTATATGTGTGACAGCCTTTTCAGGTGATTAAATGCCTGGCTAAAGTGGGGTATGTAACCACAGAAGCCGTTTGTTGAAGATATAAACAGCACCAGCAATATTTTTTCAATCAGCAAAAGGTTGAAGATTCTTGAAATTGTGGAAATCTCTTGTCTTGATGCTTGAAGCCATAAAAAACTGAGTCTTGTCTCCTCCATCCTCCTATCCCCATGCCTTCATGGCAGGACCTGGTGGCTCTGGTGGCAGCTGGGCTCAGGTGGTTCATGCTGGCTGAAGGTGCAATTTGGGTGAAAGAAGATGGACCCAGCAGGTCATATCTAGTGTCAGTGTTGGTTTTCCTTTGTTGGTGTGGCTGGTGACTGGTGATTTGTAAATCCTGGTGACTGAATTGATCAGCCACTGAATTTACTGCCAGAGCTGCACTGGGGCCACGGAGGAGTGAAGTGGGCAAGTTTGCCCATGGTGGGGTTTCCAAGAAAAGCTTACTTCCCTGGGGCTCATCTTGGAGAGGTTTTTCCTTCAGTTTTTTCTGGACTTCTCCAGCCTGGAAGTGTCAGCTCTGCTGTGGTGTTGCCTGTGGGGACCCAGCTCTACCTGTTGTTAAGCTCAAAGAGGGTGATTCTCTGGCCTTCTTGGAGCAATCTATGGGAAGAGGCTTCCTTGTGCCACTTTCTTTAGAAGATGCATCAATTCACACCATCCCTAATCCTTTCAATCCTGCAAATCTTGGTTCTTTGAATTTTCTGTTCAAGTATTACATAATATTTATCAAGAAAACAGAGTTGTTGCTTTGTTTCTTAATATTTTGGTATTCTGTGATAAACTCACACGTTTAGTCTGTTAGAATCATGTATCTTGGCTTTTTTGGCATATTTTATAGTTTGTTGTGTGCTAATGTAATCTACTTAAGAGTGTAATTCATTAGTAATCTCAAATTACTCATTGGCTAAACAAGAGGGAATCTAATAAAGCTGTAAAGACTTTTGATACGATTAACACTTATTTAGTTGTCTCTGGAACTTCTTTTTATGCCCGTTATTCAGAACTCCTCTGCATTTACGTCGCTTTTACTCCTTCTGGAAGAGTGCAGGATTTATATTGTGTTGAAAGTGTAAAATCACAGAATGGTTTGGGTTGGAAGGGACCTTAAAGATCATCAAGTTCAAAACCCCCCTGCCCTGGGCAGGGACACGTCCCACTAGAGCAGGTTGCTCAAAGCACCATCAAGCCTGGTCTGGAACACCTTGTGGGGCATCCACATCTACAACCTCTTTGGGCAACCTCTTCCAGTGTCTCACCACCCTCAGAGTGAAAAATGTCTTCCTGATACCTATTTTCAACCTACCCTCTTCCAGTTTGAAGTGTGGATGAAGATCTCGCTCAGCACAGAGGTGCTGTGGTTTCTTCTCCAGCTTCTAAGGAGAACACACCTCCAGACATCCCTGGTCCACTGCGGATGGGAAGCCAGGCAGCTGTAGGTTCTTGTATGTGTGTTACATCTCCAAAGTTATTCTATGCTGGGAACAAACTCCTGGTGGATGATGAATTGATTATTTCTTTTCTTTGTTAATTAACTTTTCTTGTACCAGAAGCTATTTGTTCCACCGAAATTAACTTTTCTTGTACCAGAAGCTATTTGTTCCACCGAAATCCATGGGAATGCGCTAAGTTGGCACTCCTGACTTATTGCCTTTTGCCTCACCACCTATTTTTCAGAAACTGCACTACTCAAATTTGCTCTCTGGTGCTAGATGGGAGATCATTAACCCACTCCCTGCGGAGCCAAGGGGGGAAAGGCAGAAGTTCAGATGCTTTTGGGTAGCACCAGGGGAAAACTCTTAAAAAGAATACAATGAAATCCACAGGCTTGCCATGACCACAGGCTCTGTGGGGTGAAGAAGCCGATGAAGGGCTGGTGGTTGCTACCGAACATGGCTTCGGTAGGTGCTGCAGCCCCAGCTCTCCATTGAAGCACACGTGTTATGCCTCTACAAGATGAGAAGGCGACCCCAATGGGAGACAGTCGTCCCGGGGCACCGCTTCCCGGGCCGGAGTGGCCCCGAGACTGCTGTGATCCCTTTGGCGGTCCCGAGGCCACTCCGGCCCGCTAACCGGTGTCGGACTCTTTGCCGCGCGGCGGCGGCGGCGGCGGCGGCGTCCGCTCGCCCCCCTCCCCGCGCGCTGCTTGGCGGAGGGAGACGGCGCGTG
>VZTM01018623.1:43711-57785 GCA_013400555.1 Jacana jacana
GATAGATCGAAGGACATGTTTGATTTTTTTATTTTATTTTATTTTTTTAATTAGAGTAAAATGAGTAAGATATTATAGAGGAAGCAATACATTAATAGTTTTGGTAAGCTGTGGGTTTTTTGGGGGGGATTTTGGTTTTGTATCTCATCTTTAGTAATTTACAAACAAGGACTTGTTAAAAATTCTGTATGGCTGGTAAAACCATTTGAAGAGAACAGTGATAAACTTTGTGTCTGTCTTAACTGAATTTGACCTTGTTTAACAGTAAACTGAAAGTTCACAAAATGTAATGGAAACCCAGCAGTACAGTATTCCAGATAACATGAAAATAATTTGCAGTAATTGCTGATGAGTTGAAAATAAAAGGTGTTGATTTGGAGAAGTACTCCATATGCTGGTAGTTTCTCACTAAAAGATGAAGTTACACTTGCCTTAACTATGTGTGGAGCTTATCTTAACTAGTCTTTTTATGACTTGTAATTGTTTTAATCTTCCTGCTTCTGCATTCCCACATTTTATGAACATGATATGGTTTTGTCATACAGGCACAGGACTGCACTTCTGCAGGTTACGTTTGTTTTCTGATGCATTGATGTTTACTGCAGTGTTCTGCATNGTACTGAAGCCAACAAGAGGCTTTAAGTTTTGGTGCATATCAGCTGGGCAATCTTTTCTTGGCTCAGCGGTAAAGAAAACTTCCTATTTCCTTTCTGTGTTTCTAGTAAGATCGAGTTTGTCATCCTGTGGCTGTGAATGTCACCTCATCTGTCTTCCAGAGTTAGTTCAGTTAGTGTTCAGGAAGGAGTGTCTCTTTCATAGTAATTTGACAAAAAGATCAAACACAGTAGTGTTGCTGTGAAATTGACTGCAGGGATTCAATGCTTTATACTCTGCCCTTCCCTCCTCTTTGCTTTTGTACTTAGAGAAACCTGAATATAAAGTAGACCATCAGGTAAATGTACTTACACTGATGGATTTTGAGGAAGGTTTGTTTGAATGTCAAGATGGCAAACGGAATTTAGGTGTCCCAGGTTAGGGATGAATCAGTTGATTAATTTGCTGCATAGTTGCAAAGTATGCAGCAGTGGAGGTAGGATGGAAAATGGAAAGTTTGATCCTATACTGAAATTGTTCAGTAGGCTTTAAGAAAGATCTATCAGGTATTTTCCTAAAGAAACATTCACTTTTGCCTTTTATGTGCCATGCATACATATAATTTAGTAGTCCACATTTGCATTACATCAAATTTTTGTTGATCCAGAACTTTGTGTTAGTCTTTGGAGGTATCTCAGGCAGCTCAAAGAGGTTTAAAGAATGAAGTAGTTGTTTTGGAAGAAGCCATTCTTTCTGTTCACATGCCAAGATCTCAAAATTGGCTTGAGAACAGCAAAATTCTTTATTAATATAAAATTGAGTGAATTTTAAAAGCATTGTTTCTAAAATTTGGCCAATATTAAGCTCAACCTTCTTCTGGTCCTATTGTGAATGATTTGTAGAGATGCTTAGTTCCATCAGTGTTCTTGAAGCCCTGCTGAGATCAAGCATGACCTTCCATTGTAGTAGGGCTCAGTAAGCTGCTTCTGCTGGAAGAAAGTAAGCATTGATCATCTGAGTTTACCTGAAGCTGGCAACGAGGTGGTTGTCTTGGAAGAGATGCTGTTATAATATGCTATTATTGCCTGCTTTTGTGCCTTGGGCACCGACATCCAGTATTGCTGCAGGGATGGTTTCCCTCCTAGACCTGCTAGGTAAGGACTGAGGCCTGTTCTTTCTGGGGACAAGTAACCAGCTTGTTCTTTGAAGCTGATGGAGAATTCTAAGATAAACTTGTGCTATGTTGTTCCATTATATTGATTTCTCCAGAAAGTTACTATTGTTCCTGTTATTCCCACATAGTTCCAATTTTCATGTTATAAGATGGAATGAGAGCAGGGGAACCAGAAGAACTTTGGACATGTTGCTGTGTTTTGCTTTCTAGTAATTTTCATAAAAAATATTTTCATTGATTTCTAAAGTTATCTTACTTGAACTTTAAACAACTGTTACTGCTTTGCAGAACGAAGTAGATTGGAGCAACTTGATCTGCTCATGAGGAAGTTGCCTCCATGTACATGTAGAAACTGGGTTTGAACTAATTGATGTACGCTGTTCAGAGCTTCATGGGCACAAAAGTAGGGTAAGTGTTAAGGCTTTTAGCTTGACCCCTCCCATGGCAACACTTTTAGAAGTTCTGGAGGCTGTGGTTCCACAAACATTTCTCTTGGTGGCACTGCTGGCTTAATTTTTTTAACCCTGAGCTATTTCCTGATCCCTTCACCATATGGCACTTCCAGCAGTTGTACTGAGGCTGAGGAGGTGGCATGGGATCAATCAGGCAAATGGCTGAGGATAGGAGCAGCTCAAGCTGGCACCAATTCCAGAAGTGTCTCTGGACCATGGTCTGAACGAAGTAATTGAAAACTATCTGTGTGTCCTACCCTGCTCAGCTGTAATGCAGGGATTTTGCACTGCAGTTGAACTGATGGTATTTATTCACTCAGTATGTATAGTTCATTCTTCCACTTGAATGAGGAAAGCCATGTTCAGAGTAACCTATAACATGATCATTTGCTGTCAGTTGATACTATACTTACTTTCAAAGGCAAAGTTGTGGAGTCAAATTCTTTGAGGGAAACTTAAGCATCTCTGTGTTAAAATGCATACACCTCTAATGCCTTTTGCATAAATATGATCTTTTTGAGTGTTCTGATCAGAACTGTAATTAAGTTAAACGTTGAAATGATTGCAGTTAAGTTTCACTCTAAGTGACTTACTGCTATGCAGACACTGTAGTAGTTGACTCACCAGGGTTTTGCTGTTTTGCTCAGGGAATGAGGCTCTTCAATAAAAGGATGGTTTAAAATCTGGAGTGGGCTTGCTCAGTGAAAGAGAGAACGCTTGCTGAGTCATTGCCAGGTGGCCCAAGTCAGATCTCTTTCGTCCTGCATGTCTGGTGAGGTGGGACTGAAAAGCTGTATGTTGGATGAGGATTGGCAAAGACATTTCATTTTGAAACAGTTTTATTTCCTTGTTTCTTGCTTTTCTTGGCTTCTTTTCTTTCCTGAAACACAGAACATGAATTTACTACCTTTCAAAACCAAACAAATGAACACAAAAGCTGATATCAAACAAAGAAACATGTTGGGTTAATCTTAGGAAAGGTGTGTTTTAAGCTGTTGGGTTAGTGTATCTTGGAGAAAGAGCGACAGGAAATGAGTAGTGAGCTCTTACACTGGAGTTGGTCATTAATATGTAGTTTTTCTTACATAGTAATTATTCCTACAGCAAAACTCGAAGACTTCAGTTTCACAGCCTTGGTCATTGTCAAAGGCAGGAGTGAATACGTGCAAGCGAGGCATGGTGCAAGCAGCTCTTAGGGAAGAGGTTGGTGACTTTGGGGCTGTAGGCCCATGGTGATATTTAAAGGATTAGGAGGTAACAGTAGTCTAGTGCTGACAGTACTTCAGTCGAAATCACAAAAGTTGAAGTAGTCAAAGACTGAATCTGAATGAAGTACTATGGTCTTAAGAGTTGTTTTTGTGACACTTAGCTATCATCCCCCTACAATTCTGACTCAGCTGCACTTCCTCAGTCTTTGCTTATGGTGGTTTGGAGTTCAGGGACTTCATCTAGCCAAGGTCTTCAGGTTTTGTAGCCTTTGCTGTATTTTTCCTAAATGAATTTAGAGGAAGCTTGTTTGGATACCTGGGAACTTGTCAGCGTTCTGTGCCACAGAAGGGTCGGGCTTTTAACTGTGCGTTGTACTTGGAATTGTTGTTTCAGACCTGCTTCGGTTTCTGTGTTGTGAGGTACAAGCCAGCAGTCACCCCTCGTTTGCCATTCCATGCTGCTCATGATTTTCACAGCTCTTCTCTCAGCATATAAATGTGGTAATTTTCCTTTACTATTTCTTAACTCGGGAGACTCAGAGGTATCTCTCCTGTCTGTCAGTCCCTACCAGTCTTATCCATGTAAATGTCTGCTTGAACCAGATTAGTTTAAAGAGTGTGCAGTTTGTTAACGTATCTTAAATGGCTATCTACACCGAGATATCTTTGCATTATTTCCTTTCTGCAGATTGTTCTGAATAGATCTGACTTAAATTAAACTCAACTTGACGTTATTTCTTCCCAGGAAATAAAGTTATATTTTAAAATGAATTTTAAGAACTTATTTTTCTGTGCTGATCTAGTTAATAACAGTTAAGCAGCAACAGTTAAACAGCAAGTAAAGGGTTTAGGGTTTTTTTTTGTTTGTTTTAAAAAGGTGGGATGGTGGTAATGAGGTACTTCTGGTTTGCTAACTGTTAATCCAGGTGGGCTGTCCTAAATATATCTGATCCTTCTGTATTCTGTCACATTTTAACGTTTGTATGTAGGTCAGAACATGACTTGAATATTTTTAGACAATGTCATGACCATTTCTTAATTTGATGGGTGTCTTTTCTGTATAGTGGGGTACATCTGTCCTTCTGCATTATCTTTTAAAAGGGATAATAAATTTTGACTCATTGAAAGACATTGCAGTATCTTTATATAAATAGAAAATGTTTCAAGTGCTTTACTACTTCTTACCATATTTTTCCTTTGGAAGTTTGTGGTCTGGATTAATCTGTTCCTTCTGGTACCTATAGCTTTTTTACAAAAATTTTGATATACCGAGTCTCAGACCTAAGACTACATAAAGGAAAATGAAAAATCTTGTTTGATAGCGAGAATGGTCATCAATGAATCCTCTAATTTCATCAGATGGTTTCTTTTGAAACTGAATGTAGTACTTTAATAAAGCGTTGTAAAGGTTGTATGCACTTTGATATGTTTTTTTCATTCTGTCAATTTTTGAAATTGAATGGATTTTCTGTTTGATAATTTAAAAAAAAATTTAGCTTTCAGGTCCATTAGAGTGTGGCTCACATTGCAGTAACACGGCCAAGTTGGTTGACACTCGCTGGTTTCAAGTATGATAAACACAGTTTAAGTTAAGTCTTAATTTTGCCCGTATGTTACTTTTCTGCTAAAATGATGGGCAATAAAGAGCTAAGTAATGGCAGAGCTTAATAGGACTCTTTAGTTGTTACCTTTGAAATGGATGAAGTCTGTATCTCCAGAGGGTTCTTAGGTTCCTGTGCTGAGGATAAAGGATGGCATTTCATACCTTTTTATGTTTTTTTTTTTTCCCCAAGATTTGTAGTATACCTATTTCCAGGTACCTGGAACTTGTGAGTTCAGGAATGTTTATTGGTGTATCTGGTATATTTGAAAGAGTTTAGTTGTGTGTTTGTGTTTTTCTTTCCTTTCTTACAAAAGTCTGGTTTTGGTCTAGAGTTTAGCATTCCTGTGCTTTAAGTCTGTCTTCAGTTGAGAAGAGGACAATGTAAGGGAAGTGCAGATTGGCCCTTAGGGATTTTAGGGCTGAGTTAGCCAGTATTTGGAGGGGAGAGAGAATGGTGAAGAACTTCTCATTTATTTATTTATTTATTTGCTGAAAACCTTTTGATCAGTTCTTTTCCTTTGATCAGTGCTTCCTATGGAAAGACTGGGCAAGAACTAGAGTGTATGGGTCAGTCAGCAGAAGTGTCAAGGGAAGAAGAGAGGACTATAACGTTTTGCATGTAGAAACTCATGCATAGTTTGGTATAAATTGATCAAAGGAAGACTCTGCACGAAAGCCAGCATCCTTTCATGTAAAGCTTCTGGCTCCTGAAGCCATGGGTCCATTCTCTAACACAAGGAAATAATAAGAAATTTATAAAGAGGAAAAAAAAAACCCAACCCAAAATGTTGCATATCTGCATTCAGTTTTACTCAAAGCTAATGGCTACTTGAACTCAGAAAAGCAGTCTTGGAAAGCATTGATTATTTCAAGTCAAGAGAGTAGAGATGAAGCTGCTATTGCTGTTTCATTAATCATAGCTTGGGCCCTGTGCAGCTTTTGTTCCCAAGGCTGTCAGTTTGGCATTTCTCAGGACAGTTGTAGAACTGAGCACTTTTGCAGCTCTTCTGAATTGCTTTGTTTCCATCTCTTTCCAGGACTTACCTGCACCTATTTGTTACTCTGCAGATTTTCACTGTAAGGGAGACTAATTTGTTATGTAGCAGGCACACACTGCCCATGGACAGGACTGTGTGTACAGCTTGGAGAGCCTTGGTTTAAACTGTATTTTCTAGCAAGATAGCTGGAATAGATAACTGTGGGCTGCTTACCCAGGTACTGTGGAGAATTGCACAGTAGCATAATTATGGGAGTTGGAGAGTTAGATCTTAGAAGCTGTTTCCCTAATACATACTGCGGTGTAGGGAGATGTCCAATGCTGTGGTAGGTTTGGACTACCTGTGGATCATGGAAAAGTGATTCTAAGCATGTCTGTGCTGATGTAGTCAAGTTGTCTCCGAATTTGTGCTGCTTGGTTGACTGACCTTTCAGCTGATCTTTAACTAAGGTTGCTGTGGAATTCTGTTAGTTGTGAGAGCTCAAACAGGCAGGTAGCCTTGATGGGGGATTAGTTTATCAGATGCCTAGTAAAATGCAAACTCTGACTGCAGCTTTATCCACCCTCGGGCTGTTCAGTCTCTCTCTGCAGTGTGAGCTTATTGTCTGAACCCGCTACAGAGTTAACTTTTTCCTTCAGTATGGAGGGGTTGGGTTGGTTTTTTTTTTCCTTCAGAGCTTAGAAGACAATGGTATCTAACTTAAATATATGAGTGTCTCACTGAAAGCTACCTTTCATTAGTTAATACCAGCTGCTTGCTTCACTGCATCACTGTTGGCTCTGCCCCCATCCCATTCCCTTCTTTATTGGGCCTGTCAGCTGGATGGCAGCACAAGATTTGGAACTGCAGGCCTGCTGATTAGGCAAGCAGCTGGCTTACCATTAGTAAAGAGTATGGATTTGGAAGTCACTTGTTTTGCAAGCCTCTCATAAGAAATTCATATGTTGACAGAAACTTCCAGATCTTCTGAAATTTGGCAGTAACTTAAAGTTAATGGGGAAGTCTTGATGGGAAAACATGCTTGAAAAAAAATATATACCTAGAAACAGTGCTAGAAAATAATTGTCTGGTGATGGGATATTGTCTACTAGTATGGGCGAAATTAGAGGTGTTTTGTAAGAAAACGAATAGAATCATAGAAACACAAGGCTGGAAAGGACCTACAGGATCATCTAGTTCAACAGACCTTCTATCACCAATACTACCCGCTGAGCTACTAAATCACATCTTGTTGCACCTTGTCCAGATGCTTCTTGAACACTGCCAGGAATGGTGACTCCCCCACCTCCCTGGGCAGACCATTGCAGTGCCTGACCATTCTTGGGGAGAAAAAGGTTTTCCTGACATCTAATCTAAATCTCCCCTGGTGCAACTAGTGGCCATTCCCTCAAGTCCTATCGTAAGTTATTTGGGAGAAGAGGCCAACCCCCTCCTCTTCACAGCCTCCCTTCAGGAAGTTTAAAGTGCAATGAGTGCTCCCCTGAGCCTCCTCTTCTCCAGACTAAACAATCCCAGCTCCCTCAGCTTCTTCTCATAAGACTTGTGCTCCAGACCCCTCACCAGTTTTGTTGCCCTTCTCTGGACATGTTCCAGGGCCTCAATGTCTTTATTGTAGTGAGGGGCCCAAAACTGAACACAGTACTTAGAGGTGCAACCTCACCACAGCTGAGTGCAGGGAGATGATCACCTCCCTGCTTCTGCTGGCTACACTATTCCTGATGCAGGCCAGGATGCCATTGGCCTTCTTGGCCACCTGGGCACACTGTTGGCTCATGTTCAGCCGAGCATCGACCAGCACCCCCAGGTGCTGTTCTTTTTCACGGTCTTTGTATCTACTTTGGAATAGAACCTGAAAATTGCTGCTCCACTTGTGCTGTGGCCTATGCAGGACTTCACCTTTGCTGTGTTTTGTTGGTATTGTTGATTGGGAGAAGAGAGCTGTGGCTCTGGGTTCTGTGGTGTACAGCACTTCTAGGAGTGGTGAGTGCTGTGATGGTGAGCAGTAATCATGCACTAGGGGTAGTATATGCTGTTAAGTTGCTTCCTTATGCATCCTTTTAACTGTTTCCCCACACTTTACTGACATTATTTAAAATGGAAAATGCTTGCTCAAATACTCTAATGAAAGATTTTACTAACAATCTGGAAGAAAATGAAGTGCTTTTTTAGCAGCGTCATGCCAAAAGCGTTAACAGTTTGAAGGAGGGTGAGCCTGTGACGTTGGCTCAAACTTGCAGTGCTTTATAACTTAAAGTATGTGAGCATAATGGGAAATGACACCTGGGGAAAAAGATGCAACAGAACTTTTCCTACAGGATGTAATGTATAAAATAAATTACAAAGAAATCTTTAAACATTGTCACAGAGCAGTTAATATTGCGGTTTTAACTAAAAAGAATTGTGGATGTACTTTGAATAGAGGTTGTAAAATAACATACCCATGTACCTGTCGCATTCTGTGTTCTTACCTTCTAATGTTAGAAATATCAAACCACCAGGGTAGCTGGCATGAGGAAATTGGCAGTGGTTAAGTGTTATGCAGGAGAGGATGTCTTACTGTCATGTAAGTATAAGCAGGAGAAGATTAGACTGTTTTTTCTGCACGAGTCAAGATTATTGACACTGCTTTTAATCTTCTCTCATCCTGTGCAAAGCACTCGCATCTGATGTTGTCCTAGTCCTGTTTAGCGTTTTCTGTTCCATACTTACCCCACTGATGTGATCTAAGAAGAAATTAAAATGCAGTTAATCTCTTTATTGCATCTTTCCACGGTCAGAGTACTTTAGGCTTCTCATAAACATCTTGTCCTGTCCTCACAGTTGGAAGACATCCAGTAAGCCTCCCTTCTCTCAGGCGATAAGATATTGTGAGCTAACTAATAACTTCCAATTTTAATGTGTAGCTTAAACATAGTAGAACTGTTGGTTCCTCATCTTAAAAAAGACTGCTTCTGTTAGCAGTAGATGGTCGTACAGGTCTGGTGGCTCTCTGGGTCTGCAGGTTTTAAAAAAATATAGCAAAGATTTAGTAGAGGTATGGTTTTGCAGAAGGTGATCTGAGAGTTTTTTGGGGAGGGTTAACTTCAAAAATAAATTTGTCTGTATGTGACTCTGTTTGTCTGATTGTAAGACTGAGACAATCTAGGGTAAATAAACTGTGAATTGTGTGATAAACGGCTGCCAAGTCTCGGTGCTGGAATTGCTGAGATTACCATTTTTGTGTCCATGCAACTCTGTTTACTTTGTAGGACACTCTTTGACCAAGACCTCACTGTGGTAGGTGCTGTGCAAACACAGAGCTAAAATTATCTGTGCCTCAGAGTTTATGAAATCCGGAAGGACAAGGAGCTGAAATGAGGTTTTAATGATGTGTTGTTTGTGTACAGCAGCCTAACCTTTGGGAAATCTTGTGACAGAGGAGAGGTAGGAGAGGCTTTTGAGGTGTGTAACAAAATAGCTTTAGCAGTGCTTCTTGGTTATGTTTGTCAAACATACAGGATAGCTGGGGCCAGAATTCAAAGGTGGCAGGTTAGAACTGGCTGCTTTTGGTGGTGGTGGTGGGGGGAGTATCAAAAATCCAACTGCAGAATCTTTGGTTAAGTATGGATCAGAAGCAGAACTTGGCATTTTATAGCCAAGTCTGAAGACTTTGAAACCAAACCCCAGTAAGTTAAGTTGCTAGAGAGGAGCCAGAACCATTAGGGAAGATGAGTGGTGTCACTGTGATGTAGTGGCATAGTTACTGCGCAGCAGCACTGTTACAGGATGTGTGTGGAGCAGAGTTCTGTGAAGTGCAAAGGGGGAAAAAAATGTATTAAGAGAGGTAAGAACCTAGGTAAGACTTAAATATAGGTCTGTGGGTAAGGACCTTGGAGAATTTGATAGAAGCAGTATTGGGACAAACACTGAGAACTCCATCTTAGTCATGTTGTGCTTGAGGGTGCAAACCATTCAAGGCAGAGTTAGTGAGCGAGTTTAAATGGTATTTCTGACCATAACCATAAGTTTGTGCTAAGTACTCTGGGGTTCTTAATTTAGGAACATTCTGTTGTGGGTTTTTTTTTTTTTTTCCCCCTCCCAGCACAGACAATGTATTTTTTGTTTCTGTCACATCTTCTGTTTCTGTCTTACGAACCCAGGAAATAATTTTTGAAATAGATTCCACTAGCGACTTTTGGACTGTGCACAGACCATTTCTGGTCTGGGAAACTAAGTAGTAAGTGGAACCAGAGTGCCTTTATAGTATTTCTAGTGAAGGTTCAAGTGAGTACTGATCACAAAATACTTGAATGCTAACAATAGCTTTTTAGTTCTAAAGGCTTTGGAATCACTTTATTTGAATGTTTTTCTGATGATTTAGTGAGCCCAGAGTTACTGACATCTTGATGACAAGGGTTGGGGGGAACTTGAGTTGCCAGCAGGCTTTTTCACATATCACTTGCCATGTGAGTTGTGGTTTATGTTACAGACGTGGCAAAGATCTCTTGGTTTTCATTCTGTTGTAGAGATCTGAATAATTGGGAGTGGCAGAGGAGTTAAGTAATAATCAAATTAACCTGGATTGCCTAAACATTTAATAGTTGAGATCCTTTTTCTGTGAGGAACTGACTAATTTTGTCAAGATGTCAAATTGGTCATAAGCCAAGCTAATCACTTCTGTGGGCTGCAGCAAGAAAGACAGAAGAAATGCTCCATATGTTCTGATTCGTATTCATTCAGTTTTGCCTAACAAAATTTTAGGTGTTAAGTAGGGTTTGTGACACCTTCTTGTTTTAACATCTCCAACCTGTGAAAGTGGTAAAAACACGATGAAATCTGGACTGTGCTGTCATTAAATGCCCTCATGATTTAGTTCTTAATCCTTCCATAGGAGGACAACCTTACGGAGTTGCCAGAGGAGCCAAAAGCATCAGTGTGCTCTTGGTCCTGTGAGATCTTATGCTTCTTGAATTGGGAGGGAATAATGATCCTAATTTGATAGATTGGGGACTACTATGAATATTTTATATTGACCAAGTTATTGGAACACTTAACAGTGTGAACATATTGGTTTAGTTTAATGGTGCAGAGGAGGTGGAGGTGTCTGGGGAAAAAAGGCAGGAACAGAAAGAATTTTGTGTCTTGGCAGAGAATTTGAGTGCTGTTGAGCCAGGGACTCTGTCATCCCTTGTTTTGGTGTTGGGATTTTTTTTTCTTTGCTTTTTTGGGCTTCTTTGTTTTTAATTAAGCCAACAGGGCTGGTGGTGTTCAGAAGAACCAAAGCTGGATATGCACAAGAAGGTTTTTATTCTTTTTTTTTTCCCTATGTTTTCAACTCCCACTCATAAGAGTGGGTTGTAATAATTCAGGGATTCAGACTGAGATGTAGGAGTCCTGAAAATGGGTGTGCCTGTAAAAATTGAGATAGCCATAAGTATCTTCACAGGATTTTAAAACAGACATTTTTGAGATTTATTTATTAATCTTTTGATCTTTTCTGTTCAGTCACAGGTTCTTAAAAAGATGCTCTGAAGTATCAAAGTCAGTGAACAAGGTAGATCTACTAGGTGATGAATAGTACTGCTGGTGGTTGTCACAGGGTTTTGTAAAAGACCACGCCGGAGGGGTTGGATGTGGATGGGTTCTGCTGCAGCATCTGGGGCCAAGTGCTGAACCATGAATTATGATTCTGTGAATGGGAGTCTAAGCTAGTTCTGTAACTAAACTTGAATTCCACTTCCTTCAATTCATTGCTTTGGAGTATCAGTGAAGTTTTTCTGCCTTATCTTGCCATGATGGGAGGGAATCCATCTTTGTAAGGAAAAGCCTTTATGAACTGGACTGATGGCAGTTTTTGTACTCTGTTTATGGTATGTCTATATATAATATGCTGTCAATTAAAAGGACAACTGAGAAGGCAGATCACCTACATTTGGCAAAAGTGTGAAGAAAAAATAAGACACTTTAGAAGACGGATGTTATCTCATGACAGTAGGTGAGCCAAGGTGGAGAAACATTAAATCTTTTGGTGTAGGTGGTCAGGAAGAACTAGACAAACTTCAGTGTCCAAGTGTTTGTCTCTGAAATGGACATGAGGATGATGGGATGGGAAGAGAGAGTAAAAGAAGTGCTACAGTAAGTTTATCTTCCAGGGAAAGAAAAAGAATGCAGTTTGTCTGGAATGTGAAGAGGTGAATGGAGGGGAGTAAAATTGCTGGGTTTGTGGCACTTGAGCATCTACTGAGTTTGTGGTTTTGGTATTCGGTGAAGCTTGTTCCCAGGCTTATTTTTGGGGATATATTTTGTGGGTTTCCCTTGCGGATCAGGGCCGAGAGCACAGAGATGATTATTTTCTGAGTGCTGTCCCATTCTGACAGCTGAATATTTCTGTCCTTTGTAAATGTCTCTTTAATGAGCTCCACTATTACAGTGGCTGCTTAGCTTCCATTAGGCATTGGACGAGGAATGCTACATTCTGGAAAGCACAGGTGCAGGATCCCAGGATTTTGATATCTGTGTTGCAGAAAGTGTTTACTGTAGTGGCATTAAATCTGCTGGCAAGTCATTGTCTGGCACTAATATAGCTGCTAAGTGTTGGGACAGGAGCCAGCTTACTATTTTGTGCAAAAGAGAACCCTCTAAAACAAAAATGTAAACTGATTTATGATCTTGTGCTAGGTACTAATCTGTTTATTCACCATCAGTTCTGCTCACCCTGTAACCAGTTGTCATGCACTGACTGAGAACTGTGATTAACTCTTGGTTGCGGTAACTCACGGGTTTGAATGCTGGGGCCCTGATCGTGTTACTGTTCACAGATCACTCTGTCCAACTCCTTTCCAACATTTTCTCAGATGGGCTTTGCCTGCCTTTCTTCCAGGGTTGGTTTGGCTGATGTGGCACTCTAGGCTAGTCAGTCTGGAGCTGTCTGTTGCCAGTGAAGTACCAAAACTTTTGAGTTTACTTAGGCAAATGAACTGCAGACGCAAGGCAGCTCCAGATCCTGTGTGATTGGCACTTGCTGATACATTGTTTTGGTTTATTGATGAACTAATGGTAAAACAAAAAGTCTAGGTTTCTAATGTTAGAAATGTCCATTTACTTGTCAGTGCAGTATATAGCACAGTGAAATCCTGAGCCATAATTAATGTTTAAGTTAAGTAATGTGTTTAGGTGATCTGGTAACAGTGATCTCTTGAAGGATTGAGGCTATGAAGCTTTATAGTCCATTGTCTTGCTGGGTTTTCAAAATACATTTTGAAATATATTTTCAAGAAAAGGCATTTAGGTTTGATTTGCAGGCTCTGAGTAGTGAATCCACCTTCCTTTGAGAGTGATTAATCACTGTTGTTAAAATGGCATTGTATTTCCTGTTCAGAAGCACAAGTGGGTGAATTTCAAGTTCTGTGATGCCTCTCTCTCTGCTCTGCTGCAGTCTCTGTCTAATGTTACCAGGCCTAGTGACTTACAGATTGAAAAGTCCAAGAGATCCTGGATTCCTCCAGTGCTGTCTAGAGGCAGGCTTTCAGTACGAAAGAGATACAGCTGAATCTTAAAATAATATTTGAAGCCTGTTGGGAAGAAACTCAGTTCCTCAGTTCATCTGGCCTGCTCTTCCCCAAACTGGAGTTCACACTGTGACAAAACGTCTTTAAGTAAATAGAGTGTATGTGTTTGCTGTGAGACTTCCTGATGCCCAGAGTCTGCCATTAAGTACTCGGGATATCAGTTTATTAGTGCTCTGCTAATGAAAAGCTGTCTGTAGCATTAGGTTTTTGTCATGCAAAGATGACTTTTGGAAAAAGGTCTCAGATCCTGGTGTTTCAGAGAGCATTATCACTTGACTTCTCAGCAGATCATTTGTTTGGATCATGCAAACGTACCTTGCCTTCCCAAACACCGAAGAAGAAAAGAATCACATGCCGAAGTTTCACAGGAAAATGGTATCTTTCTAACTATAGTTTGTGAACTACTGACTGTCAGACATTTTAATAGTGACAAGAAATAAAGCTAGCTTGTGGTTTGAGGCACAGAATAAATATGTTTGGGTTTTTTTTTGTTTGTTT
>VZTM01018626.1:1507-20676 GCA_013400555.1 Jacana jacana
GTTCCTAGACAGGAACGTATCCAGGTGCGTTTTGAATGTCTCCAGAGAAGGAGACTCCACAACCTCCCTGGTCAGCCTCTTCCAGGGCTCTGCCACCCTCAAAGCATAGAAGTTTTTCTGCATGTTCAGCTGGAACTTCTATTGACCCTTGTCCTGTCACTGGGCACAAATGAGAAGAACCTGACCCGATCCTCTTGACTCCTGCCCCTTAGATATTGATAAGCATTGATGAGATCCCCCCTCAGTCTTCTCCAGGCTAATCATACCCAAGTGTCTCAGCCTTTCCCTCATCAGAAAGGTGCTCCTGTCCCTTGATCATCAAATGATTTCCCACACAGTGATACTTACCCAGTATCATCAAAGTGAAGTCTCAACACTGCCCAGACAGTGACACAAATTGTTGGGGTACCTGCAGAAGATAAGATGGTGATATCATTAGCAGTCTAGACACAATTAGGACTCAGCAACGAGCACTTTTTGCAACCTCCCACTGAGGTTTTACTTCCTCATAACACTAAACAATGCAATTCCTTAATTAATTCAGAGCTCGAGAAACCTCTGTCTCAGACAGAGGATGAGTTAGGTGGGATTGCAGGTGAAGAACTGATAACAGGAAAGAATTATGTTGTTTCAGGCCATTATTGCTCAAAGTTGTTCTACTGCATCTTGTTGAGTGAACATTAAATCTTGATCTGCACGAAATAAAAGCAGTGACATCAGTTTCTGTGTCTAGAGCTACTGTAATTATGCAATAATTGGAGAGTGGCATCTGTCGAGCTGCAAAGGTATTATTGTATTCTTTGTATTCTTATGTTGTTTTCTTGTAAACAATTTGCATGTATTGTATTTTTTCTGTTACTCTCTAAATAGTTGATTTTGCCTTATTCATTCAACCAAAAGAAACCAGCAGAAGATAGTTTTCCATTATTCACAGAAATGTTTCTTTCTTCTTTTTTTTTTTTTTTTCATGAAAAAATACCCCAAGCCCCCAAAAGAGAATACTGGGAGCAACAATTTAATTTCTGTTTCAGGCTCTTCTTTACTATTTAAAAAATGCATGTAACATACAAATTAAATCAAAACCAGTAAAATTCCACTGAGAAACCTGCCTTTGCTTTACTTCCTGGAAAACTAAAAGTGTGGTTTTTCTGTGGGAATGTATTTTATAAAATAACACAGTTTTGCAAGAAAACTGGGTATTTTCAATCTGCAAATGTTTTGTGGCAAATAAAACCTTTGACTAGGAAACTGCCTACGTTTATTCAGGCACCACTGGAAAGATAAAGTGCTAAAAAGCAAACAAAACAAGGACCTTGATAACCCCAGCTTGCAGCGGTGAACGAGTCTGTCATGAATTGACAGGAACAATTATGTTTCATACATTTTGCAAGGCTGTGTTGATGCCACATTAATTAGTCATTCGACTGAATCCACTTAAGTGAGTCTCTGTCAAATCTCATATTCCTGCTACCAGAAGTAAAAATATCCCTGTTAGACCTAGATGACTGATTAATCCCTCCCCCTTTACAAAAGCACACAGCGAAATATTTGAAAGGAAAATGATAAAAAGAAATAAAATGACAGGCTCTGGGGAGAAGAAATCATGCATATTTAATTGAAATGGAAGTTTGCTTTTTTTCTCATGAGAATACTTAGAAAACATCGAGGTCTTTGTGAACTTAACAGATACAAAATAATAAAAATAATCTTTAAATATCAATCATGGGTCTGACGTGCTTTCTAGTTTGCACTGATTTGCACTATATAAATTTTGAAGGTATGAATAGTGTTCCAAGGCTGAAACATGGCCAGGAAGGCAGAATTAGACTAAACATGTCATAAAAATTTAGTTAAAAAAGCATGTTTCAGATCAGCTTGGAGTTTTGAGCCATCTGCTAGACGAATAAACACATACTCATGTTAGTTTTCTTTACATCAAAATTTAAGCATATCTTCCTCACCTTCTTTTCAGCTTCTGAGTAGCATTAGAAAACAGACAAGCCTCAAAGGCTGAGAAGAGTTATTCTTGCTGACAGTAGTTCTGCCCTGAGTAAGGAGCAGGCACTAGGGGAGATCTCAGGATGACAGCAGTTTATCTGGAGAATTTACCAGCATATTGCGTATTTAAGAGGACAAAAACTGTTTGGATGGACTCAGCCATATGCAGTTGTCATTAATCAAATGAGGACACTGACGTGCTCAGCACATTTTAAGCAACAAATAAACATCCAGATGCTTTAAAATGCTGAGTTTTTGTATATTGCTGCTGCAGTGCAACTCCCTCCCCATCGGTTTCGGGCTGAGGGGCTGCTTTTGACCTACATGACTCGCATTCAGAGTTGGAAGACCTTCCGTTCTTGCAAAGTGCCAGTTCCTCCTAACCAGGTCAGGGGAACTGCTATTCAAGTTGAAATATGCACAAGCTGAGCAAACGCTGTATTTAAAAAAATAATAATAATAAATTCCACATATTAATGGATATTCCTTATACTGCTTTGAATATGAAGTGATATCTATAAGCTGAACAGCTGGATCTCATTTACGGTATTCAACTCAAGACTAAGTATTTTGAGCTTGCATTATAGAATGAATCCATCTGGATAGTTCTTTCATTACAGAGACTGATTTATTTTTTTAAACACTATTCAATTAATATGCTGTGCTGCAATGTTCTCGCATTCAGATGATCCTAGAGAAGTGAAATTTGTGCAAACCTAATCAAAGGAACTCAACCTCACATTGTTTTATTTTAGAGCTGTCAGACTTTCATGTACATAGCGCCCAAGTTCTTTTTGAAAACAGCCTTGTATCTCAGTGATATATGATTATACATCCCTGGATAGTACAAAGGGAACTTTGAATATCCTTTTCCAATAGCCTTTATGCAACAGAGGTTATTTCTGATCACTTTTGCTCTTCTTTCTTCACTATACATTTACTCCTATTGTATTAAGTCTTTGCCAGGATATGAGAATTTTTTGTATAAACAGCTGCCTCAGGAAAGAAAAACAAAAACCAGCTGTGGATTACTTGAAGATTCAGTTTACATTAGGATGTTTTTTTCGGAGATGAATTATTTAAGGTATGTGGTTTGTATGTATACAACACATACATATATATGATTATTTCCAGATTATTTCAAAAGTGTGTTTGTTTAAGTATAAAACCTAAACTTAACTTTCTTAGGGTACATTTAAAATGAATGTTTTCTTCTGCATTCACCATCTGACTTCTGCACAAAAGCACAGGCAAAGAACTGTTTGAATTAACATGTGGCAGGAATGAGTTTATCTCCAGAAGGTCAGAATGAAAAATAATTACACTGGTTATTATCATACAACTGCCCTTTCTGAAACAAATCTTGGTTCTTCCCATTGCAAGTTTCTATTTCCTATCCAGGTAGGATGAGCCTATGTGAATACCCCTTGGATACATTTTCAATTTAGCTGTTATCTGGAAGAAAGGCAGAAATGGAGTCTTAGAAAATGGACTAGATTTAACATTGCAGATTCGATTACGCTGAAGAACTTGACATTAAGATCGTATCTTGCAGAAGGCAGTTCTTGGTTGTGGACTACACCTCTGCAAGAGATGGGGTGTCCTCCAGATTTCAGTTCAAGTCTATTCCGACAAAAAAGCACCACACTATTTGGCCTGCAGTGATACCTCTATACAAAGACTAAAACTATACTTTGAAACCGTTTGTGGAATTATGAGTTGACTTGCAGAGTTGCCTTGCATATTTTAGACAAGAAATGTCACGTACCCCAGCCAATAATAGTGTACCAGTAGAAATATCTCCTCTCTGGGAAAAAGGTTTCTACTAATAAAGTGAAAAGGTACAGTCCCTCAATGAAAAGCCAGAAGTAGTTGGACATGACACAGTAATGAAAAAACACCATCACTGCTTTGCATTCCACCTGCAGAGAATCAAGAAAAACAAAGTTATTTCCATGTTGTTTCCGCCTAGCAGATAGAGAAAATGCTTTCAACCTCTTAAAATCTCTTATTGGAAAGGAACACAGCTGGGACAGGTATTATACACTTTTAATAGTACAGTTTTAAAAGCATGAGAAGAATGCAAGGTGCCACTTAGAGAGCAAAGCTTGAAAGGGCAGGTAGCCAATTTTACCAGTGGGAGGTGGTTGACGAACGTCTCGAGACAGCTTGAGAACGTCTTGCGTTAGTGGGAGTTCACATTGTCAATGGATGCTAATTGCTAGATTTAAGCCCCCTTCCAAGGAATAAGTGCAGAGAAGAAAAGAATCCAGTTGTGTATTGAGAAACCTAAGGTAGGGTGTGAAATGGCAGGAGGATTGCGGCAAGCCCTGAGAGCGGGATCAGAAAGGATGCACCCTCCTGTGTGCAGTTGAGAATTGGACTTCCTTGCCATTTGCAGGGGCTGTCACTCAAGGACAAAAAATGAAAGTAAGTGTGACTATAAAGAAAGTAGAGTGAATTATTGTAAAAAATAAACTGAAGCTTTCATTCACTTACTGGGTTGAGGGGGAGTGGTGGACAAATTAAAAAAGAATAAAATAGAAAGCAACTGGTGTTTGTTAGCCTGGAGAAAAGGAGGCTGAGGGAAGACCTTATCACTCTCCTCAACTACCTGAAAGGAGGGTTTAGAGAGGTGGGGGCTGGTCTCTTCTCTCAAGTAACAGGTGATAGGACAAGGGGATATAGCCTCAAGTTGTGCCAAGGGAGGTTTAGACTGGATATTAGGAAATATTTCTTCACCAAAATAGTTATCAAGCATTGGAACATGTTGCCCAGGGAAGCGGTTGAGTCACATCCCTGGAAGTATTTAAAAGATGTGTAGATGTGGTGCTTGGGGACATAGTTTAGTGGTGGACTTGGCAGTGTTAGGTTAATGGTTGGACTTGATGATCTTAGAGGTCTTTTCTGACCTAAATAATTCTATGATAAAAACTTTAGGTGGAAACCAAGCTCTACCTTGACTCAGTGAGAGTAGGACAGACTTTTCTTTCATGTTGCATCCCCAGTGAGGCACCATTAGTCCTATAATAGCTGAACTTCTCAACAAATCAGAGCAGAAATAGTGTATAAACTGTGAGCTCCTGCCTGTGACAGTGGAAGGCTAGCAATGTTGAAAGGTTTGCACTTGCACTACATCCTCTGGGACAAATCTACCATCAATATGTTTAAACCATCAGTTCTTGAGTTTCTTCATGGATGTTCTGTCAGGGCTCAATATCTGGTCATTAGATGGCTGATTTTAACATGTTTTATGCTTCGGGTATTTCAAAACAAAGCAGCAGATGCCACTATTGGAAGAGTGCGGTGAATGAGCTACAGGTCTAACATGGCTTCAACTTTATCATGGAGAAGAATTAAAAGCAAAAACTAGTTTCAATGAGAAAGAACAGGCTGACTAAGAAACTAAACAGCTGCATTTTCCTTGTGGAAGATACTCATAGGGACATTAGCTGGGTGGATAAAGGAGATCTCTGGGAACTCACTGTAATCCTACCATAATTATACCCGCTGAGATGATTTATAAAATCAAACACTATCCTTAAATGCAAGAGGAATCGGGATTCGCATGTAATATACAGCTAAATGCATCTGTGGAAGAGACTACTCCTCATGAAACAACACACTCCAGAGGCAAATATACGGATAATACTAATGATTTTTTGAGGGTGTGACTGTTGGGGTATTTACTATGTCTGAATGGTTACCCTCTTTACACATGACTCTGTCTGACATCTAGGAAAAATAAAGGTCTGGAGAAAAAACAGACCTTCAGATGAAGGACATTGCTTGTGCCTGGTCTCATCCCACCTATCATTATGCAGATCTGTGAAAGGGAGAAACAACCCAAGTAGAGACAGAAACTGAAACTTGAAAGTTTCTCCTAAAGGACAGACCACTGGACGCTGGTGGCATCATGAGTGTCCCCTCCACAGTTTTGCTGGAGGGAAGTTTACCACTAATTACCTTCCCTCCCAGTAGCTTCTCAGCCCATGATACCCATCAGACTGCTTCTTGCCCCACCACTTTTTGTATTTGATGCTGAAAAAAGTAAAGGAAAAGGGTTTAGCTTTGGTTTTACTTACCGTTGAGATAAAGCAGTGATTGCCATCCTGTTCAGCATAAAGAACCCCGTCTTTAATGAATACAGATATTGCACGTAGGATGAATGAAACAAAGAGGTTCATGTGGATAAAATTTCGAGTACAATGAAGCTTCCTAGAGATGAAAGAGCAAGGGAGAGGAAAAAAGAGAAAAAAAAAGAGGGGGGGAAAAAAGAGAAAAATAGAAAAAAGAAGACTTTTCTTTCATGGAAATAGCACATCAGATCTATCTGCACACATGGCCAGACCTTCTGGCACCTTGGTGATAAGAACAGCAACATCTGAAAGTCAAGAGTGTGGATAATACTGACCCTAAACATGACCAAGAGGAGGATTTGGGGACTTTCCCATAAAAACATGCAGGGAAGAATAAATTAGACCCAGTCCAATGCAGCTGCTGCAGTTGCATTTACAGTGTACCGAAATGTGGCTACTGGAGCTCTATTAAAGGGCTGAACTCTATTAAAGGGCTCTCTCCTTCTTATTCTATGTATGGTAAGATAAAAGCTTAAACATTGTTTTGGACCAATGAGCTCCAGCCTCTTCCCTCCAGTGACAGAATAACTCACCGCTCATGTCCTGGCTCACCTGAAACGACACAGGATAACCATGGCAGTGGTGAGGGAAACAAGAGAAGTGCTGTATCCAACCGTGTACAGAGCCTTCACAGAGAGATAGTAGTAATCCTTGGGAGGCAAACAACACACACTTAAACAGTCCATCTATGGTCACACCTTCTTTACCCTGTCAACATGCAGGGGGAACCACAGGCAGGGTTTGTTTCTTGAACAGCCTGGTTGTGTTCTCTCCTTGGTTCCCCAGAGGTCTCACTCTACATTAGGGCATTGCCCTGTGTCTGGCATACCCTTAGGTTCTTCATGCTGTGAAGTTTATTTGACAGTGAGCAAGCAAAGGCTGTCTATATTTCTTTGAACACTGTGCATGCATCTGTAGAAAAAAAAAAGTCATTGGCCAGGCTATTCTTTAGTCAATAGGGGAAGAACTGGGAGCTTCTATAAGTGAGAAGCTATATCCACAGTAAGCAGACATACTCTGAAAATATTCAGTATAGGGGTAGGAAGGATTTATATCTTTCTTCTTACTTTTTTATGCTCATAAATATCTGATTGTTTAATTCTAATCACCTTCCAATCAGACCATGATCAGAGCCTGGACAAAAAAGCAGCCTGCCTCTCTCCTCCTTCATTTGTTTTGAATTACAAGATTAATTCCTACCTGGTTATCAGACTCTGTTTCATTTTCATCAAAGCCGCAGGCATCATAATAATGAGGAAAAGGTTCAGACCAGCCATCTTCAGTGCAATTTCTGCTGATGTCTCCTACGTCAAGTACAGTTGAGACAATGAAATTGCTGAAGCAAACCAAAGGACATACCCTCCCTCCCCTTGGTACATGACCGAAGTAAACCCCACAGAACCACCAGGAGACCTATTTATCTGGCTACCCGTAGAAGGCTTTAATGGCATCTTTAAAGTTTAACGGCCTAGTTCTAAGGTGGCAGCCTATGGATATCTACTCCTACAGCTGGTCACCACAGGGCAAAAAAGATTTAACTGGTATAGCCAGTGGTTTCAGGCCACCAAAGATCTCATTCCCAAGTGGGTACCTAAACCAGGGATCAGTCAAATATCCCTTTTTCTCCATTGACTCTGAAAGGCATTTAGGGAATACCCTTCGCTGTAGGCATCTACAATTCAAATGGCTAAAGGTTTAGATCCACTCCTTAAATATAGGTAGGCACTTTATGCTATTTAAAATCATCTATCTCTGAGGCATCTGCATGAGACTGGCAAGAAAACACAAGGTAAACATGATTTTTTTGAGGCAGCAGCTCCTGTAGCATATGTAAAACAGACAGTATATGTCTATAGTGAGGCATCTGGATTATTCTCCTGCAGTCAGATAACATGTATCCCACTCATTTATCTTCATGCCTAGGCTCTGATCTGAGTAACTTTGTGAGAGGGGTCTGTAGGAAAACAAAGGAAAGATGGAGTGGGAATCTCTTCTCTGTTTGTCTTTACAGCAGTATGTTCATTTACGTCTCCAGATGCCCACCGTGGCTGACAAATTCAAACCTCTTTCAGGGTGTCTCACATTCTTCTGGCTACCATCTCTTCCAATTCCAGTTTATAAACTCACTTTAAAGCAAGTGTTTGCAAGGAGCCTCAAAACTAGCTCAGAGAAAGCCTTATTTTATTTTTCTCTCTTTTTACTCTAATTGTTTGGCTAATCTCATAAGGACAAGGGTAACAGAGCACTGGAACAGGCTGCCCAGAGAAGTTGTAGAGTCTCCTTCTCTGGAGATATTAAGACCTGTCTGGATACGTTCCTGTGCATCCTATGCAGCTGCCTCCAGGTGAACCAGCTATGGCATGGTGTGTTAGACTAGATGATCCTCAAAGGTCCTTCCCAACCCCTATGATTCTGTGACTCTGTGACCAGCTCCTAAAAGGCTTTCACTGACACAGTCAAAAACTATTGGGAAACAAGAGCTGGGAGCAGAAGAGGAAAGTTTCTGTTGACACTCACTTTGTTACTGAGGCTGCCTAAGGTGGGATGGCCCCTGCAGTGCTCTTTTTAAGCAGTATTACTCTTGCCAGAGCTCAGTGACCTGGTTGAAAAATTAGACCTGGGCTGCTAGCTGCACTCGCTCCTCTCCAACACAGCAGAACAGTTTCCACTTATCAAACTATTACAGGTTTTGGGTTGAGCTGTACCTTGACCAAAATTGATGGAAATTTCCAAGCCTCTGTTTTTATTAAGGTTATGCTGTTTTGTATTCTCAGAGCAGTTTAGTCAAGCAGCTCATAACACCAGCAGTGACCTTATTTTTAGAGAATGTGTTTGCCATCCATGCAGCAGAATATATCTATTTAATCACAGCATTCATTTAAGAACATTGCATTACTTGGAAAATATTGATAAATTACTCTTGCACATTCATCCCTAGTTTTCCATGGAAAATAACCACTTAATCATGGTGTTGACTTTTCTTAACACCATTTAGTAATTACTGCTAAGCAGGTAGATGTAATTTGCAATAACATACTTGCTAGATTGCAAGGCTCAATAATGGAGGAATAAATTTTCATAATACTGCTAAAAGTAATGCACCAGAAAAATGTGTCACCATAATTAGAATCCATTTGAAAATAATAGCTAAATGGCAGGAGAAAAAAAAATGGAGCTTCCTTTTTAACAGAGTTAAAATAAAAAGAAGAATGGCATTCCATAGTTCTGTTTCTTACCTAGGGGAGACTGGGCTGTGCTTTCCAGCAGGTCATAATCACCTATAAAAGTGGAAATTTGGTATGAAATTGTTTTGATTTTGTTTTCTATTAGGACCCAAACTAGTCTCTGAGGAAATTAGTGAATAGGATCCAATTGATTTTTGTTTGTTTGGACCAAGCCCAAAGGCAATAAATACTTGATTTTGTCTTTTCTAGGAAGTAAACGCAGTTTTACCTTTGAGTTTAAATCAAAACTGAATCTATAAATTTTAAATATTGCTACTGCAAGCAGCGAGGATGCAGCTGAAAACACATACAAACAAACTAGGAGCAATTTTAATGAAAAATATGAAAGTCAAATATTATATCTTTAGAAATTTACATTTTTAAAATGTAGATGTTGAAGTAAAGTTTAATGTAATGAATGAAAAATTAATTTCATTCATCAGTGCAAAAAGGCAATACTTGATTGGTTTTAAGTGAGATCGTCTAATTTTGTGGGTTTTACGTTAGAACACTGATTTCTAGAAACTTACCAATTTTTTATTTTCACTTTCTATCACATGTTACAACAAACTAGGCATATAAGTTATCATAATGGTTGATGCACAAGCAACTTTCTAGTCTTATTGTGTGCTCTACACAACTTTTGAGAACGGAGGTACATAGAAGTTATTTAGGACAGTTAATTGGTTCTTACCTGCATGGGTTTGCCCCAAGTTATCTACTTCCCAACCTGAAATTAGAAGAATAAAAATAATTAATTTGATCCTGATAACAGTTTGCTTCTCATAAGAGGGGTGGATAAAGCATTGTCTAGAGAAGAACTGCGAGAGAATTTTGTTTAAATCCTTTTTTTTTAAGACTCTATTATTACGCTGAAAAGTGATTTTCAGAAAGTCAGTTGCATTGGATTGCTAAATCTGTGGTTGTCATGGAGTTTCGTCAAACTCAAGGAAACATGAAAAAGAGATGAGTGGCCTTATTTGTAAGTTGTTTTTTTTACCTCATTTTCTTTTTTTTTTTTCCTTTTTTTTTTTTTTTTGAGGAGAGAGGGGATGGATTTGAAATAGGAAAGACCCACACATTTCCAAAGTATTACAGTGAAAGCCATGTTGATTTGTACATCAAACATACAAATGCTACAATAAGAAGTCGTAAAAAAATTGAGTTTGCATTAAAAATTTTCCTTTTCCTTCCTTTTGTCCTTCCAAATTAAAATGCTGGGATTATTTTGAACCAATCTCCCACCCACTCTACTAAGTACTTAAGGCAACTTGCACTGAAATCAGACTTTTCCTGAATCCTCAGTGGGTACTGGCTCAGGTTTGGTGCTGGGGAATGCGTAACGAGGAGCAGTCCTAAGCCACCAAGTGGTGCTGCTGCATCGTGCTGAGAGAGAGACACCCAGGAGCCTGACAAAGCCGTCTGCAAATAACTGCGAGTGGCCCACCAACCAGGGAAAAAATATCTCCAAGATTTCATTGACTGCTAAGGCAGGTCAATGTTTAGATTATCTTAGTTTCGTATCCCTTGGAGTAACCACAGGGCTACACGTTGTTCTTTAATTCCGAACATACGGTCAAACCTAAACTAGGGATGGCAAAAGCCATTCACTGACATGTATGAGAGGGTTTTTATTACAAGTATAAGCCAAATAAAGATTGGTTTTGTTCCTATGGGAAAGCAGAAGTACAGAATCTAAAGAAAGAAAAAAGAAAGAAAGAAAGAAACAACCCAAAACATTAATAAAGAGAGTTTTTTCAGCACAGCATAAAATGCATTTTATATTTCATGTTTTTTCAAATTCATCATCATGATGTAATAATTTAAAATTCATTCATTTCTTTCCTCTAAAATGTCATTTATGACTTTTGATCCTTGAAGACAGAAAACAGAGGATTTAGCACGAAGATGATGGTGGGAGTGTAGAAAACCAAGCTGAAGCATCAGGTAGGCTGTACAGAGCCTTTGAATGCATGTATTCAACATCAAACCTACACACTCAACCCACCAGTTAGTCTGGAGGGTTTATCTTGAAAGCCATGATGAGTACACCCTTGGTCTCCTCCCTTCTCTGCCCAACTCTGGCTACTTTCATGATTTCACATATGCAAATTCTTGGGTGTTTGCAAATGCAGGGCAGGTGTACTAATTCTGAAAAGAAGTCACCAACACTCTGAGCAAATATTTTCCAGTGCAGATTGTTCAACCTGCTGCATCAGACCACATTTCCAGATGCTGCAGAAGCGCTACGGTTGTGCTCCAGGTTCCTGGCAGAATAACAGGGATGCCTCTGTAGAATATTTCCCTGTTTCTCTCCTAAACCTACCAAAACCCAGGTTTTTTAACGGGGATATAGCTCAGATATAGATGCCCACGTTGCTAAAATCTGAATTCAGAATACACACTCTAGGATACCCTCTGGGAATTTTTACCTGTGGTTTTATTAGGCAGAGGATCAAAGAGCAAAGTTCCTCTCTCACTGCCTTTCATAGTGTCTTTTGTAGCCTGCTGACCCTCAGATCAATAGCTCGTAATGGAATTGGTTCCTTACATGAGGTCACCTCACCCAATAGCCTGACCCACAGAAGCAGGATAAGAAAAAGCTGCAAAAAAACCTATAAAATTCTTTTTTTAACTCATAAAAATACAGGTTTACTTCACTGGTTGTACAGAGTGGCTTAAATCCCGATATGTGATATTGCAAACTTTCCAGCATTCTTGGTGGAGTAAGACCAATCAATACTAAGCAGATTGAAGCCTTATGTTCCTGGGATCCTACTGGCTAATAAAAATATATTTTTTGAAATTTAAATGTTCTAAATTTTGCTATTTTTTCCCTATAACCTAAAAAGGAGGAAATAAAAATTACCGTTATTTCACTTTTTATATGGGTGATACATTAAAATATTAGATTTTAGTTCATTTTGAATTCCGTGACATCAGCAATAGCAGTTAAAACACCATATTAATGCAGTTTGGTGAAATGAAGAGGCTTTATATATATATATGTATATTCTTTTTCTATTTTTTTTACATAGCCAAATTATTATTGCATTTTAACTTTGTTTGGAAATTATGAAGGGATTCACATTTCCGATAATGTTAATTTTCTGATTGCTATAGGAGCAAACTTGGTCTTAATTAACAGATTTTTCGACATCTGGGTCCTTACTAATGTTCTGAAGGAAGTTTCAGCACAACCTTTTACTACACAGGCTTTTAGGCTTGATCCATCAGCCTAATTTTCACTAATAAGTTAAGCTATCGGAAAGTCAATTAGATTTACACTGAAAATTATGCCCTGAGTTACAAGTAAATGCCAAAATTAGTCTAATGAGTGTTGGGATAACATACACAAGTATATTTTTGTGTGTATGCACATATATACACACATATATATGCACACAGTGAGGGAATATACAGCCACCATCTGGCTCTAAATTCCCGCATGCTGCTGCTGCCCTCCTCTCTGACACCATATGTTTATGTATGCTGCTCCAGAATATGGATGTTTATATGAGAAATAACTGTGCCAATGGCTATGTTTGCTCACATGTATGAGAGTGCAATGGAGTTTCTTTGGATTCTGTCGCTACAGGCGTGGGGCAGTGTGGCTGGAGCTGCTCGACAGAAAAGGACCTGGGGGTGCTGGGTCACAAGCGGCTGGATTGGAGCCAGCAGTGTGCCCAGGTGGCCAAGGCCAATAGCATCCTGGCTTGCACAAAAAATAGTGTGACCAGCAGAAGGAGGTGATTGTCCCCCTGTACTCAGCACTGGTGAGGCCACACCTTGAGTTTTGTGTCTAGTTTTGGGCACCTCAACACAAGAGAGATATCGAGGTGCTGAAGNCCAAAATGATTCTATGATTTTATTTCTGTGTGTATTTATTTTCGTGCATGTATTTAACGTGCCTCCATATATAAAGACGAGGCCTGAGCTTGTGTTTGAGCTGGGGTTGTAGGAAGTCCAAGACATTGAGCAGTGCCTCTCATTTTTCAGACTCTTACCCTGACACTGTATTTTTGTGGGTTTGGTTTGTATAGAGGAACCTCAGTAAATTTTCTCTGGTGCCAGCGATGAAATGGGCACCCCACATGCGTGAGCTTTCACATGAGTCCTCTCAACGCTTTACTCTCAGGACGTAAACACTAAGAAAGCGGTGCATTAGACTTCACTGATGAAGCAGAGAAAGCCCATTGAGATGATTATGCAAGAGGTTAGATGAAATATATTACTTTCCCAGAACTGAACAATAAATAAAATATGCTTTTCATCTGCATTTTGACTGGAAAGCCATTTTGACTGGAAAGCCATTTTTCAGAATTTTATTTAATGATTACGTTCATGTCTTACATTGGCACCTGGGCTCCTTGTATGCAGTTAAATAACAGCACAGCCCAGTCTACAGCAGCTATTAAACCGCGTCTTAGAACATCATTTTAAAAATCAATGATGGCTTACATTAGCCAATAAACTCCAGAGGAAGCTAATGTTATCCTTGACAAAAGATGGGTTACCCAGGATATTGACAGACAGTGTTACTCACTATTTGACCAGATTGAACAGGCAAGCGTCACTGTTTGGGAAGTAAAGCAAATCTTCCATTAGTGCTTTAACTGTCGTTATTAATTAGAGGTTATTTGCAGTACTACTTAGAGACCTTAGAGAAGATCCATCAGAATGTGAATTGTCAGCTCTGAAGACCAAAGAGGGGAAACAAACATAGAATATATTGCTTCTTTTAATCTCTACACGAGGAAGTGAAAGAGAAGAAGAAAATAATCTTGACAGCGGCTACCCACTGAGTTAGTGGCAGAGACCCAGATATTTCTTGCCCCTTATTTGCACGTTTATCAGACTTTCTTCTGTGGTTTGAAAGAGTCCCAGAAGATATAACTACCTCCTTGCTGTCCTCCAGCGCATGAAAAATTTGATGTGAACAATTGTTGCTTCTGGTTTAAAGTGAGCAGGTCCAGCAAAGCTCAAGCCAAGAAACGGCTTGGGTACGATGAGGCTCAGAGCTCAGTGCTACCTTTTAGATCCTCTCTGATGTGCCAAATATGTTCTGGACGCTTTTGGTGTCAGCTGGCATGGCAACAGCTTTATCTCCCATAGATTTGTTTATCTGAGCACAACTTACGTTTAACCCTTTTGTTCCAGCGTTTGTCCCTTATTAGTGCCAGGTGAGGAAATGAAAGGCTTCCAAAATTATTCCGTCCAGAAAGCCCACACTTTTCCCTTATTCTTGTTCTTCCCATCAGAGTATTATGGGTTGGAGGACTAGTCTGTGTAGGCAATCTTCCAAAAGGTTGGATTTTAACGAACATTGAGATGAACATGCAAAGCTCTCGCTGGTTTTACTGCATGTTGATTCTGTCGCTTCAGAAAGTAGAGAGACTGGGGCAGCGAGGGGTTATGGAAAACATTTCCTACAATTACTTGTTACTGTGCTGTCTAACTGTGTGGATAACGATGGGATTTAGACAGGAATCTATTTTTTCTTTTTCCTGTTCTGATTAGAAGCCTACCATTTAGTGTATAAACACGAAATAAATCAGTGAGCTCTCATGCCAGCTCCGCAGCATCCACCACACTGTGCTTTTTCACTCCCTTTCCCCATCGCTGCACGCTGCTCTCCCGCACCAGCAATCTGTTCAGCCGGCTGGCAAAGCCGCAGTCGGGAACAGGAGTCTACTTAGCAGCTTTTCTGGGGCTTTCTGAGCTCCCCACACAGCTACTGCTTGCACACCCTCCCCTCTTGCTTCTTTCTAATGCCTTCTGCCCAAGTCTGGACCCTGGCATGCGTGATCCCACATCACACTATTCAACCATCCTGGCTGCTTCAGTCCTTTTTGGGGGGAGGTTTCTTTTGGTCACTTCAGCCTCATGTCCTATGGATATACCTATGGATGAACTACAGATTGAGAGTCATGAGTCCCTTGGTATTTACTGTGTTATTGTCATTTGCCTGGTCAAAGGAATTCATTACCATAATGCTCATACAAAGACATCACAATATTAAGTGGTATTGCATGCTGTATTTAGAAAGCCAGAAAAATGAGGTAGAGGAAAATTAAGGGTAAGGTAGGAAGCCTGGTTCATATTTGGATGTCTGAATAAGAACATGACATGACATGACATCTGAGGAAATGATCCCATGGGGCTAACTCATCCTACCTAATTTACCCCTCTGAATACAAGTTCATTGTAGATTTTAAGTCTTCTCTCATAAGGTGCAAAGAGACTGGCACTTCCAGAGGGTGATTTCTTTTAGTCATCTACTGTAGGATGAGATAAACTAGCTTCTGCAACTTCTATGTTACTCAGAAGTTTGTGCAAAACATTGCAGTAAAGGCAGTGATGGAACTGATATTCACATCCTTTCTTCCTATATCCCATACTAATTTTAGGACTCATGGTTTCATGACACAGAGACCAGAAAATGCAGTGAATCATGCCTGGATACCACAGGAGAATATCAATGATGTCCCATATGAAGAACACAAGGCCCATGGTATATAGGGCTGGATGAAACAGGACCTGATGTCCAGTTAGGATCAATAACATGTAAAGGAGATTATGACTTTCCCTTTTCTTCCTCTTTCTTATCAAAAGCTATGAAACTAGCAGTGGACTGAGGTCACCATAGCAACGGCAAGGCATCATCTAAACATTATGTGTATCCTTCCTATGAGGCTGGCAGTCACAGGAGCATTCTTCAGAGTACAAGACCAACACAAATACTATTGCAAGGTCTCCTAGTCCCGAAGAGGGCAGGGGTCATGTTTCAGAGAAAAAAGAAACATTGACTAATGGAGGTTATCAGTTATGAAATAAGTTCCAGAGACGAAAGCAAATTTAATTTCTTGCTTAAAGGCAAGAATGAAAGTATGTCCATTGCACCTAAAATCTTGCAATCAAATGGAACTGCTTTCTCAGTTACCTGAGTCAAGGGGGGGAAAAAAGAGTAGAGGGAAGGCTGCTAATAAAGGTTGAACAACTGCCCATGTTGCACCTACAGGGATACTTCAATGTATTACCTTTCGCTGTCCAAGTGTTCTCCAAACTACTCAGCATGTTCCACCCTGGTATGCTTCCCAGAGAAGCATGATTTTATTTAGTTTTCAGATCATAATGTCAAAGGTATCGAGCTGTGTTACAGCTTTCCCCTGGCCACTGCAGGATGTCATCTTGCAAAAGACCAAGGACTTAATCTTTAGCTGAAATGCTTTTGCTCACATTGTTTGAGAATTAAAGGCACAGAGTCTTATCTCCCTATAATCTGGTGTGAAAGACCATAAAAAGTCCCTTTCCTGTAAAAAGCACCTTAGCTACTTGATTAGAAATATAGATAGTTACTATTCTTTGATGGCAATATTTTCCTCCCATTTCCCTCTGCATTGCAGATAGACTTTGTGATGCTGTGACCAAGGAGGCAGGCTTAATTACAGCTTGTCCTCCTCACTTTGGAAAAGCTGAAGTAATCCCATAGCTTTACTTTCTGTGGAAAGTCTAGGGATGAAAACCAACAGGAAAGGACTCGTTAATCTAGAAAGCACTATTATCTTGGTTATTGGCAAGACTTATTATTTGTAACATTGACACTTGGCAGGTCCCTCGTACCCATTCTTTATCTCACAATTCTTTCTGGGACTTGCTGAACACTGAGAATAACACATATGCAATCTGCAGGCAGATTTGAAAGCTGTACAAAACCTTTACCTGGTATGTGCATATAAATATATATAAATATAGATGTTAAAAAAAAAAACAGATATCCTTCTATTGTACTTACATAGAATCATAGAATCATTCAGGTATGAAGAGACCCTTGGGATCATCGAGCCCAACCATCAGCCCTACTCTACAAAGTTCTCCCCTACACCACATTGCTCAACACCACATCTAATCTCCTCTGAAACACAGTCAGGGATGGTGATTCCATTATTAATTCATAAATCCTGTTGTCCCCTCATGATATTTGTAGTGCAGAATATAGGAGGCTTGGTGATCATATGACAAAGTACTCAAGTGTCTCCTGTGTTTTTAATAGGGTCAATAACAGAATATTTTCAATTTCTTGTTTTCAGGGCCAATAAAGCTTGTTGGCTGAACACTGCAGTAATACATTCCAGAGCAACAACAAGTCAAACACTTCGATTCAAAAATGTGACCATGAGACGTAATTCCCTCTTAGACTTTATAATATCTGGATCTATTCTTTACTCCACTGGCTTTTAATTAGGACACCTTAATCCTGGTATCAACATAAGATGTGTTTTATGTCTTTGGTAAAAAATGTGTATCTTTTCTCTATCTTGCATAGTAAACCATGCTTTGTAGTAATACTCCTTTGGGTGTAGCATGTTGTGTCCTGGATTGAGCACTAGATAAAGTTTCTGAATTGCTGGAAGATTCAGTAAGAGCTAATTATATTTATTATTTGGATTTATGAATGAAAACCTTTTCTCAATGTGGAACATATGGCAATACTCAGAAACTGCCCATTATCATTTGTATTAGTTTGTGCTGCAAATCAAAGATCTAAAAATAGGTTCACTTCTGATCTGGCTATTGGGTTTCTTTCAATGATCCATTTGAGTAATGTGGCTTTATAGGTTCCAGAGTAACTCAGCTGTGCAGGGCAAAGAAAGAAAAGCACAGACTTGGCTTCTGTAGATTTCCATTGCCAGACAGTATCAGCTCTGTCTGAAAAAAATAAAAAAAAAAAGGAAAAAGAAGAAAAAAGAGAAAAAAATACCACCTGGGATGGCACATCACTGGGGCCATCTCTAGGTCTTGCTATGTCGTATGTCATACTGAAATCCAATGTCACTGCCAAACACACACACCCCTTAGAATGCTTTAAATATTCTCCACTCTTCAGTGGTTTTCTCTGGACTTGGTACTGGAAAGCACAATATGCAGTGGCACCAGCATGGAAATTACAGCTCCCAGTGAAAATAAAATTGTGAAATGATGGGTGTCAATCACATAAATGAAGGCTGAAGAAGAAAATAAATCAACATTGAAGAACCCTCCAGAGTTAAAACCACTGTAAATCCTTAACCTACTAGATTAGAAAAGACTCAGGGGCTAATATGTTTTTTTCATGTGGAGAGATTTTGAGAATGATCTTTTTGTTCACAGTCTGGTCTGAAAGGAAATGAAAAATTCTGGTGAATTTGGAGGAGCAGAAAGGTGAAATGAAATTTTACAGGGAAGCATCACCAAGGACACAGCATGGGATCTAACATTAGGTTTTCTGTTCAAATGTTACTCCTCAGTTCAATTTTGGTGAGCGTAGAGTGTACTGTCAAATTAAAATCTGCAACTGTTGGTATTTTTAGCTAAATCCATGGATAGTTTTTCAATAAAGCATCTTTCCAGATGACAGTTTCGTTGTCTCTCTTTTTTTAAAGATATTTTACTGCATATGGAAATCAGACATCCAAGTTCAGGGAGCCAAATTTCTTTCTGGAATTCAAAAAACCAAACAGCCCCCTCCAGTGACTTCATTCATCTCAAGATAAGCATTTGAGGTAGGTCAGAGGAAATATCTTCTAGAAGTACCCATTGCTTTCCATTTACTGAACCCGAAATCCATGTGTTCATTTCAAACATACACACATAACTTTTAGACATCCAAAGTTAAGTGAGGTAATTCCTACCCCTTCTTCAACAATTCACCATCAAGCGGTTTGCTTGTTGTTATACAAGTAATTGTACCTAGAGGTGCTTCAGTGCTTCAGAGGACAAACTTTTTAAAAGTGTAATTATAGTTATTGCTACTATTTGTAAAAATGTT
>VZTM01018627.1:3598-35445 GCA_013400555.1 Jacana jacana
GGGCGGCCCGGCCGACGGACAGCGGCTGCTGTGAGGCTGCGGGACCGGCGCGGCCCGGAGGATGGACGGACGGACGGACGGAGGAGGGAGAGTCCGGGGGGCTCCGGAGGCGGCTCTGCCCTGGCTCCCTCTGGGCGCGGACAGCGAGGGGCTGCGGCCGGGACTGTGGTGGGCTGGCGAACAGACCCCGGGGCATCGGCTGGCCCAGCGCTGGAGGCTTGGTCGTGCAGCGAGGGCTGTCCGTCAGCTCTTCGGATGGATTTGTACTGCTGTTCTGCAATAAACACCTGAATGGCGTACGTACAGAGGCCTCTCTCATCAGTCACCTTTAGATCTTGGCTTAACGTCTTCTTTAAAATCTGTTCCTATTCCTTTGTTATCTGGTCCCAATGCTGTTGCTATGGGCATGTCCCGTAATTAAGAGCAACTCAATTATTGCTGTATTATGCACCTTTCTATCGCTAGAGCACTGATAGTTATGCCAGGTAGGATGCGCAGGAAGGGTCAGGTCTCATTCCATTACAGCAAGATGCTTTTGACCTAGGTGGAAGCATTTATGGAAACAAAAGAGAGCTTAGAAAGGGAAGCTGCTCCCATGGGGGCAGCCTCAGCAGCCCGTCTTGGTACCGCGGCTCTGCCGATGCACAGGAACTTCTAAAGCCATCGATCACATCCTTCCACAGGCAGAGACGTGTAATTCCACCAATACCTTTGTACAAGTTAAACTTGAAGGTTAAATCAACGTGCAACATGGGCTTTTCACCAAAGCAGCTTGTCAGACACAGGCTGTGTCAGGTGTAGCCACGTTAATAGGCTACACTCTCATGGTTTGTATTTGGGGTGGGAGGGTTTTTTTCAGATAAAGATTAACAAACAATTCCAAGGGACAAGAACCTTTGCTAGCAATGCTGTGCCACACAATGCAAATTACTGTCTGGATTTTACCCAAACCACACTCCAGGAAAAAGAAGCTTTGACTTTAACTTCTGAGGAGGAGACACGTTTATGTTATAGACTTAGATTTCCTGTATAATGCTCATGCACATTCTTTCCAACATAAAAACGGTCATCTGATATTTGGTAACTGCTGCATCTTGCTATCTTTGCTGTACCTCCGTGGGGAATCATTGTAAACTGCCATTACTGCCATTACAAACTGATATTAGTTTAAAAAAAAAAGTTAAGCTTGAGAGGGCTGGCAGTCAGCAAGTCAGCTCTGCCACTGTAGAGAACTACTGCAGTACCCACAGAGCAAATTTCACAGTAGCACTGGATAGCCAACACTACCTTGTGAACACCCAGCCAATTCAATCATTAAAGAGAATGGGGTGAAGCAAAAATTCCAGCTCCGGAAACAATCGCAATGGGAACATATGCAACAGTACTATATGGCAGCAGTAGATGTATGTGCAGTCCTTAGCTCAGCAATGAAAATGTAGTAGTCAGCCTTTTGTGGGAAAGAGGATGTCAGAGAACCAAACAAACTGCCAATATTCTCAAAATCCCCCATCAAGTTGGACAACAGTCAGAGTTCTAGTCAGGTACCTCTATGGCAAGGATCCAGACAGCATCTCTGGAAAATGTAAGTACTAACTTCAACCTGGACTTTCTGAAGACCCATGAGCAATATACACACACACACATATTTTAAACTGTAGAAGCCAACTGTGCAGTAAACTTGCACATCAGGATAACTAAAACACTGTATCAGCCCCACCAACAGATCTTCTGTGAGGATTTTCCTTCAGTACAATGAGAATTAAGCTGACTGCAACCACAGTTTCCCACTGTGAGAAAGTAGGAATTATTATATGTATCCAAAACCTTTAATTTAACCTGTCCCAGGGATTAGCTTCTCTTTTTCTGCCTGATCAGAGGGGCTCTGTTGCCTACAAGGCATCACACACTACCAGCTTAGAAAGTATTTGGGAACTGCAGAGTGAACTGTTGCTGCTGAACGCAGGCAGATCAATCTGCCCAAGTTCAATCGGGTGAGAACAGGGGAAGGACTGACAGCTTTCTGAGATCTGCAGGCATTAAAGCTTCAGTGCACTGCATGCTAGAAAGAGTGCCTAACTCAGCTTATTTAATATTAGCTTGTTCCCAACTGCTTTCCACTGCTTCATCCTAGAGACGAATCCGAGAGGTGGTTCTGGCAGTCTCTTTGTGTCAGTGTCCAACAAATCCCACTGATGACACAGCTTCCCAATCCAACTGTTTCTCTTCCCAACACCCCCAGCCCAGAGGCAAAGTATGTACAGCACACTGCATTCAGGTCCTGCCTCAAAAAAAAGGACTGCCCTTGTGAGAAAGTTTACCCTTCATTACACTGTTCACAAATAAGGCAAGCACAAGACCTCCTGCCAAGTAACTAAGAAAACACATAATTGTAATTATCTGCTGTTCCATCTGTACCTTTCCAAACCTGAAAGAAACACAAGATCTCGGTGAACTGCAGCAATTTGTGATGTACACCAGCCCATCTATTCTTATAGTTCCAGTTGAACCAGATGTTTAAATAAGGTAACACCATTGTGCATTAACTGGAGTTTACACTGGCACAAGATAGACACCACATCTAGATACACGCTTAAGTACAATATGCACTTACAAATGTTTAAATATACAAATGCCACACTTCCCACATTTCTAATATCCACGGTGTCTCTGGCAGATAATTTTTCAGGATTCGGTACAGGGATGCTGCAGAGTTGTGTAGGGATGGGGTCAGGAAGGCCAACGCACAGCTGGAGCTGAACTTGGCATGGGACACAAAGACTACTAAGAAAGGCTTCCACAGATATGGCAGCCAGGAAAGGAAGGTCAAAGAAAGCTTAGTCCCTGCCCTTGATGAGCAGGACTGGCAAATTGGTAACAATGGCCTTCATGAGGGGAAAAGGCTGAGGTACGTGGATATTTATCTGCCTCAGCCTGGCAGCCTCTCTGCCCACACCTATCGAGTGGATGGACCAGAAGGTAGGAACTGGGGGAGAAAAGTCCCTCCCAATGTAAGAGATCAGGTTCATGACCACCTGAGGAATGTGAACATACACAAGTCCATGGGATGCATCCCAGAATCCTGAGGGAATTGGCTCATGTAGCTGCCAAGCCACTCTCCATGATATCTGAAAAGTCGTGGCAGTCAGGTGAAGAACTGGAAAAAGGGAAACATTGCACCTATTTGTAAAAGGGTAGAAAGGAGCAGTCTGGGAACTTCTGACCTTGGTGCCTGGGAAGATCACAGAACAGACCCTCTTAGAAACTATGCTGAGGCATGTGGAGGACAGGGAGATTTGAGACAGCTAGCGTGGCTTCAACAGGGGCAAGTCCTGCCTGACCAACCCAGTGGTCTTCTATGATGGACTGACTTCATGAGTGGACAAGGGAAGGATGACAGGTGTTGTCTACCTGGAGTTCTGTAAGGCCTTTGACACAGTCCCCCACAACCTGTCACTGTAAAGATACAAAACTATTTTTCAGTGCACTGCTCTTTGTAGTTTATCTTTTTCTCATAAACTCACTTCACCTTTTTCTGTTGTAGTCCCCATGCTGTTTAAATTCTGTTAAACCACACATTAAAGAGGGAAGCATACTGTGGGATAGTTATAGAGGGGAGTTACACATTCTGTGGGACTCTGACTGACAACAGAACTACCCACTTGAATGAAACCCTCTTTCTTGAAGACTCTGCAATGAAAGCAAGACTCACACAGCTCAGCTGGAAACAAGAATGCTATGAAACCCGGTTGGACTGCCCTACCAAGCAGCACTGCCCTGGGACTGGGAAAAACAGAGCAAAATTAAACCTTTCAGAGTAGCAAAACTTCAGTCCATTAGGAATTCAAGACTCTTAAATCAGTTCAGTTACACATAAGAACTCAAGATACCCCTATGGATTGTTCCATCCAGATAAGGATTCAACATTGATCGTGTTCTGTTCTCAAAAAAAAGTGCTTTAAACACTCTGAACCCAAGAACATGCTGTAACTGACATTCTATTGGCATGAATACACACAAAGAACTCAAACACCTAAGAGGAATTCACAATGTGGCAGAGACCCCAATAAATAAGCATTAAGCCCAGCAGCAACACTCACTTATTTTTGTTTGGTTAATTAAGTCCAGTACATTGTGTACTGGTTGGAAACCTTAAAAAAGCATGTAGCTGCAAACCAACTGGGACTAAACTGAATTAGATTGTAAGAAGAAAAAAAATAGCCACTGAAATTGAACACACTTTTTTTCCATCACCAGTGTATTCTAAAGCACCTGTAGTACTGATGCAGGGCAGAACGGTCGTTTAGGCTTCATGGTCCAGTCAATTACCAGGCCATGCAAGGTAAAAAGATAGGTCTACTTATTATTAAACTCAGCCTTCAGAAGGAAAAAGCTGAGCTACAATGGCATACTGCTTCCAATTAAGATTGGTAAAGAAAAACTTGTTTAGAAAGACTTAGCTAATCTTTTCTTCAGGCCAGGAGGAACATTGAAAGAGCAATTTCTGGATTCACTTTCAACATAGGTGCAAAATATCTTCTATTTTGACTCTGTGTTTTATTTTTCCCAGTGCTCCTAAACCTTTACACTGCATCAGCTGCCAGGGCCTTGCTCAGGATAATTACAAAAGGTGACTGCTAGCAAAGCTGCACTGAAATCTACCTCCTCTAACCCAGCAAGAACTTTACAATGTATTTGGCACGGTTTCTAGAACAACGTCTCTTTCCACACAACCACTGACATTGCATTCTTTTCATTCCCAGCAGCTAGAAGCTGCTATCTACACAGTGTGCTCATTAGCAATCTAAGGTGTTAAACACCCGGTAACACCAGAACATCAGCACAGTTATCACATCAACCATTCCTCCTTGAGTGTTTCATTTCTTCTTAGCAGAGAAACAGCAGAGTCCCAGTATGGTCTCAGTTTAAATATTTACAATCCAAGGAGTTTTGTTTGACTTCATGGGGGTGTTTGGCAGACAGCAGTCTAAACTTCAGCCCGTTTTAGAGGGAAAGCTGGATCTGAGACCGTTACTGTAGCCAGCTCGGCACAGCTCACTGCCCGACACCGCTTCTGGCCAGGCAACTGCAGGGTCATTATTCCAGACACACATTTTTTACCACAGCACTGACAAAGAGCTCACAGCCAGCCTGCTCTGCAGGGCCCCAGCACCATCCTGCAGTCAGAACACAAAACTCATACCTAGAACATAAAGTAAAGATAAGGAAGTGACAAATTATTTCTTGCACTTTTTAATATCATAAGAAAAAACTATGAGAACTTCTAACAAAAAACAAAACAACGCAAATCAGGTAGGGTTTTGAGTTTGTTTTTTTTTTTTTTTAAATTAATCACACAAGAGGTTTTAAACAATTTCAAAAACTTACAAAATATATTCAAGTGTGGAAACTTTACTGATAAAACAGCATTTCTTTATAACCTGCTTTTCTCCAATCGGGATAAGAAAGCATTTGCATATCAAAACCATCAGAACAAAACTCTTTTCTCCATACCAAGAAACAGCACAAGTACTTCAGGTCAATTAACTGTAGTTTGCCAAAGGAACAAAGCAACATAAAAACAGTGACTGATAAAGATAATGCGGGGAATATATACAAAAGAGAAGATATATCAAGTCTGCAGTAGCCACAATTCAGTATGTGGAAGTGCTTAGCTCTTCAGCCAGCTTTGTTTCACTGTTGTACAGGAGTAACTGGGTAACAAACAGCAAAAACTAGTAGCATTAACTCCTGCTTCCAGTTTAGAGCCTAAGCACGTTCACTTTATAGGTGCCCATTGTAAATTTTGGGTGTTACAGCACAGTCAGCAACACAGAATGCTAGATCAGCCAGATGGTTTTGTACTGAAGAGAATAAAAGTACTTTTATGTTTTGTTCTGCTAATTTCAGCACAGAAGTTTTAACAAGCAGCACAGAGCTGCAGCATCCCATACCTCTCCAGACAGCACCAAAGAGATTTTTTCACTTGCATCATTAATTACTCTGTCGTAAAATCATTTACTTCATCTAACAGCTACATCATCACTCAGTACGTTCCTAAAAATAGTTTGTAAAATACAATTTTTAGTTACAAAAAGCAACAGCTAATCATGGTAGTACTGAACCACCCTAAGTGATCTGCATCGAGGATGATGGAAGTAGGCAGTATGGAACTGGCACTTCTGCCTAGGCTGAAGCAATTCTGTTCTAGGAAATTTCTCACCAAACTCCCCTGTATGCACACCAAGTCCAATTCCAAAGCCACATCTTACTAAAGGTAGAGTTTAAACTGGGTTTGTCCACTAGTAAGCTTCCTAAGGAACGCTCCAGGCAGTGGTGCCTTTTTTTTTTTGTTTCTTTTGGTTGCTTGAGGGTTTTTTCAATATTAATTGCAGAAGTCAGATTTAAAAGCAGCCTGAGTTTGAATAGCATGAAAGTAAGTGAGAAAAATAACATCTGATTGAAACATTATCTTAACGTTTCATCTGAGACAACTCAATCAAATGTTCTCTCTGTATTCTAAATCTCCCAATCGGCCTAGAAAAAGCTTAAAAACCACTATACAAATTAAAACCCGAATAAAATAATAATAAAAAAGTACTTATTCCCAGGACAAGCTTATCAGGTACAGATATAAGTGTGTGTTCCGCCCTCAAAGTTCAAGGAGCAAACGCCACAACTGCGCCCATCACCACATCTCAAAAGTCAGAACCTGCTCAGCACACGCAAAGCAGGTCTGCAACACTCCTCACATCATCACTGGCAAATTAAATAACCAGAAGAGCTCACCAGGCAGGTGGCAGAAGCCAACAATGCTGCATCAGTAACAGGCAAACTTTGGGGTAAGTTTTCTTCTCAAACTTGCAGAAGAAATACAAATATATGAACCTCATGTATTCTGTTAAGAATAAACAGTACTTAAATAGAGCAATCCTTTCTGCACTACATACAGAAATAACACTGTATTTACAGTTTTTACAGTTTTCAAATATCCTGGAGTTCTTGCATTGTTTTACAGGAATTTATATTCTTCAGGCTGTAAAAAAATTTACACAATAGTTCAGACCATAAACATTTCTGAACAGAGACAGTTTACCAATCCTAACTTACTGGTGTAAAGATAACAGTGCCTTAAAACAACCCATTTCACCTAAACATCCCATAATTTGTGGGAATATATCGCAAACTACAGACATTTTAAGATGTTTTACGCATCTTACATATTGCTTATTTTAACAGTTTTCACGATCTGAGTCATAAAAAAGTGAGCTGCAGCCCTAACTGCTTTGGTCAGGACGCTGCTGCCATTGCAACATGTATGAAGATCCCTTACAAATTTCCCCCTGCCTTTTCACTGACGAGCAAGGCTGCTCTCACATATAGAGATAATCTTTTTAACCTCAGCTATAAATGGAAATGTACCAGTTTATGCAGATTTACTCTGAAGTTGCCACATTAAGATGGACAGTCTTACCCTGCATTCTTGAAAATTATTTTAGAGCAGCTAAAAGCTTTAAACTGCAAATTTAAAGCAAGACACACAAAAATCCCCAGAATCGATAAAGGTAATATTTTAAAAGAACATGAAAACTACAGTGAAAACGTGCATGAGAGGAAGATGGTATTTGTGTTCAAAGCTGTTCTTCTAAGTTGAAACTAGTCAAAGCACCTGTTCTGAATAACAGTATCGAAGAGAAAAACGAAAAGCTTCACAGTAATACGCACTTTCAGTGCCACTTTTTTACTACAACGTTTTCTGAATAGACAGTAGGGATTCAAAACTTGCAGACCTAATATGGGAAACATAGTCCAAACTTCAGAGCAACAGAATTAACAGTAAAAGCAAAGAGAAATGATGCACCTGACCTATTTCTTACACTGTAAGACTTCAAAAGAAAAATAATCAGTTTGAAGTCCTTCACATGCATGTGATGAGTTGTTGGCACAGGAGCTCCGAATCACTCAGCGTGCCCTACATATGAATCAGTGTAAATTAACTACAACCAAAGCCTGAGAAGCTCAAGCCAAAAGGAAACCCAATGACATTATTTAGTCCTTTTGTATCAGAGAAAGAAACATTAGTTTTCCGATGGATGATTTGAGATTACACACACAGGAGCTGCATTTGCCGCTTTCACAACCAGCAGGAATCCTTGTCAGTCCTTCTCAGCCTCTTACAGCCAAGAGTAGGCAGCTTTGAGAATTCTATTTACACGTCACAAGCATCTTCTTCAAAAGAGGAAAGACGCTACTGTAAAACCAGTTATTTCCAAGTTGAAAAAAATAACGTTTGGTCAGACTTTTACATGAAGAGGATTTTGCGTGCCAACAGCAGTTTCAGCGTTCAGGATTACATACAAGAAGCCTGGCAGTGGCAGCACCGATCGCTGCAGGCAAGGCATCTTAGGAATGATTCCAACGCGGCTCACTGCCTTCAGCACTTTATTAGGTTCAACTAACATGAGCAACCTCTCACATTTTAAGATTCTTTATTACCAAACCCATGGTCCTTGGGATCAACCCTGAAACACCTGCAGACCTTCCATAATGACAGATGCAAGACGAAGAGCGAGGGTCCCCCCTGTGTGGAGAACAGCTGTCTGCACAGCCAGTTCAGCAGCCCTCACCAGTCCTCACTAGCTGGCCCAGTCCTGAAAGCGGAAACAGTCACTGGCGATCTTCCACACTGTGTTGGTGGGTGTGGCTTGTGCTGTCAGCAAGAAGTTCTGGTTGAAGTAGCGCTGCTTGTCACCATCAAATTTTACTGTCCCACTTGTCACCACAAGGACTGTTGTCTGGCCTTGAGTAGCTTGCTCTTCACAAGGAGAAAAAGTATAAAGAAAACAACTCAAGGACTAAGAGATAAAGAAGCAGGAGACGTACACAGAAGTTTCATTCCATTCTGGTTATACCAGTTGTAGGCTAACAATTGGTTACACCTTCACGGGAAGCCCGGTTTTGTTGCATCATTTCTACACAGACAATGGTGTATTCGCTTGCCACGGCTTTGCTATTTTCATTTCGTGTTCATTTTAGAGCACTGTAACAAACATCTAAGTTCTTGCTTAGAATAAGCTCTCATTTGAGAAGTACACATATATTTAAATTTAGGAAGCTGCATACACGTTTTTGCTGCTATTAGAGGCTCTTTTTCACAGCAGAATGAAGTAAGCATGCTTGACCACAGGCTTCTTCCTTATTTATAGTCCCAAAAATATCCATTGCAAATAATTTATTAACTTCTCAATTATGCAAGCTTTTCCAGCAGATGTTAATCAGAAATCTAAAGAACTTAACATCTATTCCAGGCGTAAAGAGAATCAAAATGCACACAGGATAATGGTTTGCTCCACATCACACTGCAGGTCAGTATCAGAGGCTGAGACTGAGTAGACGGCTCTTGACCCTTAGACATCGTTAAGGACGACATAACCTGACTTTTTCAGTACATGACAATACATCACATCTGAATAGGAGCTTAACAAAAAAAAGGCCTTAAAATGCTTTCCCAGACAGGAGAAAAAGTGCTGCATCTCTTGATTTGTGCTTCATTTATGCACAACTTGACATTTTTCAAACCTCAGTATTTTCTCTGAGCTTGTTCCAAAAGAAACATTAAGCACTGTTATAACTGCAGTTCACTTTCAACAGCTAGAAAAAGACTGAAGATAAAAAAAAAAATAAAGAAAAAAGTCAATTGTAACAGAAGCTTACCGTGAACAGGCTGGCAGTCCAACACGTTAACCTGGAATTCACTAGACGGCAACATCTCAAAAAATTTAATCAGTTCCTCCTGCCCGGACACTGCATTGCCATTCCAAACTAACGTGGCTTTGTCCAGATACAGTCTTGTTAAAGCCTGAGGGATTATAAAAGTACATATTTGGGGAAAATGTGTAAATGCCTACAACGGGCAACATACAAAACAATGTTCTTTGAATCCCTATGTTGTGAGTTATTGATTTTGTCAGTCGCTTTGACAGTATTTTATCTGTTTGACAGATAAAATGCCCTCCTGAACCCAACAGAACAGTAGTGAACAAGACCAGGGACAGTGCAAACTCAAGAAGGACAGCTATCTACCATAGCAGACCAGAACTTCCCCAATGTTTCATAAGCTCTAACAGTTGAATAACTGCCTAACTCTCCTTCAGGCTGTTGGTACGTCTCTGCCTAACCTACTTATGTGCCAAGTGACTCTGAAGTAACATGCAACTGCTGATATTTCCACATAAACTAAGTATTATTAAATTACAATCATAGTACATTTCAAAATCCAAAGAACAGTCTCCACAGCTCTCTTTTGGTGCAAATAGCTGTTACATGATACCACAACAATGTGGTCCATGAAGACTTTCAGAGCCAGAGTTGTCTCCACTTCATCCTCAGGCACTACTGAAGACTCCTAGAAACAGAAGTCATAACTGCTAATAGAAGAGGCTTGGAAAAACATAAGCTAAATCCTGACCTCAGAGACAAATCAAGTAAGTTTTATCTGCCTGTACTGATCAAATCCTGTACCTGTAAAACATAACTGGACATGAACTGAACTATTATCATGAAGAAGTTTAAAGCATTGACTAAAAGGGCCCCTTTTACAACAATGATGAAAAATTACAACATCCTCTGCAGGGCTAAGTCCACAGTCTAAGAGGAACAGATGTCTCAACCTGGCCAATACAATACATGATAACCAGCTTCCAGGTGCTTTCAAGTGTAATGCTAGTTAGAAAAACAAGCGAAAAACATACAGGAGTGCTGCATATTGTCAAAATATCTACATACCCTTCTTCTTTTATCCATTGTCTCATAATAAATATTGACAAATTCATCTGCAGCTCTACAAGCTTGATCCACATAGGTTTTGAAATCCTGGAGAGAAGAAATCACACAAAATTATTAAAGTGAGGCAATTTAATGCAACCTAGTCATCTACGCAACTTCTCCACCAAGTCACTTTGGTTGGTCTTTTCCATCCTCATTGAAAGACAACGTCAAATAACGTTGAAATTCCTCTTCTAAATTCCTTTTCTACTTGCAGAAGGAACAAGCTTTTTAGCCAGGTGACAGTTTTAGGATTTATTTTGAATGCTATGTACTTATTGAAATTCAACTGTAAATAAATACATTGAAAAAATGGGCTATGACTAGCTGCAAGTGGTGTGAACAGGCAAGTGTTCAGTGAAAATACTTGCTGCTGTGATGGCTGTTCTGAAATAAAGTTAAGGAACAAGATTTTGTGTATTTCTGAAAATTAGCAAGAATTCCATCACACTGTCACCATACCCTCATTTTTAAAAACACCTTTATATATACACATATAAATGTCCAGAGGTTCAGCAGGACCTGAACAGGCTGGAGAGGTGGGCCCCAGTGAACCTCATGAAGTTCAACAAGAGGAAGCGCAGGGTTCTGCACCAGGGCTAGAACAATCTTCACTATCAATACAGACTAGGAGATGAGGTGTCAGAAGGCAGCCCTAAGGAACGGGACTTGGGGGTGCTGATGNTGTGTACCACTGGAGCAGGTTGCCACAGTGAGGTGGTTGAGGCCCCTTCCCTGGAGATATTCAAGGTGAGGCTCAACAAAGCCCTGGGCAACCTGGTCTAGTTGGGGGGGTCCCTGTCGACTGTGGGGAGGTTGGACTAGATGACCCTGGAGGTACCTTCTGGCCTGGACCATTCTATGATATATATACATATGAAGGTGTAATAGTACATATAATGGGATATATAGATATAAAATGAGAGAACACACATGCATGCTAAATGTATTCCAGTACTAATCACTCCAGTGCTAAACCCACAGGTAAAAACCAAACACTTCTCATTTTCCTTACACCTTTCTATTTTCATTCAGCCACAGGCCTTTGCTATCACACCACTGCACTGTCATCTCATTCAGTTACTTGTTCAGTTTGTTTAGCTGTCTGGTCCTTGATCTCTTACAGATCCTGCACTGGGACATCCTGGAAAGCAGTGATTCTGAGCTTCCTGTCCATGCATCTATAAAACTCCACTTGGTTTCTGTTACGATATTTTGTTTAAAATATTATCATAATTCTATTTCAGCATTATATTCTCAATATTTGCAACTGAATCAGTACTTCACAATTTAACTACTTACATTTTCTTAGCTGTCTTTAATGAATAAGCACCAGAACTACCAAGAATTCATCCAGTATCACCACAGATGCCACTGCTATTCAGAGAAACCTCCATACCACAAAATAGGTATTGACCTATTAAATAATCCCTTCTTATTTCACAAAACCAAAACCTCTCATGTTACTACATACTATTCTTTTGATCTGCCTCTGGCAGGACACCAGCTTGCTTCTTTGCCTTCCTATCTTCTCCAGCAATTTTTGAAACACAGTCCAACTCCAACCAAACATGACAAAGTACTCTTAAAGACACTGCACTCCAGCAAGTGCCGAGAGAAACTCTGGCACCAGGCGACAAAGAGTATCAAACCTCCCACTAAGGGAGCAGTGACTGTGACTCGGCGGATGCTGTTACCTCTCACTCGCACACACACGCTTTGAACAAGCAGCTGAACACATTACCATTTAGCTGCCAAACAGACCAAACGGGTGCAAGGGCGAGCATTAGAGAAACACCAGGAGACTGCAACGAGCTGTTAGAGTACCTGCAATAGAAGTCAAATGGAAAATAAGCTGTGTTAGTTTTGATATTCCAGATAACTTCTTTATAGCTATAGCCTGGAATACGTGTTACAATTCTGACAACAATTTAGGTTGGAGGAAACTTTTGGTGGTCACATGGTCCAAATCCCTGCTCAAAGCCCAGCCAGCATCAAAGCTTGATCTAACTTCAGCATTAGACCTGACTGCTCAAGGTCCTGTCTCCAGGCACGTTTTGAACATCTTGGGGGATGGAAATTTCACAGATCCTCCAGGCTCCTGTTTCAACGTCTAACCGCCTCACTCAGCAATCCTTCTTCCTAGTATTTAACAGGAAAGCTATACTTTAAAAAGCTAATTTAAAAAAAAATGCCCCTTGAAGGCCCTCCACGCCAATTCCAAGCAGTCAGCCAACCCACATGGCCTCTGCAGATGGTCTTCGTAAAGCACGGTGGTTCCTCACACAAACGGCGGTCCGGCCTTAGGCCTCTACACAAAGAGGCCGCGGAGGCTGGAAGCGAAGGCAGACCAACCGCGGGGGAGGAAGGGGCCGAAGCTGTAGGGAGCCCCTCTCTGCCCAGAACCCGCCCGCAGCTGAGGGGCGGGCGGAAGGAGCCCTTCACACACCCACCCTGCGCTAAGGAGCTCCCACCCAGCCCGGCGGCACACATCTCACACCCCCCAGAACCGCGGCTCCGACGGGAGCTCCCGCCGACAGGGTGCCGCGCCGGCAGACTCACCAAGGCGGCAGCCACGGGGAGGGCAGGCCAAGCCAGGCGGGAAGGCAGCGGATGTGCGCCGCGAGGCGGTCCGTCGTTTCCGGACGCGCGCGTCCCCGCGAAATCCTTCCGCCGCGGCGGGGGAAGCAGGAAGGAAGAGCGTGCGGGAGCGCGGCATGTTTTCCTCCCGCGTCCCAGTGCGGGACCGGGCGGGCACTGGATGGGGGCGGTGCGGGCAGTAGGTTAGGCACAGAACGTCGCGCAGCACAACAGGACCCGAATGGCTCCGCTGTGGCACTGATAGCGCGGTGATTTCCTGCTTTATGAATGGGTGATGCTGGTGTCGTGCAGCAACGTGGGCCGCGTCTGGGGAGAAGTACAAGGACAACGGGTGTCCCCTCTGCCGTGCCCTCCAGCTATAAAAACCGGTGTTTTTATAAATTAAACCCCATGAGTTTGGGTACTTCAACGTCTTCCATAGTTGTGGAAATGTTCAAGAAGGCTTCCGTGCTTTGTTACAGGTGGCTAATGGTATTTAAGTGACCTATACATTAGTTTGTGAAGGCAAACAAGGATAACGATGCCCCATGTACCCTGGCCAGTGACTGGTGTGGGACATCACATGACGTTGAGTCCCTCACTGGTGGCAAAAGGGCTGTCTGCAGTCACAGAATGGATTGGGTTGGAAGGGACCTTAAAGATCATCCAGTTCCAAGCCCGCTGCCATGGCCAGGGACACCTCCCACTGGAGCAGGTTGCTTAAAGCCCCATCCAGCCTGATCTTGAACACCTCCAGGGATGGGGCATCCACAGCTTCTCTGGGCAGTCTGTGCCAGTGCCTCACCACCCTCACTAAATCTAATTTGCTGCATCTAATCTAAATCTCCCCTCTTCCAGTTAAAAAGTGTTATCCCTCATCTTTTTGCTCCATGCCCCTGTAAGAAGTCCCTCCCCATCTTTCCTGTAGCCCCCTTCGCTACTGGAAGGAGCTGTAAGGTCTCCCCAGAGCCTTCTCTTCTCCATGCTGAAAAATGCCAACTCTCTCAGCCGATCCTTACAGGAGAGGTGCTCCAGCATCTGATCATCTTCGTGACCCTCCTTTGGACTTGCTCCAACAGATCCATGTCCTTCTTATGTTGGGGCCCCAGGACTGGGCACAGTATTCCAGGTGGGGTCTCACCAGCGCGGACTAAAGGGTCCCCGTTGTGGGCATCACACGCACGTCATGTCTGCACAACCACAGGTGTAAAAACAGGTCAGTGCCTGAGCACTGTGCCCCTCGTTTCAAATACACTTTAAATCTTCCTCTGCTTTTCCTACGTGTAGCTTTTCTCCCCGTGGCTGCTGTTGCCCACAGGCTGCCACTGCGGGGAGGGAGCCAGGCAGGACATGAAGGAAAGTTGCGGTGTTTTCCTGGAACAAGCTGAGTCCTAGGGCTGGCTGGTGAAATCTTCATCATGCAGTGAATAACAGGACAAGGTAAGGCTCAAGCAGTCTGCAATTCATTACTAAAGATGATGTGGAGCTGACTGGGAAGAAACCGTGTACTGAAGGTGATAAACACCCTGAGGATGGAGAGGTGTGTCTATGACAGGGCAGCTGGGAGAGGACTGAGTTTGGGTCGGTGCATCTGAGGCTGTGCCCTTTGCTCTGTGGGATCACATCCAGCAGTGTCAGCTGCATACTAATTAGTTATTGCCGTGTCGGAGTTGTGTCACTGTGAAACAGCATATCCTGAATTAACAACTGCTCAAGGAAGGCTGCTTAACACAGAAGTTCAAACACGCTCCCCTTCGAAATCTCAAGTGTCGCTACATCACCTTACTACGGATTGGCCTATAATAAAAGTGCTTCATAAAACCTCTCTCATATTAAGAAGAGCAACCATCAATTTCCAAACGAGAGGGTAGGGCACTGAAATGATATGTGATTTGTTGAAGGTAACGAAGGGGGACAATTGCAGAACTGAAAACTGCAATTCTAATCTTTTACACCTTTACCATATAAAGATGTTTACTCCATTCTGAGATCCATCAGTGTAAAATGTTAAAGGAATCACTACCATCTCACAGGTCCACCATCTATTTCACGTTTATTGTCATCATATTGATGGTGATGTGTCTACAAAGGCAGTGTCATGCTCCTTTTCTATAAATTGAATTTGTAGGAAATGACCACAGTAAATCCTAGTGGAATGAATGATACTTGTGTTACCACAGGGACTGTGAACGATCTGGGCACAATGATAGGAGTAAGTATCTGTCCGAGTACTACCTCTTGGCTTACTCACATGCATCTGTGAAACCTGGGAGAGTAACAGGCTTAACGCAAGCCTTGTTGACTGAGCACAACGAGACCTCCAGAACACTTACCCACATCTGGCTCCCTGAAAATACATTTTCTTTACTTAGAAAGTATTATTGCAGAGGAAGTAAAGGAGACCATTTGAAACATATCAAAGATTTCCTGCAAGACTCCTCCTTCAGTTGCTTTCCCTTGAGCAAGCCTTTAGTTTGGGAGTTTCCATCTTAAGAGGAGTATGAGCAGAATTTCCACTTTGTGTTGAACAAATCACAGCCATACTGTATATTGTCCAAATATTCCCTAAATATGCATTTGGATTTAGTTTAAGTAACAACCAAGTGTAACTCATGATTTCTCCTCAAAAGCCCAGATATTCCTAACAGTTTCTCAGCCTTCATCTCCAGCCCCTCAAGCCAGCTCACCCACGCTCCCCAGCCCCACAGACTCCAGAGAAATGCCAGAATGACTCAGCAGCAGTTGCACTGCGCTCCCGTGCAGAGGTCAAGCAGTTACATCAAGATGGCACACGAAAAACCTTCACATCTGAAGACGGTTCCTAGAATATGCTGCTCCACTACACCCACTTACCATATGGAAGGGAAATTTTGAGTTAGTTTAGATCTTACAGACCGAATCAGAGGCAAAAACTGTAGCTTTGTTGCAATAGCTGGTATCGACTATTACACCTGTGAGATGAACTTAAATATATGGGGTATTTTTGATTCTGCAATAAATAATGCTAAACTTTAAAATTATTAGTTGCTGGAAATCTTCCTAAATAGCTGATACCAAGAACAATGAATTAAAAAGTGTGATCAGAGTTAAATGGAAAATAGGATGACGTATCTCCATATCACAAATCGGATATCCGTACCGTGTGGAGACAGGAAGTGATTCTTAGGAGTGACTGCTTTATAACTTCAAATTTGCTCAAAGTATCATAACTAATGATAAATGAAAATGCATTAATCTTTCAAAAATGCATTCAGCCACCTGGGCTAGGCCAGATTTTCTTTTGTTTCTGTGAGCTGATAAATTAAAATAAATTAAAATTGATAGCCAAGCACCAGAATCACTAACAAAATGCAAAGATTTTTACTGTGAGTTATTTTGATACTGGGCAAATAATGACCACAGAATTAAAGCAGAATTCAATTTCCAACAAGATGAAAAGAGTTCACATTTTTCCCAGAGAAACCTCACACGAATATCATGTACACTTGCATTAGCATCTCTGTACCAATGAAGCCAGACTGCATATTGCTAGGCCACTTTTCAAACTAACCTTGCGCTGTCACAGAAAACTGGGATATTTCTGTAAGGACTTCTAGTAACAGACTAAAATGAGGTCTATAGGTCCTGATTACCCTTGATAAAATGACTAGTCCTTAGTTTTGCAAATAATCTTGCTGAACTTAGATTAATGCGTTCATAATTTTCAAGGGTTTAATGTTTATTTCCCTTTAAAGTTACATAATTAATACTGACAGATTTTAAATAGAATACGCTCTACTAAAGGTACCCAACAAACTACTATGCTCTTTAATTTATAGATGTTAACATTACTGAAATCAAAACACACTTGAACTCTGCAGGTTCAAAATCTCCCTGCAATGTTGTACCCAACGCTGAAGGGCAAGTCCAGGAGGCAGCAGAAGGCAAGGTTCTTGCAAATTTCAGCAGCCACTCTGCTGAACAGGGAGCAAAGAAATGATCCGTGGCCTATGTCAGTGATTAAAATTAAACTGGTAGGTTCACCCTCTTACTATTAGGTTTATCAGCCTTCACTGATCCCATGCTGCATACAGCATCCTTGTTAACAATGTCCAATTAACAGTTCAAAGACTTAGCAGGTATAGTGACGTTTGCCAGAATTCCCTCAAGGTCAGCGATTCACACCACGCTTCAAGCTGGTAAAGCAGTGAAGGCTCTCATGCAGTCATATAGGTCACATACGCTATTCTCTAAGTCCCTGAATCTTTTTGAATAGTGAATGGCTCTTGTGGAACACAGCACTCTCAAATTCTGTTACAGTTACCAAAATGAGTAGTAATGTCACCCAGATGTGTAGAGGTTTAAGGAACTGTCTCCTGAAACAAGGGAAGCAACTGACAGCAGCCAAATCCAGCCCAGTTCTGATGAACGTGATGCTTGTGAGGGTGGATCACGATGCAGCGTTGGTGCATTCTGCATGAGCAAGGGCTGAATGAGAACTCAAAGACTTGATCTGTTGATTTTAATGGGGACTGGGAGTAGGTGTCAGTTCACGCTTTGACCTATATGCTATGTGCTGAACACAAAAAACCCTGGAGTTTGGATTTACTAAATGACAGCAGATTTAGGAAGGTCCGGTTTGGCCAGTTAATTTTCAACATAAAAGGCATGTTAATCTGGACAGACCCAGGCAGAACCTGTGTTTGATGCAACCCTGTGGGGACTCTGGACTACACACCACTCCACCTTAAATTCCTGTCATACCAGAACTGGAGGAATGTTATGACTCCTGTTCTGATAAATAACTCTCTTGTTTTTTAAAGAAAAACAAGACTTACTGTATATTGAAGTGGTGACTGCTCCACTGACCCACTGGGATACAGTGAAATCAAGTACAAATAACCGTTCTATTTTAATCCATGTCAAAGCACTCCCAAGTGGGGTTAAATCTGCAGAACAGGCCAGTTCAAAGTGTCACCACAGCTGCTAGTTAAAGAAATTTTAAAATCCCATTCATTTCATTAGGTAACGAAACAGTATTTGAGCTCTTATGAAAATCTGGTGATATGTAAGTAAAACCTAGGTAAACAAACACATCAGTGTTACAGTGGGCTCCAAGACAGTTAAATGTAGCAATCTGACAGCTGAAGGGTGTATGTATGCACACAGACATATTTATATACTAGGGAGAGGGACCCTACAGTCTCACCTGTAGTGAGGTAGTTCTGTTTACAGTTGTCCTTTGATCTGCAAGTTTTAGACTGCAATTGTGATCATGGATTCAGCAGTACATTGTATCCCTTGGCAGTGCAGTATCAGCTCCCAGATGTGTCCTGTAAAAACAAAACAAAAATGCTGCAATTAGCTACTGTCAAGACCTCTGAAGTATGAAATACTTATACAATGACTTGCATCATACACATCAGCTGGGAAGTTTGTACAAGCGTCACTTGCAGCAGGTGTGCAGCTGAACCAGCCCACTCCATGGTCATTTCTCACTGGGGCTGCAAACATCATAGCTGCAATTGTTTAGCGGGTCCTTTTTCCCATCTCCATCTAGTACAGAAGCCAGAAGACTATTTCCTCCTCCATTAATGCTTGCAATAAAGTATTTTTTAAAGTCACAAAACCAAACAAGAAACAAGGAAGTTTTGTTTATGAACAAATTTTCATGTGTTTTTGGTCAAAAGCAATTTTTCTTCCCAATTTTCAGGTGTCTTCCCCCTCCAATATATTTTCCCCTTCAGAAAAGAAAGGCATCTTTTGAGAATAGTCTAATTTAACTTAAAATAAATTTTTGTTAAAAATGAATTTTTTATGAATATTTTCTGGATGAGCTATAGATGGAGCACTAACATTATAGGTTTAATAGAACTTCTGAGCAAAGTTTGCACAGATAAGAAGGGCCTGCAGGGCTAGAATTTGTTAGTTCAGGTCAGTTTGTAGTATATTCTGGGCTCAATTTACATTTAGCTCAGACTTGAATGCTAGGCATCAGTAGTTAGGACAAAAACAATTAACTGGTTAATGGGATGACTTAATAACAATCAAAAGCTAAGTAATATTTCTGAAGGGCAAATGTACCTGTGACCACCTAAGGAACCATTTACTTCCAGCTGGAAGTATTTTGTCACTTGCTTTTTTTTATACATGGACGAGTTACAAAGATCCTATAAGATTATTAACAGAGTGTATGCCTTCAGATTCGTACAAAAATGTTTTACTTTTATTCCCTGATTAGTGTAAAATATTCATTACTGTCTGAGCGTCTGAACTGTGGTTCTATGACCAGCTGAGCTGGCACAATAGCTCTGCAGCAGTGAGAGCAGTGTACCTTTCTTCCCAACTTTCTCTGCTCCCTCTCTTCTATCACTTTTTGCAGACCTAATTTAATTAACTGTAACTGTGGAAGGTGCCACCTTTTCTTACCCTCTATGTACTTGGCAAGCTAAAATGGATCAAAGAGTGGTCTCACAAGCAATAGTTGGCAAATAAAGGTACGTAGCTGGAGTTTATGGCTGGGGTGAAGAGGGGAGGGAGGACAATAGGTGAGAGGAGCATCGATGCGCTGTTATGCCAACTCATGCTGTGCTGTGAACTGATGCCTTGTGGCTGCTGCTTGAATTTGACATACGTGCAACCCACTGCCAAAAAACCCTGCGGTCCCAGTTTTTCTTCTGTGCTACCTGCAGTTGTGCAGTCCCATCACTTCCTTTCTGCCTGCATTTGTATAGATATTGGCTGAGCGATCACAGAACTGATCTGGCTGAAACCATGCTGTTGTTGGGTTGATTTTCAGCTCTTTTCCCTCTTCTGTACTGGCAGGAGGAAGGTGATGGAAGCATACGCTTAGGGCAGGACTGGCAGCGGCTTACAGCAGCTGTGGAAGCACACCCAGCAAGTCAAGGAGTGAATGAATAAATAACACTGACTGCTGAGGTTTACAGCCAAGCTGGGAAAACTGAACATCAAGCAGACAGCAGAAATGGTTGCAGTATTGTAGTCTTCTTTTAATCATTCTTTCAGTTAGTATAAGGAGAGCTCTTCTAGTTACCCAAGTGAGAGTATTTTTGGTACTTACATACATACAAAATCTATTTTGACAGTGTATCTCACTGCCTGGAAGCCTAATTTTATGTAAATTTAGACCTGAGAAACCATATACTTTTAATGTGATAGCATCACTACAGTGAAAGTACACTCATTAACTCACTGTAGACCCTGATGCTCGTTGGCACATCTTCTGCTAAATAAACCCCTTCTGTCATGAGACAATAATGCACACCGAGCATATATAAACTCACTGAAGCCTAGGTGGCCTCTCCTAAATGCTGAATGCACTGACCTGGTGATTATAAACTCACATCAGACTCATCAGAAATTATTTAAAAGGAAATTAAGTTGGAATGTGGTAAATTTTCTTAACGTGAGGAGAGAATCATCAAGCTCACTGTTTCACTCTGGGGACACGGACAGCACAGTACTGATGAAAGGTAACTAAGTAGATTAATCAGGTTCTCACCACAAGTATAAACAACTGAATTGTTTCAGGGACACAGAATAGAATCTGTTTTATTCTCCTTCATTACATTCATTATGACACATTGATTGGAAAAGAGTCAAATTTCACTGGCAAAGCCAGTACATCTATTTTTATCTATCGAGTAACTTGTTAAATTACGCAGGAAAAAATATTGTGTTGGACTTTACAACCTGCTTCTCTTATCCTAATAGCTTGCTAGCATACATTCCATAAGCTTCATCTGTATATCTTTGATGTATAGCTTAATAAAATCAACAAACTAAATCAGTAGAGCATATTGATCCTATAGAAAGATCTACAGAGAAGTAACAGAAATCTTCACTGAAACACCTTCATCCTCATCTATCAGTCTATTTCCGTGGTCCCGTGCATGGGCAGAGTAAAGCGAAGGCAAAGCCCAAAGAGCAATGGGCTGTATGAATGCCTGGAACCACATAACCAAGTGCAACAGAATAAAGACAACTGAAAGCAAGAATCCATGAAGTGACATACAACACAAGATAAGCATTACCACCCCAAAACATCAATTTGTATACATTTTGCCTCACAAATATTTGAAGAAAGATAGTTGAAAGGCAACCTGATGTCAGTGGCACATTTAGACAAGAGATCTAAAACCACAGGCCACAGAAATGAGAAACAGATACCACTCATCACCTCTTTCTTACTGTTTTCAATGCTTCAATAATACTGATTGCTCCTGACAGATAGATATACAGATGGGCAGATGGTGGGAGACTGTTGTTATTTTGCAGCAATGATCCATTATTTTGCAATTTGTCATCAACATTTTACAATGTACTTTTAGATAAGAGTTTGTTTTTATTTTTTTTATTTATTTATTAAAGAGCAGCTTTATCATGTTATTGTCTCTTCCAGAATGTTTTACAACTAAATGTAAAACTACTAAGAATATCCAGTGAGATTCAATCGAGAAAATATTCCTTCTTTTTCCTTTGAGGAGATGAAGTGGTAGAAATACATTGTCTCATTTTAACGAGGCAACACATGTTAGTAAATAAGCTTACTCTGTGCTCAGTGTTGACTGACACCCAGGCTAAGCTTTGAATTTGTATTAAAACCTGGAACCAAAAGAAACCATTTTGACCTGAGTACCACATGCATGTACAAAACAAAACACCACTATAAATACAGGTGGGTTTGCATGACAGTTCTGTACCCTGTGCTGACTTAAACTGCAAGGGCAGTGGTACTGAGTGTTCCCCAAGGTATCACTAGTCAACTGTTAAAACAATGCCAAAACTCCCACTAACGCTAATGGAAGCCAGATCTGGCCTTTAGTTTGTTTTGTCTAGTGAACAAACAAAGTTTCTTTAAAATGTAACTTTAATCACTACCTCAGTCACACAGCCTCATTGCTGAGGCTCCAGCTTTAGTAGGTATTTTAGCTATATGTAATAATTCTATTGGCTCCTTGAAGACAGATATTAGACAGAGGCTGTACCTGAAATAAGTTCCCTAAGCACCATTCAATTAACTTACTTGACTAAAAGGTGATGCAAAAATCAGTATTTTGTAACAGATGGTTGTGCTTCAGCTGAAACTAATCAATAAGCATCAGAGCAATTTCAAATTAAAGACAGATACAGACAAAGTTAAAATACCAAGCAGTTTAGGTACCAAATGTATTGCAACTCAAAATAGCTCTATTATTTTGTGCAGAATATTCCCCCAGCTACCATTTCAACATACCGTTGCTTTCATTCAATTATTTATCACTTTTCTAAAATAAATAAAAAAAAAAATAAAAAAATATTACTGTCATTTTGGTAGAACTCACAAAACAGGTGTGAGTTCCCTCTGTTGGTCCTACAACAGTTGGTAACTGGAGCTGTTAAAATCGTTGCACCTGGCACTGTGTCCCAGTCAGGAAAATGGAAGATACAGATAAGCCATCTATCGGTAAAATGCTCTCTCTGCTCCTGAACTGAAGAATATCTAAAAGACAAAGTACTGGAAAAGCAAGGATCTCCTGTAACCATGTTTTTAAAAATCAAGTTGAGTATGGTCACAGAATTATAATAGGCTGCATCCCTAAATTGTTATCTATTAATAATCATTGTAAATCCTCTCCCTATTATTTAAATTTCAACACATTAATGCACCATTGTGCAAAAAATAGTTGCTTAAGGATTGAGAGCAGAGCATACAAGGAACTGGCAGAAATGCCATCAAACCAGCCAAGAATAAGCCAACACGCCAATGCTCTGTTGGTTTATTCCCCAGCGATGCACCTGGACCCACCAGCTGTCATACATACTCCATCTGGAGCAACAGCTGTTTGCTCAATAGTTGTCATACTTGTCTGACACAAACAATTGCTTGTTAAATTTGTCACCAGTGATTCTCTATGGGGTTTGAAATACTGGAAAATGTTACATTTTGTTCCTGTCCTCAGGTTTTGAACACTTTTCCTTACATAATGGGCAGAGTTCTGCATGGGATTTTGTGCAGCTGTGCAACCCTAGTCAAAATGACAGGTCCTGAAGCACCTCCAAAAAGGTCAAGTTGAAGGTGGTCCACTGGGAGCCGAGGACACCTAGGTAAGGGGAGGTGGAAAGTAATGTTTAGCTCATCAAACGATGGGGCAGGGAAGATGGAAGGATCTGGTCAGATCACCAGGCTAACAACCGGAGGCTAGCAAATACATTGTATACAAACTGTGGGGGAGAGGGAAATTTCAGATCATGGAAAGTATGGAAGATGTTACAACAGTCAGGGTTGGGGAGTGACCTTGAGAGAGTCGTAGCTGTGGGGGAAGAAGAAACATGTTTATTAGAGATGTCATTAGGGAATGCTTTGCACGAAGCAGTGGAATTTGAATACGAGATGAACGAAGCAGCGCATTATTACAGGGTTGAGCAACAGTGAGGACTGTGGTGTTATTTCCTGTGAAGAAGATATTCAACAGGAAATGAAGCAACATTGTGATAGGAGAACAGTTAGAAATGGAGAGGTAGACCCAAAGAACTTTCAAGCAGGGACAAGCTTTGAAGATGAGAGCTGATGAAATCACCATGCAAATGTGTGGAACAAGAAAATGTGGAAATTGAAGACGGTCGTGTAATACCTCTGAAGAACTGAGAGAAGACAAGTGTACCTATCAAAACAGATGCTTTATTAACCGAGAGATAAGCACCAGGAGTGATGGTAATGAAAAAAGGAGATCAAAATGCATCCTGGAAAAATTGCTTTTAAAGTATATTCCAATGGGTAACAGCAGAATCAGTAAAGCACATAATGGATGAGAAATCGAGTTAGCAGAGGTAGTACCTGCCCGACAATTATCCACCTAATTACTGCTTTATAAGTAGTGTTTGTGGCACAGGAGAATATGGCATGAATGAAAATACTCAGCACGTTAACTTAAACTGCTCTCGAAACACAACAAATCAACAGACAGAAAAACTCTCTTCCAAAAGCCTTTCCACTACCAGCGTGCTCTATCAGAAGCACTTGTGTCTTATGAACCTCTAGGGCAGATCGCCTATGCTACACAAGCAGAATACTCCTGTCCTTCAAAACCACCTCTTTCCTCTCAGCTCTATGCAGCCATGGCTTGTAACAGATTTGCTTGGGTTTTTTGGACTAAGCTAGAGATTAAAGAATACTACATAGGCATTTGTTTTTTCAATGATCCTTTTTGGACCAACAATGTGGACTTATCATAACAATGTTATTCCTCCAAAAATGGGATTCAGTTAAACACCACAAAGCTCAAGGGTTTTTAAAGGGGAATCTGTGCTGTAAAGGATCACGATGAAAAATAAATAGCAGATACCTCTGTCTCCCTTAATCAGTTAAAGAAGGACAAGTCTTTTACTGAAGTTAGGTTGACCGATCCCGATCTTTAAATTCACGGAATATAGCAAAGACAGAGAGATGGAAAGACAAAGAAAATCCATTTTTTCATTGACATCGTGGTTCCTCTTCCCACCGAGAGGTGGCAGCGGAGCAACACCCTGTCCGAGTCCTCTCCACGCCGCGCACCAGCGGTGACAGCACTGCCTGTTTCCACACTCCAGTAATGATTTATGAGGTCAGACACGGGCTAAACATTCTTAGACTACCAAGGGGTATATGGTTTGTGACTGAGGTCAAACATCAGGGTAACATTTAGATATCACATGTCAGAGTAAAGTCTAAAGGACAAAATTTGGTGCAATATATTTACTTTCTACCAATGGAGGAACTTTGGTTTTGAAGAGTAAGGAATAAAAACTCTAAGATGTATTTGTAAATGTTCCCTACCACAGTCATACATCCATATTTAGTTGTGGCTTTCAGTTGCCAGGGCACTCATTTTTAAGATGCTGGATAGTAGGTGTCAAAATTTCATGTCCTGGAACTACCAAAATTTAGAGCACTTTTGTTCACTTTAGATGGGGATCTGAAAGCTTTCCTATTTTGCCAAGACTCTACAATCTTTCAGACCAGGTTGTGACATTGATAAGAGTCAGATAAGCTCGTTCTTACATTTACCACTGGCAATAACCAGCTTAGCTGAGTACGCAGGCTTCTCAGTACCTACTGCACACCTCTGCATAACTAGTAATAGTAATTAATGGTAACATATATTAATTCCAAGCACAGCACTATATAATTGGGAGAGCAAAAGAACCAGCAATCTCATGGATTCCGACTGGGGTGTCTGTTGCAATCTGGTACAATTTGATGAAATGATGCTGAGAAACTGCAAAAAACCCAAGCAGATGGATTCCTCTAGAAGGACAAAGAGATGACAGTTATGTCTTTAGTAAAGTTTCCTGCTCATTATGAAAACATCCATTCTTGGGACAGAAGGAGCAAAAGGAGTGGGACAGTGACTATTTATGTAAAGGTCTGAAAGCATTGTAGAACATTTTTTCTTTTGGGAATTCAGCAGATTGTACAACATGCCACATATTTGCAAGAAAATTATGGGAGAATGTTCCTGAATATCAAAATGTTTTCTTAAGCTACCTAAAAGAGGCTACACACATCCCACACAGAGCTACAGCTTTTTAGGGTATTAAATCTCTGTCTAACATCCTAGCCATGAAAACAGAAGCATTACTGAAATTTGGAAATGACAAACACAGACAGTACCTTTCCGTGTTTCACAAATACAACTAAAGCAAAATATGTGAAAATACTGAAAAAGTTAATTATTTTTTTATTCACAGATATTTGGAGTAAGACCATGTGGCACTTAAGTGCAGACTCAGAATAAATGCTACCAAGTTATTTTTCTATTTCAAGCAGAAAGACAAGAAGGTAAAATGTCAGTGATGTTATAGAACCTTTGAGAAGGTTGGAAGGGACCTTTAAGATCATTGAGTTCAATTGTTGACGCCAAAACCACCACTAAACTATGTCCCTCAGCACCACATCTCCCTGTCTTGCAAATACCTCTAGGGATGGTGATTCAACCACTTCTCTGGGCAGCCTCTTCCAACGTTTGATAACCCTTTCAGTGAAGAAATTTTTCCTAAAATCCATCCTAATCCTCCCCTGGCACAACCTGCGACCATTTATGCATCTTAGTATGCTCAGCTAGCAAAAAAGAACGAATTACAGTTAAATTCACAATGATGATAATAATTCAGAGTGGGCTCCGGAACATGCCGTAGCCTGACAGATTAATATGGAAGGGGAATTTTGGCAGTATTTACAGTAGATGCCCCAAACACTGAAGACTGTTGATAACCAAGGAAATTTTATCCTTGATCTGTGAAGGCTTCTGTATGCATTGAGTACATATTTCCATTTCTCCTATCACAGAGCATTCTACAAAAAGAACATCTCTTCCTAGCAACTTCACTCAGGTTACAATGCTAGCCTTTTGCTAGAATGAATCACGGCCATTGTGCACCGCGAGCTGCACTCACTGGTGCCCTGGTGTATTCAGCAATGTTCTATATTCAACCTAGACCGTGAATATTGGTGTCAGTTGCTTTCTGGTCGGTCTCATTTGAGAAAGGAGACAGACATGTGCACAAGGGACATGTTCTAATTTTTATTTTTAGACAGATCTTTACAACCTTGAGCAGCTATCAAGAAAAAGAAGAAGCCAGTGCTGTAAACAAACTCTGAACTAGAAATTCTAAGCAATTCTAATTTGGCCAGTAGGGTCAGGGAACTGCAAAGGGTCTGCATGGGGCTTCCTTGGTTCCATTTCTGTAACATCAGTCTCCTCTGAGTACAGTTGTCTCCTGCAGCCATGCACCTGCTTGAGGTACCATCTGTGAAAAATCATGTCTGTGAAAAATCTCAGTCTCAACTGCTTTACAAGTCTGTCTGACTTTTGAAACTGTACATATACAGGTCAGAAATATTACAGCAACCTAAAGCAGGCAATGAGAAATTTTATCTTCACTTACATCCCAGTGAAGACTTGAGCTATTACAGTAACATGCATGGCAGAAGATCCTAAAAAGAGCAGTGTTTTGTCAATTCTCTCAATTGTTTTCATAGAGCAGCTTGTTGAGATTCTTTACAGCAATTAGATGCTTGTATAAAATGGCAATAAGCTTTAAAAAATCTGACATGGACTATATTAGCTTCCAGATGAATTGCTGTCAATTTTGCAGTGACAGACCCAAAGTCAACTGAATTACACTGGTGCAGCAGTGTGGAAGTTTTAATGGACAATTTAAAAAAGAAAATAAATTATTAAGGATTTTAGGCTTAGGGTAGGTGCATGCAATGCCTACTCATGTGAGAATGGAAGTTTGTAGACAAAATGTAATTTATTAACATGAATACCAGTCCCATCTTCCTGCATAATGTTTCAGGATACACACACACAACTATCAAGCTCTGAACAGGTATTACATGAGCAATAGATTCTGCTGAGAACACAAGTTTCTCCACTATTTTATTAAAAAAGAATTCACTAGTTTGATAAAAAAACAGGTGGATTACTTGTGGTCACGTGGTGGTGATACTTAAAAAACATTAACTGTAGTTAAGTTTTTCTCCATAACCCCAAGTCTATATACTGGGGGTTTTTCTGTGTCTTAGACTAAAGTCATGAATATAAGGATAGGCTATTTGGCGATAATTCTAGCTGCAAAAAGGTGTTGCAAAATAACAGAAACCTTTGAATAATAATACATTTGTCCTGTTTCAAAATAAAGCCTGTATCTGCATCCTCAAGCTGGCATGATCTCTCTGTACTGTGTGACATCTGTTATTGCAGGGGCCCCAATATGGCACAGGTTTACTTGTCACACCACTGGCAGCTATTCCAAATAAACTGACACCTACCTCTTGTGTGCACTGGTGGACATCCAGTCCCTGAAAACTCAGGCAATGTGGCTGCTTCCTAACAGATGAGCAGGTGGGAGTGCCTTGAAAGCAGGCAGGTATAGCAGGAGAAAATTTTAATTTGCATCCCTTAATTCAATATGCCTTTGGATTTTTAAGTCCAAACATGGAAGCTTACATAGACAAAACAATTTTGCCACAGGGAGAGAAAACATTCTGAGCAGTTACATTGCTGTAAATGCTGAAATCAAAGTAATTACTCATTGAGATGGGAATCTAGCTCCTAGAGTACAGTCTATTTTTATTTATTCCCTAATGAGGATTAAAGTCTGTACAATGAGTAAGTTTCATGATGAACTTGGAAGGAAGACGACAACACTAATGACGAGGACCAACCTGCTTTCTATGTTTTCACCAGCGATTTGCAAAGGAACTTGCCCAGGTATTTTCATCTCATCTCACAATTGTTCCTACTTACCTCATGATATTTCAATTCTTGAGGCACTTTTGAAATGGAAACAGGTTTCTTTCCAGATGAAAGTGATACAAAAAAGGAGATACACCCTTTTCACACTGCTCCAAGAGGGAATCCTCCCAGCAGCCACCCAGCACACTGTATATGCACACAAGCTTCTCCACTTTGCAAAGACCTCTAAGGACCTAGTACAAAAGAAAATGAAATATAATCTTCTCTGCCTGTTGATCTTTACTAGTGTGGATAGCCTGTCTGTCAGAACTGGGTTTTACATCTCTTTGTTGATTCTTTTCACTTTCTTCTTTAGCTTTGGTGCTTTTTGTGCCTTGTCCTCAGCCCACCTTCTCATGGAAATTTCATGACAATCCCCTCTCTTCTTTTCAGCACCTGACAATCCCCCTTCATTCACATATATTTCTCCATTTCATTTACATTTCTTCCTTCTTCTCAACATGTCTTTGCTAGTACCTCAGCCACAGTTCCCCAGAGGTAAGTCCTAGGAGCCTAGGGTTTGATCAGAACACGCAGCACTGCCAGGCTCAGAACAAAAATGGATGTTTCAAAGATCCACCGTGTCAGATGTGTCCACGTGACAATAAAACAGATAATCTTCAGAGGGAAGAAAACTATGAAGTGCTTGCTCTCTCCAGCTGGCAGAGGAGAGATTGTGCTGGAGCTCTTCATCTCTGGAATTGAGAACAGCAGGTTGTTAAGGTGATGTTGTATACATTTGTCTGACCATGCTCCTGGCTTCATTGATGACTGCAATATGACAACTAGGGAAGGTAGAAAAGACCATCCATGCCTGCACACATGGATGGCTGGGAATGTGCTAAGAGCTTCCACTGTTGGAATATATGGAAAGCAAGGAAGTAAGAAAGAACAGGGAAAGGAGCAGCAACAAGCAACATGATCTTGGTGTTGTCAACATCAGAAAGAAGAGGCTCCTACGCTCCAGCCCTTGGCAGTGTTTCTAGAGTGGAGTCTGGCTCCTGAGATCACCAGTGTGGGACACAAATTTGCTGTAGAGACCCAGGCTGTAAAAAGAGCAATGGGTTTTTGGGGTGCTTTTGAAATGAAGTGGATTGCAACCTACTGTTCAGCTGTTCTAAGTCAGACAGCACCTACAACCAAATAACCCTTCATGCTAATGCTCAGCAAAAATGTGAAGAAATAGGCAAGAACTGTTTCAGCACAGTAATTCAATTACTATGAAAACCACAGTCATAGATTTTACTGCAGGAAAATCATTGGGAGGAGTACATGACATTGTCATACTGCAGGGCAGAGTGCTAGGAGGGAGGATATCTTATTGCAAAGTGAAACGGTGAGGTAATGGTAACATTATTTTATAAACTGCATACACATCAATGACAACTTTAAGCTTAATGTACTGGAACGTCCTGAAATAACAGAAAAAGAACTCATCTGACCAGATAACCAGTACAGAACACTGTTAATGACAATGCCAGCAAAAAAACCCAGAGGAATTTTGTAGGCTTACATTGACCTGGGTTACAGACCAACATTCCTTGTGTGTGTGTCAAATGGTTATTTGTTTTTTCCTCCCCCAAAAGGTTAGTATAGGAAAATATAACAACATGTCAGATGAATCTACCATATGCTATTGCCTACTAGCAGTGAAGGCTCCTGAAAATCAGCCCCAGATTGTGCTGTACATTCTGTGAAAAAATACGTCCGAAGTTACTGAATGTACTTATAAAAGTAGTGCAGTAAAAATCAAAATAGTAACAGTGTCCTGAGCACTGTGTTATTGTGCGAGCAAAGCATTCAGTGTACTTCCCAAGAGCAACACCCAGAAAATTGGTGTGACTAGGGAAAACAGAGGTGTGGCCAGAACCATGGCTAGTATGAAATGATCATGTTGATGATCACATGGTTTGTTATTTTGCCCTTTACTAAACTTTTCTGCACAGTAAGTGAATGCACATTCACCAGTATCATATAGAGAAGTTTTGCTAAAACCAGTAACTACCATTTAACAGTTCCTGTCAACTCATACTGTGTGGGGTTGTAAAAGATCACAGCAAGGGTCAGTCCTGACAAACCCCAGAAGCATTACTGAACGACAAGCAGGGCTGTCACTAAAGTTCATTATGTGATGTCATGCCATTAATAATGTTGCCACTGAGTTCTGCAGAGCCTGTTGAATCTAAAACCATCCTGTGATCTCCACTCTGTAATCTCACCCCAGTACTGGCCCAGCTGTTACAAAACTTAACATTTATTCAGTATGTATTTTATTCACCTTACTTGTGTGGCATTGAGCTACATGTTAGTCTTTGCTCAGCTTTTCACATTGGAGATATTTGGTCTCACGGGCCTTTCACGGCATTTGCTTCCTCCCTCTCTATAGTCAGCCTTGACAAAGCCCTCCCTCCATCTTCCAGCAGCCTTCAGCCCTGCTCAGGAGGCAGCACCACAGCACTTTTTATCACAGTACTGTGTCTCACTCTCTTTTTACTATCAACACTTTTGTTTTGTTGTGGTATTTTTTTTTCCCCAGCGTGCATTATTTCCCCTGGACTTTTCAAGGGTTTGTACAATACTGAGAACTGTCAATCCCATTAGGTTCCATAGAACACGAAGTTGTCAGCGCTATGTGCGACAGACCCATTAAGTTTACACAGTCTTTGCACCTCCAAACTCTCAAGGAGTTTAAATTGTTACGCTGTCCTGTCAGGTTGTACTCTTCTTTAGACATTCCAGGTGTACACTTTGACAGCAAATATTTTAATGGAACTATTTATAAAGGTCTCTTTTCTTTTCTACTTTATTTTCCCATGTGCTTAACTTCTTAGACATCTGTGCCTTCCCCAAACACATCTACTATATTTTATCTTTTGAAATGCTTCCTATAATACCCTCTTTGCTCCACCTTTCCCAAAGAATGTCTTTTCAAATTTCTCCTCATTCACGAACACAAGTTCTTTTTTTTTTTCATTCAAGTGGAAGAAGAGATCTAACTTGACTCTCCTGTTATAATGCATCTAGAACTTTAAGTAGCAATCTTTAGAACTCTAAGCTGATATTTCTTAAGTCCTCAGCCTAAGGGTAAAATAAAACGTGAGGACTACTGGAAAAGCTTCACAGTGCTGCTTTTTAGATTTTGAGGCCTGAAAACAAAACAGTGTTTTCATCATTAAAGAAAATTTT
>VZTM01018628.1:0-13972 GCA_013400555.1 Jacana jacana
TTTTAATTCCATTCTTTGTACTGCAAACATAAACAGATACTTTAATACGGGATCACTAAAAACAAATTTATGTTGTTCCATATTTCAGTTGATTTCAAATGATACACTTGCAAGGGTTTTTAATTCAGTATTTAGTCATGATAGAAAGCCAGAAAATTGTTTGTTTTTTTTTTCTCACAAACTTCAAGTTTATAGTACTGAAGTGATGTTGCATCAATTTGCATCATTTCTTGTTAATTTGCAACAGCCTCTTATGCCAAGGAATACATTACAGAATAATTAAATTATAAGAGAGTCTGAAGAGTAAGGTTTTGGGGGGTATTTCCTGTCTTCAGACCTTGTCTGTGGAACAAACTAATTAAACAGATCAAACTACTGGGCACAATGTCATTATTCCTTGAAAAAAAGCTATTGTTTACATCTCATTGAGAGATACAGACATAATAAAATGCAAAGTAAAAACTCTGCTATTACAATTTAGTGATGCTACACAGAGATTTTTAAAACATTGTCATCTTAGCTTTTCAGCTCCAGTTCTTTGTTTACCTGGTTTTGCTTCAGTGGAAGACACTGAATGGATTATTCAAGTATTAGAGACAAAATGCACAACTCCAAAGGTGAATAGAAATTGTAAATTTCGGTGGATCAACTTGGACTTTTTTTAAAGTGTAATTTTTTAGGTATTTCTAAATGTGTACACCCCCACCCCCCCCAAAAAAAAAAGTATAAATTTTAGCTCTGATCTTTAAGTTATATGTAAGGCATCCGAAATTGCCATCTTCATAATTATCTTAAAAATGATAAGTTAGTCTCATTTTGTCGATTGCTGGAATGTATGAAATTTGGTTATATAGAAAAAAAAATAATGACAATTTAGACAGAATTGGAATAGTTGAAGATCTGCTTCAGAAGAGATTATGAGTGAACATATATCACCCACTTTCATTTGGCTGTCATTTCACATGAGAACGGCTCTGCACTGGTGTTTTGGTGGCCAGTGGGTTTACTCTCCTTGAGTTTGTATTGTTACTCAGTATGCCAAAACTAAGGGTCAGAATTTACACTGATTTCAGAGTCATCTTCATGGTTAGCACCTTCATCCAGTTCTGATGTTACATTAATGAGTGGAAGATACTTTCACCCAGCTATCTTTTTAAGGAGCACATGCACATGCAAAGATAAATATATGTAAATATCTGCACAAATAGCCTGGTGGAGTCTAGTCCTTCAAGGAAAATTGTGAATCTTGAATACAGTTATTCTTATGTATAACACAGTTTTGCAAGACTTACAGGAGTAGAAGTTATACTTCACATGGACTTTTCTGGTCTTTATTGAGAGAAAAAACAGTTCTGAATATGCAAGTCTAATGGAATGTACTCATCCATTTTAAAGTGTTTTAAAAATTTTATTCTAAAATGTTGGAATACCTAATGAAAAACACACGGGAAATAGATGGTTCTTTCCTGTTATATTCCATATTAGAGTCCACACTTATTCACAACCTAATTAATTAGTAATCATACTGAGAAATTACATTTCTTATTGACTCCAAATTCAGTTACTAAATTTTCTTCAGCAGTAATTTTCTGCTTGGAAAATTCACTGCTTTCTGTGTACCTTGGCTAGTGAAAGACCTTGAATTTTAGCAAAGAACAGAGCTTATAACCTTTATTAATACTGAGAAATATGGAAATATATAACCTTATATCATATAAGTGAGAAATCTATTTCCATTTCTATTCATATTGCAACTAATTTCATTCTGGGAGATAAAAATAATGTAAGTTTTCACACTCTCCTACACTTAGAAATGTGTAAATCAGAAAATGGAAAACACTTGCAGGCAATGTATTTGTGTATCCTAACAATGAAGAGCAATTCCTTTAGCACAACTATCTATGGCTGACTCAAAACCTGCTGAAATTCAAGGGACAGGCTTCTGATAACTTCAAAAGGTTTCAAAGGTTTTTGAACAGGCCCCCTAGTGTCTCATCCACTCTAATTTTTAACACCCCAAGCAATAAAACTCCCTCTAGTCTTCTTTAATTAGCTCACACAGTAATTTTGTGAATTATTTTAAATACAGGAACTATTTTACATCCTTGCTGATTTCACAGTTACTTGTCTAGAGCTCTCCTATTAGTGCCTTCTCAGAGAATTTCATCTTTTTTTGCATCATTTCAGAATGCTTTTTCTTCCATATGTAATCTCACTTTCCACAATCACAAGGCTAGCTCCTTTATAACTTGGGAAACCCTTTGATGCATGTTTGTGTGACTGTGTTATACCAGAAGACATCTAGACCATTAATATTTCATTTGACTTGGATATATTGTACTTTAAAGCACCTTGGAAATATTTTTTTTTCCTCTTTTTCCAGCAGAGCTAGTGGCTTGCAGTAGATGTTTCTGGGGCTTCTGTTCAAAACAAAACAAAATAAAACAAACCTCACCTCATTTACAAAACACTCTTTGCTGGAGTTTTGGTTATTTTTGATACACTGTTGACATATTATTTCTACTTCCTTGTGTGGGGTATAGCAAAACTTATACTTGGCCATTTAGTGTCCCGACAGTGTAATCTGCATTGTCTTTGAATTCATATTCAGGGGTATCGATTAAAACAGTATATTGCCAACATCTTAACCTGCCTAGCACTGTGCACTTTTGGTGATGTCATCCTGCCTTTGATACTGAGTCCTATAAATCTGCCAAATTGTCCAAAAATAATTTCTCAATATAAAATCAGATAAGAGAAATATATTTAATTATTTTGCTAGGAGCAAAACTAACTATGTTAATCAGAACACTGCAAAGGCATTTTATCATCTTAGAATGATAGGAAGGATGACTCTTTTATGGCCATTAGATGACAAGGTCTTTAGCACAGTCAATCACAAATTCAACACCAACTAAACTGAACTGACAATCTGTGCTTTAAAGGTGACTAGATTGTTCCTGACTGTGAATGACAAATTTTCTCACACAAGTAAGCAGTATTTCTTTAACATCCATGTTCAAAGCTATTGTTCGGGGGGATGGAAAAAAAATGCTAGAAAGAGTTCTACCTCCCATAGTCCCACACCATTAGTGGACCGCCATAAAGAGTGGCTCAGAGAGACACATCTTCTCATGTTCAGTGCATTTAATTTTTCACTTATTTTATGATTTGTGTTAAGATTTTAGACACACGGCACCCATCACACATATCGTGCCAGGATTTAGGAAGGCTTCTGTGGTGTAGCTGTTGGAGTTCAAGAGTCGTAGTTTCCCTGCTGTAATATCTGACTTTTAGAGCCATATTTGATTTGTTTAAGAAGCATGGGCATGACTTAAAATCTTCAACGGTTTCTATTCAAGAACAAAATTATAATTTCATTATGCAAAATATATTAGAAATTACAGGATTTTTTTTTCTAGATGGGAAAACGTTATTGGCATTTTTGTATCTTATTTTTTTGAAACAATGAATTATTTCTCAAGAACTTAAAAAACCCAGAAAGTTAATATGCTGTCTCAAATAGTTATTTGATTTGAACTGATCTCGGTGGGTAAAGCTTTCATGGCCTTAGTGGAATTTCATATCAAACAGATTTATTTCTGAAAAAGAATCCTCAACCCTCTTCTCCTTCCAATATGACTGAGATATGATTGAGAGATCTTCTCCATCTTCCAATAGCTCTGGTAATATTTACACATCTATACCATGCAATATACATAAGAATAGTTAAACTGGAGAATTTTTTTTGACACTCCTTTCCTCACACACATAAAAAAGTCTCTAAGATTATTCAAACTTCCATCAAGTGTGGAGAAAGCTTGTGGTGATTCAAACAAGATCCTTCCACTTCATGAACAAAAATACCACTTTTTCATTTTTCTTCATTAAAATACTATTGAAATACCTGATATAAACTCACTGCCTAGAAAGAAAGTAGTCACAGTTTCTTTCATTGTTGAATACAGGAGTTAGAAGATATGTTACATAAAATTGCTAGTGGGTTCCAGAAGAAGATTCACTTTTTAGCCACCGAACGTTCTCAAGAAACTTTCTGACTGCCATCTTTTTGACACTATTGACTTTTCTCTAGATGACTGATGCATAAAGTCCAATGAGAGGCTGCGAAGATACACTCTTAATCAGTGCAGAAAACTGAAGTTGTTCATGTGTTCTTTATTAACAGATCTCTTCCGTGAGATGCTCCATTTACATATCTATTTTAAATACAAGTAAAGTTCAAGTTCAGAAGAAAATCAAGTTTAAAACAAAAAAGTTAAAAACATGAATTCAAACCAGCTGTAATAATAGATGTTCTAGACAAACTGTGGCTCCCTTCAGAGTAAAATGATCAATATACTGTTGTACTGCTCCCTGATCAGTAACTGTGAATTCTTATTAATAGGTTTGTGGGGTTGTTTTTTTGGGGTGGAGGGATGTGTGTGCGCATGTTGTCCTGTTGGGTTTTTTTGTTTGTTTCACTCTCAGGACAGAGAATTAGCCATTCCTCATCTCCTATCCTCATCTAAAACAGAAATGGCAAATCTGGTTTGGAAAAAACCACAGGCATATACACACTTCAAAAACAGCCTTTTGATCTTGGATCCTCATTGCTTTCACTGCACCAACCTGTCATTTAGGTTATGCCAATACACGTGCTAGAATGCCCTGCCTCCGCACCAGCCCCTCAGGATTCCTCAGTTACCTCTGGAGATCGCAGTGTATAGGGCACAGCTTTTTACCCATCCGCCTGGTCCTCAACACTTCTCATTAAAATCTGGTGCTCTGCTTACACTGGGTCTAGCACAAAAGGCCAGCAAGTCTCAGGGTACCTGAACACCGTGAACACTTCTCCAAGAAGGTGGCTCATCTCATGGCCTAGCCCACTTTGAGGAAGTTTAACCTAGTTTGGAAAAGGTAAGACACCATCACTACTTTGGTGGCGGTGTTTTAATAAGGAAGAGATTAGAGTCTGGGGACCCAAAGTAAGCATGGCTGCTTACCTAGAAGCAAACCTTTTGAGAAGCTATGTTCTACACTTGTGAGGATATAGCCTAAACATTACGTGACTGCCAATCCACTATACGGTCTTTTACTGAAAGCTGTGGAGCTAATGAGTTACCTCTACTGACACTTGGCTTGCAAACCACGATCTCAAAACTACAGCACAGCCACTTGTACTCAGTCAAAATGTTGATGCTATTTTGCGTCCTTGACAGCTTTAACCTCACAGTGATACACTACAGTAGCTCTGATAAGAGTGGTTCCTATTTTTAAAGCTCTTCGAGTAAGCAGTAAAACAAAATTCTGAACAAATGAATAAAAAAGCAAACAGCCCACTTAGCAGGAATCTGTTATTTCAAAATAGCACAAACTGAGATTAATATCATAAGGCAAACTGGCAACATGCAAACGACAAAAGCAGGTCTTCAATATCTGAAGTGAATGACATGCAGTTGCATGTGTTCAGACCACAACTGTATATGCCTCCTGCTGCATCTCATTGGCAGTCTGTAACAAGGCCTTTTGCCACACAGGAAGTTCTGCTCTCATAGAACCCCAAATATTTACTTCAAACAACTGGACTGATGACATAAGCGTTTCACAACAGCAAGCTCCAAACATTCAAAGGAAAGCAGATCACTGTGTATATTTTATGGAAATATCATACTTTGATCCACGTACCGGAACTCTCCCACATAACGCTGGGAAAATGTCCAGAAGATGACTACAGCATCGTCTACAGTGTGGCACTGTGAGAAGTACACAACTCGGATACAGATAGAATAGGTCAGGACAGCTTTTTGGGAACGGCTGTTGATATACTCAAAACTAGTCAGCAGGTAAATGCAAAGAATAAGCAATCTGCAGTCACCTATCAAAATAAGCTGCATTCCGATGTGCTGTTCTACATTTGATTTTTTTTTGTTCTATTTTTATACAATTTTCAAAAACACCTAAAGACTTTTTGTTTGTTAAAAAATTCATACCGGAAGATATTTTTAACTTTACTATGCTATTCAGTGAAGCATATAAAATATGGAAATCTAAAGCCTCCACAATATATTCCTGTACTTTAAAAATAATACATCACATTAAGACTCTTCATAAACTTCTGCTAATTAGCCTTTGAAACATAGACCAGCAAGAGCTGTAGATAAGAGTGAAAAAACAAAGGCAGAACAAAGCAGATGATTCTCGAATTACCCCATATCTGAGTTACTAACAGGCAACATCTCATGTTTTCTGAAAAAAATGAAAACAGAACTTGTTGGCAGACCAGTGTTTTACACTTTGACCCTCCTTCATGTAACACGGGATGCAACTGATTTGCCGTAATTTAGGGGTCTAAAAGTTAAACCTATTACTCTGAGCCAGTCACTATAGTTTTTCTTCATTGTTGTCACAGAGAAACAAGCACCTCCAAAAGATAATACGTTTCATCCTAAAATAGCTTCTAAAGTAGGCCAGATTATTTATCTTTCAGCTATGCCTATTTATTCCATTTACTGGAAAGGAAGCCTGTGTGACTAGCATGAAATTAGACAACTCACTTTAAGAGGACTGAAGTTACATGAAATTAAACCTGTTCAAATGATCTGTCTTTCATTTTAGGATTGGCACGGTAATACATGCCTTAAATACTGCATTTCTTTTTATAACTGTAAGGATTTTTAGACAGTATTTAAACATTCATGTGAGATCTCATTGTACAGTGATGCACAGAATCCTTACTTGGGTTAAATACATAGATACATTTATGTTGAGCCTGCACAAGGTCTACTAAAAGAACTTTTCATTGGATCCAAGTCCATTACTTTCAGTTAAACATTCATTCACCATTACATTGGTTATTCACCTAACTTAAGTTTTTCCTCATCTCTCATTTAGTCTCCCCACTAAAAGCTTTACGAGTGCTCTGCAGCCTTCATTTCTCAAGGGCTCTTGGGAAAAGAGATCAAACTCCATGTAAAGAAAAATCTGCTGTGCACTGAGTCTGGGCTACGAGAGGAACATGGTCTTCATAGCATGGCTCTGCAAAAGTGGTCATAAAGCCCAAGTGCATTGGCAGATGTCAGGTACTGTACATTTTCTGTCCTATGTCAAACAATTTACTCAATTTTTTTAAGTTAACAACTACATATAGATTTTTTGCAAAACCCAAACTTTCTTCATTATTTTCTCCTTTACTTTTTTCTTATTTATCTATATATTTTTTCTTTTTTTTCTCTTGCATTTAATAATTTTTTTTCTGGAATTAGAATAATAGAATCATAGAATCATTTAGGTTGGAAGAGACCCCTGGGATCATCAAGTCCAACCATCAGCCCTACTCTACAAGTTCTCCCCTACACTAGATCCCTCAACACCACATCCAATCTACTCTTAAACACAGTCAGGGATGGGGACTCCACCACATCCCTGGGCAGCTGATTCCATCGACTGACCACTCTCTCCGTGAAAAATTTTTTCCTAATGTCCAGCCTAAACCTACCCTGCTGCAGCTTGCAGCCATTCCCTCTTGTCCTGTCGCTCATTGCCCGTGAGAAGAGACCAGCACCAATCTCCCTACAGTGCCCTTTCAAGCAGTTGTAGAGAGTGATGAGGTCTCCCCTCAGCCTCCTCTTCCTCANTTGCCTAGTCTGAGGGCTGGAACACCTCTCCTGTGAAGAGAGGCTGAGAGAGTTGGGGTTGTTACGCCTGGAGAAGTCATTGGGGGGACCTTATAGTGTCTTCCAGAACCTAAAGGGGGCCTACAGGGCCTCTTTATCAGGGAGTATCAGTGGCAGGACAAGGGGTAACTGTTTTAAACTGAAAGAGGGAAGATCTAGATTAGAAATTAGGGAGAAATTCTTTACCATGAGGGTGGGAAGACACTGGCACGAGTTGTCCAGAGAAATCGCAGATGCCCCACCCCTGTAGGTGTTCAAGGCCGGGCTGGATGGGGTTTTGAGCAACCTGCTCTAGTGGGAGATGTCCTTGCCCTTGGCAGGGAGATTGGAACGAGATGATCTTTAAGGTCCCTTCCAACTCTAACCATTTTATGTTTCCAATAATTCTTAACACAGTATATAACCTATTCACCACCCAAGTCAACAGCACCAGGCAGAAAGCAGCCATATGTTAAAAAGCCACAGGTTCTGGAGGCTACCTACAATGCCCGCCTTGGTGCTCTGCTTCTCTCCTCTTTTTGCAATTAAGCCCATATTTTATAGAAATAGATTAACTGTCCTGTATCTGGGAGTTTTCTACATCGTAACTGTATTTAGTGACTAGTCAAGCTGTATTTCAATAGTCTATTCAGGCACTCATCATCTTCAGTACAACCCAATGGCAGGGTGTAATTTCTGAAGATTTCTTCTGGTGATATTTTCTGCAGCAGCTAGCAGTGTTGCAGAAGCAGAGAAATGGGACTGGGAAGCATTTATAAGGCTTGGCAGTTTCCAAAGGACATCTGAATACACATCTAAAGCCACTTCCAACCCTCTGAGCTTGGCCAGTCATACAGGATTTTCATCTCTCTCCGTTTCCACCCACGATTAAGTTTTCTATGGGCAGAATAATTTTTGCAATGAATGGATGTATTTAACTGATTTTCATCTGATTTTCCTGTCTTCCAGCCTCATAGGGTCTCCTGCCTCTCATGTAAAAAATGTAAACTCACTGGGACTGGAAGAAAATGGCATAGGCAGTGGGATTTCAGTTGTTTCAACTATATGATGCACTCTGGGTATCTGTGGAGGCAAAACACTTTCTGATGCTCAAAATTATTTTCATTTATGGTCATATAAAGAAAATTGCCTTGGGCAAGAAGTGATTTTATTCAACATGGCTTTGAAAAGGGCAAACCCCCTCAGTTTTCTAAATTTTTCTGCAGGAGAAAACAAGTTGCTTTTTAAAGATTCTGTTGTGCAATATTTCAGGGGGAGATGATGTTGATTGTATTGGTATTAATCATATAAAGCTAATTGTACCTTTAAAATGTACAGCAAAAGGCTAGATTGACATCTAAATGAAAACATAGATCACTGGTCTTGCAGCAAGACAGTTCCTCTGGTGAATGGGTTAAACTGTTGCTGTCAGTTTGAATACAATTAGTACAACTGATATGCAAAGAATTGCTCTGTCAGGAAATGTCACTGTCATTGAGCACTGTTCCCAGGCTGCCTTCAATTTTCTGTCTGGCTCAGAAAATTTTAATAACAGGTCAGAATTCAAATGCAAAAATTTAACCAAAGTGCATAGCTCCTCCCCACCTTCTATTTCAATTTTCATTTTCTGCTTCACGCTTCACATAATTTTTTGGTATCCAGGAAACTATTCTAAACGGCCCGTTTTCTGGTTTCCTTAACTCTTCCTCTCCTGTTCTCGTTAAGTGAAACTAACAGTTTTTGCTGACATTTTTTATACAAGCTGGTCTTTTAATTATTTTTTAAAATAACCCACTAAAAAACCCCACAGACACCAGAAAACAATTTCATAGGCAGAAATAATTAGTGTTTATAGAACACCACTGAATATCTATTCACTGTAACGCCCACCCACACTCTGCCCTCATGTCTTTTCCCAGCCTTTCCTTACTGCAGTTCCCCCAAGGTTGTTTCTGGTGCTAATTTCTTTCCCCCTCCCCTTTATGTTTTTCTGCTCGGTGAATGATGCTTTTTAGGATATTGTCCTTCTGTGCTAACTCCTCCAGATCCTCCTTTCTATTTCAAAGGCAACTTTCACCTTTTCAATGCCTTCCTGATATTTTCCCAGCAGGTCCCAGGTTCCTGCTGACCCTGTGCATGATGCTCTGTGCAAAACCTGTGAGTGAGTTTGCACACTTGCAAAGAATAGGCAACCGAGTCAATGCTTCAGATTAACTCTGCAAGGCTGGTGGTCCAGCAATAATACTCTGGGGAACAAAAGTGCTCTGAGGCAACTGGGGTGGGGATGGCTCAAAGAAAATGTGAGAAGTACCTGTTCCTAGACCCGGACTTTTCTATGACGCAAAGAAGGTGGCAAGGAAAAATGCTGTTATTATGGTAGGCAAGTAACTGTTGGGATAAGGAAATAGGTGATTAATATGGCCTCTCATCTTGACTTGTCAGGGAAGTGTCTGCTTGCTGCAGTGCCATTGAATGAGTTGCCAATGGCAGTGCCAGAGGACAAGCCATGAGTTTCCCTGAGTCCCTTTCTCTGCTAAAAAGCATCTTTTTTCTGTACACAGCACTGTCCCTCATCACCCAGATCCTCCAGGAGGCTCAGAAAGGGGTTGATTTGCAGTGTTTGCCACCCAGTTGCCCTTGCAGATAGGAAGAGCAATGGCGACCTTCCCTGTCAGCCCCATCAAGGGTTTGCTGATCTACCTGGGCTGAGAGTGCAGCTGAGCTCTCTCTCAGGCAGGGTGTTGATCCCCAGCAGCCTTACCTCTCCTTCTGCCTTGATGCTGCCCGGTGTTACCACTGAGAAACCTGAACTGGTCAGATCTCCTCCCTCTTCCTCCCACTGCAAGCAAAGCTATTTCTTCCTATGTAACTCAAGCACACATCGAACAATGTCTTTAAATCCATGCTGCTATCATTTTCTTGCTAAATTACAAACTCTGATCCTTCAGCCAAAATCCTGCTTCAGGTATGGGCTATGGGCTAAACTCCCTCTCTTTAGGGAATAATGTCACAGCATGATGACTAACCCCACTTTAGCTCGCCTCCTTGTATGCCGAGGCAAGTCTGCATGCAAGCAGTTTTAGCTGAAGATAAATTATCTTTCTTACATTCAACTTAACTCATTCTTGTAATAATCAATGGAATTCTTTTAACACTGACTTCTACCAAAAAAATATGATGAAAACTGACTTATTTCAGCACATACCCCTGCATATAACAGTTCTGAGGACCATCCCTTTTCAATCTCCACTCTTCAAGACTCTTTTCTCATCATTCTCATGTACTCAAATCTCTGCAAACTTTCTTTACTCGGGAATTTTAAAATTCACTTAAAGTACACTGTGATAGTTATCTGCTTTTTGCTTAAGAGAGCCTTACATCCAGTAAACCAGTGAGCTGGGGGCGTGGTTATTGTAGTGTAATTGCCATTTGATTTAAAAATATGTTGCAAAGTACAATCTAAAATATAAACTTTTATTTGCTAAAATCTGTATCTCCAGGTCTTTTGGCTAAGAAGATAACACTAAAAATGTGAACACAATGTCCTCCTAAAAGTATCAGCTTCTTGAAACAAGATGACTCAGAGGCAAACTGTCCTAAGCACTTCAGTGAAAACTTAGCTCAAGACTGATAGTTTGACTTCCACTGTTGCTAACTATAGTGCTTACATCATTCTAGTGGAACGATACAACTGATCCCTTGTAAATGGATGTAATGGCAGACAATGGGGCATGACCTAGGAAAACCAGCTGCCATCAAAGTCCTCAGAAGCTGGGGAATGAGATAATCCTTCTCCCCAGAATAAAGAGAACTGTTTCCCCTTTCTCAAAAATGGGATAGAAAATTCATCCTTCCCTCAATATTAAATGATTCAGTAACCTCTAGATGTGTGAAACACACATCCTCTATGCCAGAAGTCCCAGCTGTCCACTAATAACTTGCCAATATCTCTTTATTAAATACACTACCATGTTCACATGAAAAGTGCTAAAATGTACAGTATAACATGATATATACATCACATATATAATTATGTGCTGTACGCTAATTTTAATGAAACAATTAAGTGCTCACCTCTATTTCTTTTCTTACTTTCTATTACCTTTTTTCCTGCATTTCACCAGATCTGTGAAAGTTGAACTAAATCAGATAACTCGCTATGCTAAATACCTATGAACCAGTCATTCCTATATAATATTTAATACAAATATTTTCATTATGAACCATCATGAAATTTCACTACAAGAGGGTAGTTCAGTTTTCTGGTTCAGATAAAGGACTCCAAAGTAGTTGTCAACAAAGGAAAAAGCTCCACAATATTAATTTTTATGTATTATTAATATGTATTCTTCCTCAACTTTGAGTGTAGTGTTTGATAAGAAAGCCTTCTAGTTCTACCCTATTCATCATTCCGTCACTGCCAGGCAAGTAAATTAAGAGAAAAGTCATATCCATAAACTGATTTTCCCAATAAAATTATAGGCCTTCATGCCTTCTCAGCATGTTAGCCCCCAGGTAAGTAAAAAGTGTCAATGTTATTGCATGAATTAGTTTTGAAACATTTATTCTTACAAATATTAAAAATTAGGTATTAAAAGATGAGTTTACAGAAGTCATAGTTCCAGTTTTCAAATAACTTCACTAACATAATTAATTCTGCATGTTCTGAATGTTTTGGTTTTGTTTGGTTTTTTTTTGTTTTTTTTTTTTAAAGAAGTATATACTTACACTGAAAGTGAATTCTTAATCTTTTTGATAGACTTAGATTTTGTATACTAATTTTCTTGCAGATAATTCAAAACCTGCAGATAAATTTGTTTAAGTGCAACAACCACTCCAGCTTAGGACAAAGAAAATTTTGCTTTAAATTGCATACATGCAGCTTCCCATGGGAGTGGAATACAGATGAGCTGCAAATGAAACACTCTCATCACCACACTGCTCAAAGCAATTTTCCAGTATGCCCCCTCCCCTCAGGACATATTTTACTCCACCTTTACTATGTTTATAACATGATTTACATGTTAATGAGAAGTGACAGGGACTAAGTAATTAGGAAGCAAGACTGTAGCTTGTCATGCATTTTAAATACTGTACACTGCAATTCTGGAATAAATATTCAGCCTCTTTCCTCATTTTCTTCTTAATTAGGAAACACAATCAATTTATTCTTTATAATTCCATCATACCTTCCATAGGTAACTAATAGAAAAGAAAAGCATTGTTACAATAAGCATGTTTGATCAGCCCTAGTTCTCTTATATTTGGTCATTCTTATTATATTCGGTTTATTACACTTGGACAATACAGCTAGAGCAACATAAGATCTAGAGAAGGAACAGTCCTTTCACTGAGGCTATATATGTGACTATGCAAAGCAACAATGCTTTGGACCAGAGGGATTTGCTGCAGCATGTGCAGCTGTGCATGTTGGTTGATTTTGTGGGGAAGAACTTTATGTTATAACTGTGGAGAATGTCTCTACCATGGCATTATCAAGGTCCTGCAATAAGGTCTGAAGGCATCTACATTTGGACAGAATGGCATTCTGATGACATTTAGGAAGGAAAGTGAAAAAATGCAGGACCATCAAGGACTCCTGTGTACAAAATGCAGGTAGTGGGAATGGCCATTTCTGTGATGGGGATGTAAGTCCTGCCAAGCAACCACAATCTCTTTCACCTCCTCCATCTCCTTCCACACCCCTCCTCTGCATGCAGTGAGTTTGCTACTTCCAAGTTTCTCTCACATAGTTTTCTTTGTAAGATCAAGTCCTTGGTAAACAATGCTTGCCATTTCAATCCTAACTGTCTATGGCGCTGAGCGAATTAAGCTTTAGAATACACTTCTGAAGTATGAACACATTACCATTCTAATTATACAGGCCATGGAAAGACTCAGAGCAGAAAAGTAACTTGCTTCAAAGTATTCTAACTGAAAAAAACCCAAATATTCATACTCCTTGCAGAACTTCATAGTTCTTTGTACCAAATGCGTAACAAAATTTAAAGACCTCCGAAGCTCTATCTGTTGGGTTTACATTACCATTTTATGCATTTTGCCTTCAAATACTAAAAGTTTGTGGTATGTCATAGCAATGTGGTGCTTTTTTAGTAAGATATGCTTAAGTAAACAGGATGCATATTTAATAGTCCTTATTTCCATCCTGAAAACAATTGCAATGGGGGCACAAAGAATGGAGATTTCTTGGTAAAGAAGTGACCAAAATGGAACCAATAACTATTAGTTATGTGGTGATATATATAGAACCTCTTCTCTAAAGAAGAAATACTTTCTATCAGTCTCTTTTAAAGTCCATG
>VZTM01018629.1:0-28911 GCA_013400555.1 Jacana jacana
AATAGAAATACAGAAAAACTACTTGTGTATCTGAGATAGTCACTAATTTCAGATGGCCACTGGGTAGTTACAAACCTTGTTTTCTTCTGTTAAACATTGACTCTACCTATGGCATCAGGAACCTTTCAGAAAGCAAACATGTATTTTCTCTCCCACTGTATCTCTTCTAAGACTATTTTTATTCTCCTTTAACGTTTTACTGGAAGATGTACATTACAGCAAAATATGATATGGCTTCTGAAGTCACAATAGTGTAAGTGTACAGTTAGAGGGAGTTTGAAACTGTTCAAAAATGTTAGTGCAGTCAGTAGGGATCAGGTTAGCACATATGTACTATCTCACGACGAAGCCTTAGAAAGGCTCCATTTATTTTATCTCTGACTTATTGAACAGTTTCAGTACACTTTAAATCTCTGTTAAAGAGGAATTTTTCAGTACAGAGTTATTACAACTTCACTTGTGATGCATTTCTGAACAAAGCTACCTACATTTATGTGTTACTTTAGAGTGTTCTTTCTATAAAAACAAATGTAAAAATGTCTGTCTGAAATTGTTTTAGCGAGTCAAATCATTACATTTCAACTTCTTTTCAGAGTCTTCTTTTAGTAGTTCCTCTTTACCACATATAATGTGAGCCATTAGCTCAGGTCTGATGATGAGTTGTCCATTATTTTAACTGCATTAAGAAGAAAACAAACAAGCAAAAAATATTAGTACATATTTCTGTGCTTTGAAAACTGCGCAGTAACCCTAGTGTCACTCAAAATCTTACATAAAACTGATAGTATCATAGCACTATCTAAGTTAGGAAGAACCACTGGAGGTCATTTAGTGAAAGCCCCTGCTCAAAAAAGATCCAACTAGATAATGTCTGTGATCCTAGAGATGACTAATTTTAGTCACAGAGAATACAAAATACCTCTATATATGCAAATAATACAAAGTCTAAATTAGTGTATGCTTATGTAAGCCAAAGAAATCAATATTCCTTTCTATTTAGTCTTCAATCAGAAACAAAATTTCTGCCCACGAAGAGAATACTGAGGGGAGATCTTATCAATGCTTATCAATACTTAAAAGCTGGGTGTCAGGAGGAAGGGGCCAGTCTTTTTTCAGTGGTGCCCAGGGACAGGATAATAGGTAACGGGCACAAACTTCCACATAACATGTTCCATCTAAACATGAGAAGCAACTTCTTCCCTTTGACGGTGGCAGAGCCCTTGAAGAGGCTGCCCAGAGAGGTGATGGGGTCATTGTCTCTGGTAATGTTCAAAATCCACCTGGATGCATTTCGGTACAGCCTGCTCTGGGTGATCGTGCTTTGGCAGGGGGGGTGTGAAGAGATCCCTTCCACCCCATAACATTCTGTGGTTGTGTGATTCTGTAATTTAGGAACACGTGATAGTTGGTAAAATCTGTAGAAAGAATAAAGTAACTATTTGTTGTTGTTGCCTCTTTTTCTTGAAAAATGGGACTAAACTTTCAGGTGTTAAAAGAAAGCTAGTATTAAAGTTAAAAAAAAACAACAAACAAACAAACAAAAAAAAAACAAACAAAAAACACAAAACAACAACAACAAAACAACAACAACAACAAAACAACATCCAGAAAACTCAAAATAGGGCTGATGGTAAAATATTTTTGGATCCCTCTAAGCCAAGTCAGCTAATGTTGAAAAGCACTCGTTTTTGGGAAGAGGGGAAGGGAGAGAACATAACTTCTTTCAAAGACCTCCATGAGCTCTATGTTGATTTTACTATATGGCATTTAGTGTGGTAATGCTGGAAGTATCATGGATGATACAGAGAATTAGGGGAGAACTTTGTAGAGTAGGGCTGATGGTTGGACTCGATGATCCCAAGGGTCTCTTCCAACTGCTATTTGGAAAGGTTATGTCCACATCAGCAACTATTGTTCTACAGTAGCAGCAAGTTTCAAGTCGAAAACTGATTGGAGCTGAGGACATGACACCCACACCAAATTTATATCAAAGGATTTATTTCATCTTAGCTCTACTAAGGTCCTATCTGAATGCCTGTTGGCAATTGCAGGCTCACTGCTTGCTCTCCTTGGAAGTTCAGTTGGGTTTCATCTGACAGGAATTCAGCTAGAGTGCTGCTAGACCAGTCTGCAGTGCAAACAAAGATGTGGTAATCAAGGGCAACTCTTTTGCTTTAAAAATTCATTCTTCTGCTATCTAAAACACTGACATGGGAGCAGCAGAAGAATCAGCATTACAAATGTACCTTATGAAATGGAGAATTTGGAACCTGAATTTCTTCCAGGTCCTGGATGGCAACCTTAGAAAACTGTTCCAATTTTTCAGCATCTATGTTTCCTCTTCAGTTGGTGCCAAAAGCTGTTATCTGGTTTAGAGTGCTAACCAATGCTGTACCTGTCTCAGCAGGGTCCTTAACCCCAGCACCCATCCACCTGCTTGGTGGTCAAAACCTCAATGTGATTTGATTCCACCACCACTGTGATCTCCACATTATAAACTGACATCATGGCTGCTGTCATTCAAATGAAAATGAATTTTTGAATTAAAAGTGGCTTTTAATATAACAGTAAAGTTAGAGAAGATACGTGAGGTCCTTTCTTAAAGATCCTTTAGGATGGTGGTTTACCAAATCTTTTACTAGATTTAATCAATTTACTACATCTCTTTTACAAGGAGAGACTATATGCAACCTTTCTTCGGGTGCTCTTTGCCTATCCTGTGATTTATATTCAGTTAATATTTAGTATTGAATAGTAGAATATAACTCCCCAGCTCTGCTAAAAAGGCATATCTGATGGAAAGAGCTGTATTATGATCCCTGTGCCAAAGAATGGTTTGCCCTGAGAGTTTGATGTGAAATGCAGAAACTGGCTTAGGAGTAGTGCCTTTCTGTGGGTGAGCATCTAAATCATAAAACGATATAGGCAGGTTGCTATTATTCTTCTGCAAGGTAGGATAGCATTAATAAGAGAGATATAAAGGCTCACTCACCCCCTCAAAAAAAAAAATAATAAAAACTAATCAAATTTAGTGATTCACCTTGAGATTAAGGGACATATAGCCTTTTTTGTTTTAGAGCACGAACACGTAACTGGTTTTGCTGCCTCCTGACTGGCTACTCCCGCTACTTTTCAATTAACTGAGGGAGGTTAAATCAAGACCTCCTTTTCTCCTGTATTTAAAATGTTAAACTTGCTCCATGAAAAAAAGAAAAAAAAAAGGAAACCGAGCTACCTCGCATAGCTAAAAGATGGGCACTGAAACACTGGAAACACCATTTTCCCCCCCTGTGTTTCTTTTGTTTCTTTTCTCTTGGTTTATTGATTCTGTTACCTTCCTTGTTGCTTTGGATTCTGTTCTGAGGTGTCTGATTTACTTTATCCTTAGGAAAACCGGGCAAGACTATGGATTGTAGACCTGGGAGAAAGGTGATAGCAGCTGGTTCATCCTTATGAATATCATCATTCATCTTGTTCATCATTACAATATCCAAGCCCATTTGTTGAATCAAATTTACATTTCATTCATTCATGTATAAAAGATTTGCAAGTCAAACGGACAAACAACACACATCCGCCCCCAATATCTTTTTGGATTCTTCTTCTTTCTATTGCTAAAAGCACCATAAATCACCTTTTTTTTTTTTATTTTATTTTATATATTTTCCCCCAGAAATGCCATAATAAGGGAATGTTATGCAGCTGAGAGTCAGCAGCAAAGACTGGAGAAAAGTAATCCTCTCTGCCTTGCACTGCAAGATTTCACATTTTAAGTTCATTAGTTCATAAAAAAAATGTGCCTGGTAAAATCTAGCTGCAGATTTATAAGAGCTTCAATAAATCAGTCTTTATCATTGCAAAAAGTGGCCTTCTAAACCCTGCTGGATTAAACAGCAGATCTCTCCCAAACACCTTGTCCTTACCGCCACTGCTGGAATAGTTTAACACTGTGGAGAAACACGGTTATTCAATGTAGTAGCCAATACACACAGGAGCAAGGATGTCCTTACTGCCAACTCTGCAGTCTTTTGAGAAACAGAGATGCAGACTTTGTGGCGTTCAAGTATAATACTCTCTAAACCTACACATTCCCTCTCTAAGACACTCTATATATAGATATGTGAGGTCCTGCACCTGGATCAGGGAAATCCCCATTATCAGTACAAGCTGGGGTATGAGGAGATGGAGTGCATCCCTGTTGAGAAGGGCTTGGGGGTAACCGGTGGATGAGAACCTCGACGTGTGCTGACAATGTACACTCACAGCTTCCCAGAAAGCACCCCCGCATCCTGGGCTGCATCAGAAGTGTGGTCAGCAGGGAGGGAGAGGTGACTGTGCCTTTCTACTCTGCCCTGGTGAGACCCCACGTGGATGGAGTACTGTGACCAGCTTTGGAGCCCTCAACACAGAGAGGACACGGACTTGTTGGAGCAGGTCCAGAGGAGGCACATGAAAATGATCACAGGCTGGAGCACTTCTGCTATGAGGACAGGCTGAGACGGCTGGGGCTGTCCTGCCTGGAGAAAAGAAGGCTCCAGGGAGACCTTATGGGTGCCTTTCAGTATTTAAAAGGAGCTACAGGAAAGATGGGAAAACACTTTTTAGCAGGGCCTGCTGTGATAGGACAAAGGGTAATGGTGTAAATTAAAAGAGGGAAGATTTAGACTAGATCCATAGGGAGATACGGGGTTTTTTACCTTGAGGGTAGTGAAACACTTGCCCAGGTTGCCCAGAGAGGTGGAAGATGCTCCATCTTCTGGAATCATTCCAGGTCAGGTTGGATGGGGCTCTGAGCACCCTGATCTAGTGGAAGATGTCCCTGCTCATTACAGGGGGGTTGGACTAGATGACCTTTGAACATCCCTTCCAACTCTAAATCTTTTATAATTCTATGCTGAACTGTTCACTGCTATTAATGTTCTTAAANTCAGCAGGGAGGGAGAGGTGACTGTACCTTTCTACTCTGCCCTGGTGAGACCCCATGCGGATGGAGTACTGTGACCAGCTTTGGAGCCCTCAACACAGAGAGGACACGGACTTGTTGGAGCAGGTCCAGAGGAGGCACATGAAAATGATCACAGGCTGGAGCACTTCTGCTATGAGGACAGGCTGAGACGGCTGGGGCTGTCCTGCCTGGAGAAAAGAAGGCTCCAGGGAGACCTTATGGGTGCCTTTCAGTATTTAAAAGGAGCTACAGGAAAGATGGGAAAACACTTTTTAGCAGGGCCTGCTGTGATAGGACAAAGGGTAATGGTGTAAATTAAAAGAGGGAAGATTTAGACTAGATCCATAGGGAGATACGGGGTTTTTTACCTTGAGGGTAGTGAAACACTTGCCCAGGTTGCCCAGAGAGGTGGAAGATGCTCCATCTTCTGGAATCATTCCAGGTCAGGTTGGATGGGGCTCTGAGCACCCTGATCTAGTGGAAGATGTCCCTGCTCATTACAGGGGGGTTGGACTAGATGACCTTTGAACATCCCTTCCAACTCTAAATCTTTTATAATTCTATGCTGAACTGTTCACTGCTATTAATGTTCTTAAAAGGGAATTTTTGCAAAACATTCATAATGAAGGATGGATTATTTCCCCCCTTCCAAGAAAATACTTTTTTCATAGCTGTGTATTTATCAGTGAAACAGACCTCTCTCTTATTTGGGTTTTGTTTGATTGTTTGCTTTTTCCTGGGTTTGTTTGGGTTTGGGTTTTGTTGTGGGCTTTTTTTTTTTCCATATGTATATCTCTCTATATATATGTGTGTGTACTTTTGAATACATTTGCCATTATTCACCACATGAAAGACCTGTGAGGCTGGCTTGTAGGAAACGGCGGTGAAAATTTTCCATTATCATCAGCTTGTCAATAGAGGCACTTTTATTTTTTGATTTTTGACGGAGACAGTAGTTGTGTACATAATGAAGACATATAAGTAGGCAGGAAAGGAAAATTATGGGCTTTTTCCTTTTCAGAAATAAGTAACAAAACTGCTCTCCATCTGCTTCTTCACTTTGGTTGTACTGTCTTGTAAGGGTGACAGGTGCTGGACCTGTATTTCCCCACCTTCAGTTGTAGGTCTGGGGACAGGACAGCTTGCAAAAGAGCTTTATTTTGTGTTCCCGCAGTGCTGCTGAACCCTGTGAGAGGTTTCCAAGTAGTCTGTCAACCCCATTATAATTGTACCAGATTTTATATGCTTCATAGAAGGAAACAGGATTACAGTGAGAAATATATATGCGTGTGTGTGTGTGTACAGAGACAGAAGGCGAGTCAGACAGAGAGAGAAATAAAAATAATTGTCAAAAAATAATGCAAGCCCAGGCAATTGCTACAGCTGTAACCTGATCAGAAAGCCACTGAAGGTAAAAAAATTCTAATTATCAATAGTGGCACAGTAAAAAAAAAAAAAAAAAAGGGGAGGGGAGGGCAAGGTAACACTTTCACCTGTCTTGGGGACTACAGGTCATTCCTTTGTCAGTCAATGCTTCTTTAATTGCTCCTGTTCTTCACTGCCAGTACCTGTGTTCAGCTGACAGTCTATTCTTTTTTTTTTTTTCTTTATTCTGACTTTAAAGGCAGGAAAGAGAAGAAGCACAGAGATAAAAAGTGAAGAAGAAATGTAAAATCAGTCACTGGCATCAAAGGATGCCATGCAATGGAAGCATTAGCCTTTCAGAAGCTTGAACCTTTGTTGGGAAGTCACTTTGCAGGGAAATAAAAACAAACAAAAAAACACAGCCCCTCCTTGACCTTTAATTCAGAGATTTCTTCCTCCTTGCTTCTTGGAATATTAGATGGTGAAAGGGGCGGTCTTCTTCCTCATATTATAAGAAAGAAATGACCAGCTGTGAAACAATGTAATATTAATTGGGGATTTCCAGGTTAAAATTCCTTTTGGAAGCCAATATGGTATTTTGTTTGCTTAAGGATAAAAGAGCGGTTACAATCAGTAAGTTGCTGGACTGAAAAATCTCATCTCCAGGATGCTAAAAAGTTGGTTCAACACTTTGTTGGCTGCTTTGCTTTCCTAAGCGTTCTCTGACAGCTCCAAAGAACGTTGTCCTGAATGGAAAAAAAATAGTGATTTTATTCTCAAGTAGCAATTATCTTCCCCAAACCTCAGATGGCTCTGACACAGCTCATTAATATGTCATGCCCACCGGTTTCACTCTTTCACCCAGTCTTACCTTTCCTTCTCTCCCTGAAGAGCTCTTCTGCTCCCCACAGCTATGCTCAATCCTTGCCAGCTCACCCAGGGTCCTTCACACCACAGAAGTGCTGCAAGAGCATTTTCGCCATGTCTCTGTGCACATGTGCCTTTTCTTTCTTTGCTAATTGCTTAGATACAGAAGACCTGAAACTCCGTCACAGCAGACTTTGGATTAAGGTTGATTTAGGTCACTGAGCAGCAGTGATGGGATAGATGCTCTTCAGAAGCCCTCCACAGTTTCCCAATGTGTTGTGTTTAATGAAGGGTAGTAATTAACCATGACCAACCTTGTAATTACTAACATACCATTGTTAATGAGGCTGTGACTTCAGCTATTACTTCGTGAACACTGATTTAAACCATATAAACCAAATGTAATTTAAAATATGATGAAAAATACAGGTAAATTGACCAGCACAATCTTTATTACTAAATTGACAATTTTCAGTAGAAATGAAGTTTGAAGAAAGTTAACATTCTTGATGCACTGAATTTTAATTTAAAAATTATTAATTTTTAAATTAAAATTTAATTTTAGTATTTTAATTATTGCACTGAATGCAATAATTGTTTGGATGAGTTTTCAGATTTAAGTAACATTTTTAAAGCACATCTCCCCCTTGTTGAGCATTTTTAGCTTTCCATTTTGAAGTTTATGAGTTTGGATTTTGACCTCAAACTCTACTCACTTTTGGGTCAGTAATTTGTCCTAAAATAAGAAATAATAGCACAGGAGGCTTTGATTTGGGGTTTGACTTTTACTTCCTCATCAAGTCTTGGCAATAGTAAACATTGTGTTTCAGAGTAAAAACTTCCCCATAGAGGAAATCTATAGGGGTTGGTTACTTGTTTGGGTGTTTCTCAAAATCACAGCTATTTTAACATTGGCCTTGGTTACTATTCTATCTGAGTTTCCATTATAGGTCTGCCCTTCCTGGAAGAAAAATTGTCCTTTTTAAATTATTATTTTAAAATCCATTTCAAAAGTAGAATTATATCTATCTATCTATCTATCTATCTATCTATCTATCTATCTATCTATCTATCTATCTATCTTTCTATATCTTAGTGAGATATTCTGAAAAAGAAAAATAAAAAAGTGTAACTACGGTATTTATTAGTTTTTAGAGCAGTAGTTAGAACAGATTTACATTGGATGTTAAGAATAGGTTCTTTCCTCTGAGGGTGGTGGACCACTGGAACAGGTTGTCCAGGGAGGTGGTTGAGGCCCCTTCCCTGGAAATATTCCATGTGAGGCTCGACGAGGCCGTGGGCAACCTGATCTAGTTGGCGGTGTCCCTGCTGACCGTGGGGAGGTGGGTCTAGATGACCCTAGAGGTCCAGCCTGGACCAGTCTATGATTCTATGATTTGATGATTCTGGGCCTCTTTCTTATGAAGAGACATCCAAAGCCTTGTGATGGGGGGATGTGGAGACCTAACAGAGGAGTTCTAATTCTGAAAGAACCAAAAACTACCAGAATTATTTACTGTGACTACTACAACAGTTTTATTTCATCTAGAGTATTATCCCCGTGGCCTGCTTTTGTCTGCATGGTCTTGCTGTTCCAGTTCCTAAGGTTTCTCATATCTGATTGCAAGTGTTTGCCTTGTTTCTAAGCGTGGGTCTGCTTATTTCTATTTATTCTATCTGCTGGAAGTACAATAGGAAATTCAGTTTAGCTATGCCCAATGTATTTCTGACACTGTTTGATTCACTGGATTTTTTTTAAACCTAGTTTGACATTGACTGTGTTCCCAAAGAGGAGAAAAATCATTGACATTTAGAAATTGTTCCCTGTTACACAATAATGTTCTTTCTCATCAGAGAAAATAAACAAGACACCAGTTGTCAAACAGATCTTTCAAAATGCCACTCAGAATTTTCATTTCAATTTTACTTATTTTTATCTTGAAACTAAATATTAGCCCCATTGAAGTCAGCCTTGCACTCCCTTTCTATAAGGTCAGCCACAAAACATTTTGAGGGTAGCTTATGCCTCTTAATGTCTTTTCTAAGTATCCGTCTCACCAAGTGCTGTTATTCTGTCACAGAGGCTCTCTGAGACTGACCACAGTTAACTGTGCACTTCTATTGAGAGGACAGGTTTAAAAATCCCCTATTGTAATGACATCCTCAGAATACACAATCTGGAGGAGAATTGTGCTCAGGAATACGAGCAATATATTTTTTTTTCTTTTTCTTTTTTTTTTCCTTTCCTTGTTGCCTTAAACATAAACCAAGGAAATGAGATCTAATACCTGTAAACTTTCCATAATAGTACTTGAGTAAAAAATGAAATCCAATGCCTTCTTTTACATAGCCTTTCAAAAGGATGTTATGAGATTACTTCATTTGAGTCTATAAGGGTTGACACAGAGCATCTCTGAAAGGAGTTTGCTATTTTGTCCAGCCAACGAAAGGAATAGCTGAAAGCCAAAGCCAATCAAATTCACACAAGAAGCAAGACGATTTCTTTAAATTATGGGAACAATGTAATTTCAACAATTTTGCTCAAAATCTTTCTTCTTTGAAGCCTTGGTGAAGAGGCACTAAATCTGGGCTTGACTGTTTTTGTCAAGGGTATCTGCTGGTTTAATCAAAACTATTGTATTTCCCACAAGCCTTGGTTCATTTATGTCAATATTCAGATACCTTTCTAACATACAAACTACACTTCATCCCAAAATGACTGCTTTCTTTTTATATACCATTGAGCGAAATGCTGTGGATTTCATCATGGTTATCAAACCATGACCTTAAGAGTCCCTCTGAGTTTGCTTTTTGTTAAATATGTATGTAAAAAATATACCTGAATGAGTCAGTTCAAAAAATCTTGGCAGTAAGAAAACCAGGAGTGGGGTAATCTATGTGAGTCATTAATTTCCTGCTGTATCATAAAAAAAGTTATATGAACTACAGGTTTTCTTATAAAGTACCTTTCATTTTGAGAATTGCAGTATGCCAGGCATAGCTAATGGTCTGCCTCTCCATTCTTTGAAAACAGGCTCTATAAAATCTAAGAAAGTGAGTCCAAATTCCCACAAAATACACAAAGTGATCCTTATATTTTTAAAACTTTCACTTTGAAAATTAAAATCCCAGTATTTGTAATTTATTTGACCAAATAATTTGGTTTCTTCACAGTTCTGACATGCCTGTACAGAGTCTTTCATTGTCTGTGTTAATATCAATAGCTCAGTTTGGGGAGGCTACATATAGGGTTACTATTGGACTGGATGAGGATTAGGTACAGAAATCCAGTCATCAGAAGAAGAAGGGTTTGCTCCATTTCAAAATTCTGTGAGATCTGTGAGGATATCGAAAGATAATTACTCCAAATTGAGAAATTAGGATTTTATGAAAAATTAATGAATCACCTCATTACAGCTGAGTATAGAGATAAAATTAGACCTGGAGCCATTTGTGATTGAAGAGCTCAGATTAATGCCCTCACACAACTCAGGTTATATGAGGGAATATATCCCACCATAATATGACAGATTACTTATTTCTTATATTTGTTTATTATTATATATTTGTAATTATATTAGAGATAATATAAGAAATATTTTCTATTTATTATATATTTAACATGGTTTTATTAAAACTGTTAACATAGCACAGAAAAGAAGAAAAAGCTCACCATTATGCACATATTGGTATAAATCTGGAGTAAATCAACTGCACCAGCGCTGATGGAAAAATCGCCTCTCAGGATGGAGAAAGAAAATTCAGAAAAGATGAATTCAACATATGTTAAATATGTCTCACAGTTTTATTACTGGGTTCATCTAACACATATTTCTGAGCTCTCCTAATAGCTTTGGTATTACAAATTTTATGTTTGACACTTCATGATAAGAATCACACACCAAGATTTACAGTCATACCCATGTAAAGTGGGCAGAGAGGCGCTGAGAGGAGCGGAGTTACTCTGGGTACACACTGATGCCCCTGAGATCAGAATATGTCCCACTCTTAGAACAGAATTATGAGAAAAACTGAGTTGAGACTAACCTTGTGTACATATAACTGTCTGCTCCTCTGAATACATTCTTCCTAAATCTTGCATATTCTGACAGATCTATTAACCAGCTGCTTTCCAGTGATGTCACTGGTACTAAAGGCCAGCATAGCTCCAGATATTTTCTCCTCTTTTTCAGCTATTGTTTTTCTGTTTATTTTCATTTAGATGTGTATTAGGTTTTTGAGACAGGAAACGAGATGCAGAACATTATGTTGTCTTGTTGACAGTTTTGAATGTCTAAATAGGAGCTCTCTGCTTGTCTATCTTCTTCCAAATTTAAAGCAACCTCTTAGCATGTGTTTGAGACTTAGAGTTATTTGCATGTGTTCAGAATTGTGAGTCTCAAATTAAATTTTAATTCATTTTACCACTATTGTTTATTCATCTAAAAAGTCATAGGAGGTTCATTATTTTTATTTATTGCTTAAAACTACTTCTCCATTTAAACTGATGAATGAAACCAATCATCTAAGTGTCTAGCCACACAACGTAAATCATGTCTAGTCAAGGCAAATAGCTCGAATTTAGCCAATAGATGGAAACATAATTGTCAAAGTGACTTAAAAATTCATGTAACCAATATACGTCCAGAAACTGGCTTTGTCGGATAGCATAAACATTAATGCAATGAAGATTTTGATTCACAACATCAGCTGCTTGGAAATAGCTCTCTACAGAATGTTTTAGCAAGTGTTAACAATCACATTCAAGACTAAGAGCCAAATATGTGGCTTTGTACCACAGTGCCTTAGTGCCTCTGCTCCGGCCTCGAAGAAGCACTCATGCCAAGGAGTATAAAATTAGCCACATTTCTGTGTGTACTAGCAAATACAGTAGAAGAATATAGCACAGTATATTATTTTTTCCTTGGAACAAGGTCGTTCTTCCTCAGCGTCCATTATAATTTGGACATAATGGCTGTTCAAATCATAAATTTGTAAATTTGGATTCCATTACGACTATTTTCATCCAAATTTAAGTGAAAAAGTCCTAGTTTTACACAGTACTTTGTAGCACATCCAGAGATGTGCTACAAAAAAAGAAAAAGCACTTCACACACTTCATGGGTGAACCACAACCCTTCTTAGTGATTAAAAAACCTGATAAAAATTTTTACCTCTTTTTATCCCTATGAAGGTAATTTTCTGGTGCATGCAATTGGCATTGGTGGTCAGTCTTAGCCTTTGATGCAGTGAAAGGTATACTGTGGCCCTTTGAGTGCTTGTTTACTTGCTGCTAGGTCTTCACATCCCTAAGGCGAAGAACAATAAATGACATCCAGGTTAAGACAAAATTTAAGTAAGAGCATTTATTTGTACCGGCTAGAACAGATGATGGAGTAACAAATTGTAGTAACAACACAGATGAAGAAAGAAAAGAAAATAAAAATCTCATTTAATCTGATTATGTCAAGATTACCTCAACAAGAGGTAATTGCCTCTTACAAGATGGCAGTCACGGCTTCAGTTTTGTGCCTCATGCTGCATTTCTATTTGGAGACTCTGTTAGAGGCACCCATCCGTGAGAAAAAATGTCCTTCCTCTCACAGACCACATTTCCGGACTTAGCCCTCAGGGACTATGCTCAGATAGTCACCCCGAAGAAGCTTGTTAGCTCATTTAACCTGTTCTCCTTCGAGTTCTTCTGGGGAGTTCAGGCAGATTTAATGTCTTATCCCAAGATTCATTTTATTCACTTTCATCCGGGAGTTCCTCTGGCTGCACTTCTTAATTAAAACAAGTATTGGTCTTCTGCAGCTATACAAATGACACTCTCCAAACTGAATTTGATCTCCTGTGGTTTACTAAACAATTCGTTGACTCAGCAGAGGTTGAAACTCTTCCTGACAGAGTCTTGAGTGTATCTCCTGTTCTGTGAGTTTAGTTAAGGTGAATTAAGGACTCCAGCTGGCTGAGGCCAAGGTCAGTTCCTTCACTGACAAGAGCTGTTGGGAAGTGAGGTGGAAACAAGGGTCTTAATCTCCTTTCCTGAAGTAGCTGTTTTTAGTCAGAGGCTTTCTGGCTTAGTCCTCACCTGAGATGAATCACAGCTGTGACAGCTACATCTGTACCTGGTCCTTTACCTCCCTGACCCAGACCTGGACATGATTTTCTGGTGTGACTTTGACTTATCACGATAGACTTGCCAGATGCTCACTGGTCCAATGCTGTCCCTGATGCTTGCTTCCTAACCTGATTTCGTCCCTGATTTTCCTGGTTCAGCATCCTGACACCTTGCAGGTGAGGCCACCACTCCAGATGCTTTTCTGCCACCCTTGCTCCCAGCTCCCGTTACATCATGGCACAACCTGCCCTTGGACTCCCTGCTGTGTCCCCTCTCTTCGGTGATTCAATGGCAGGCTGAATTGTGTTTGGATCATTCAAAACACATGAACCATTTCATTTGAGAGAATCTCCAGAAGCAAACACGTTCCACGTTCCTTCTTAATTAAGACCAGACACGGTCTTCCTCCCAGTGTGTGGGCTCAGTGCGTGTAAAATGATGGGTTCTCAATCCTTTTCCCATAATGACAAATATTGCTGCATCCTCCATCACAGCATTTCAGCACCACTTTGGGTTTGGTGCCTTCATGTCTGTGCATCTGGACCTCAGTTACTTTACAGAGGAGGCTTTACTGCCTGTAGAATGCAAGTGTCACTTATGTATGCACATAAGTGTATCCTCTACCTTTTGCTATGAGAATAAGCATGATTTCTTGTAGTGTAGCAACTGGTTAATGCATTAAGTTTATCCCATCTTACAGTATCTGAACATTTTAAACAGACCTAAGAGAGATGTTACAGCCATGTTCATGAAAAAAAAAAAAGATGTTGGTCTAGATTGTCATCTAACCTCAGAGATGTACATAATGCTATTCGTGTTAGCCCGAGGACAGCACAGCACAGGAGTAGAGAGAGGTACAAAGGCACAGTGGGGAATAGCATAGATTAAAATAGCAAATGAGAGGAGAATTTTCAAAAATTATGGAACTAGAAAAATGCATAGCGGTAAGAATGCTTGAAAGCCAATGGAGAAACAAGCCATTTTCAGGAAGGAAAATAACATTAACCCAGAAAAGCTTGATAATAATCACCACCAATACCTGGAAGAGCTGCAAAGGGACAGTTTAATAATTTATTATTACAAAGCATATTTCAGCTGCCTAGTTTCCGCTGAAGCCAGCGCTAATGTGTTTCACAAAGTTCAGAGATAAAGGAGATGCTTGTAATTCCTTATTCAATACAAAGTCTTCGATTAAGGCCCCTCTCTAATCACCCTGTTTCTAAAATCATAAAAGAAAACACTTAGAATACCTCTGCTTTTTACTATGTGGGCACACTTTAAACACAGTAAATTGTGAAAATATCTGTGCATAAGAAGGTTAACTATAAAGATACAGTATTATACCCTATCTTATAATATCTACATCATAGGTCCTAAAAAATTGTTACAGAAAAATCTGTTTTCCCACTTTTTGCTACTTTTAGCATTTTAACAATAATTTCCAAGACTGCTTTGCCCTGTTTGTTTTTTCTCCCCAGCACAACTTTACAGAGCCATATACAAGACGAGTGTTTCTATTCCAGCGCCGTTATGTGCACTTAAATACCTGCTTATAAATGAGTGAAGAAATTTACTTATTCATGGGTCATATCCATGCTGCTAATTCAGATTTTGAATAAAGCCGTTGGTGAATCAGATAAGTGCTGATTTTCTACCTTGACATCTAGCCAAAGACTAAGTTTTCATGCTACAAACCCCTTTATGGATTTTTAGATACATCTCTGAGCACTTCTGAGAGGAATTCTTTTTGCTTTCAGTAGTTCTGCTTCTTCAAAATTAAATATATGCTAAAGAGATTTGCAAGGCTCAGCTGTACAAGCAGCTAAAAGTTCTACTTACCAGAAAAAGAACATTTATATTTGGGCGATTCCTACTTTAATGACTTTCTCATGGAAATTCAGCTTCAAGACGTGAATTTTAAGGAATCATATTCTTTTGTTCATTTAAGTGGAACGGGAAGGACTTTTTCATGTATATGGTATTTGGGTTAGGTTTTGGGTTTGTTTTTTTTTTTAAACTGAAATGTCTGATTTTTAAATCTCCCACACTCAGTAAGGGCGATAAAGGAATAGGGATGGTTTGGACTAGAGGTCCCCAGAGGATTCTCTTGCCAAAAAACCAGCTCCTCGTGGACGCGCCGTTAGAATAACCTACCTGTGTGCCACATATCTGTCAATTTTAATGACTGGGAATCCCACAAGGACATTATGCCAGTCATATATTTTTATGGAGGAGACTTGGACACTGTGTGCATCATCAGGTTTTGCATTCAGGACACCACAACTCCTCTCCCCATTGCTGGCAGTTCTTCCTACACTGATGGTCGGGGGGGAGAGCCTTAACATGGGAGGCATTTGGCCTCAGGCCACCTCAGTATATACAAATCTTGGAAATTAAACAGGAAGCAACCTGAGTATTTCTTATCTACAATAGATGGAAAGGAAACTGTAGTTAAACGTAATCCAAACATGTTCTGTTCTCAAACAGAATGCAGTACCATTTGAAATCTGATTTAGAATGATAGGCTTCTTTTGTCTCCCAAAAGGTGAAGAAAAATGATGAAAAAGCTATTGGATGTATACCGTGTGAGTATAATGTCCAGGACATAAGTTCTATATGGGTTTTTTTCCAGATGGTTCTTCAAACCAAGGCTTAAATATAAAGAAATTTGAAATAGTACAAATAGCTCTTTGAAGATTACTTTTGTATAGGCCGCAGAAAAACACAGAATGGAAGATAAATAAAAATAACTCACTGCAACACAGTATAAAATCTGACACTTCAAAACAGCAGGTTCTTTTATCCCTAGGGAGATAAACAGAACTGTTGAAAACTACATTAGGGATATTTTATGGTATAGTCTTAACATCTAGGAAAGGAGTTTGGCTGCCTGCCACCAACTTCTGAATTAGGCAAGAAACTTCTTACAGCAAGAAAACTCAGGCTTCTTTGGCAACACTTTAGGGATGTTCTTTCTTCAATATCTTAGCTTGTAAGGGCAATTTTCTTCAAAAGGTTAATAAGATCAGATGTAATTTTGAAACTTTTGCATAGAAAACAAAATAGATATATAGGATTTTTATCAGCTTAGTCTAATTTCTTATTTCCTGCATACCTCTTCTTGACTATCAGCTTCTACCTTTTAGATTTTGAACCTGTAGGTGAATTCCAAACACATTTCAGCCTAAATTCCTACAGATTTCACTAAAATCGCAATATGTTGACTGGAGGAGAAATGCACAAAATATCTCCTTTGAGGCAAAGGCTTCAGCATGATTGGATTGTACCGTATTATTATAATAATAATTATAATTATTATTGTCAATACATGAACACTTGCAAAAGATATATTATGAGTTGCACAGCAACTGAAAATATTAAATCTACTTCAGTATAGGTGAATGCAAACAGAAAGCACAGAATCATTTAAGAAAAAGTTCACAGTTTGCATCGCTCATGAAAAGACTTGTATATATGTAAATTCACTTGGAATTGTATTTTCGGGGTTTTTTTTCCAGATTAGTTTATATGAATGCCCGTGAATTGGGTGATGAGATTTGCAAACCTTTACAGAAGCAAGCAAGCGAAGTGGAGATTGTGTCTGTGCCTCAGTTACACAACTGGTGGCTCAGTAGAATAGAAACAATTAAACAACCTTTAAACAGGCTGACCCGAGTAGCACATGTTGTGTAGATCACAGAACATACTACAGAGAACAACTGACTTGCTCATATTCCCTTTCTACATCATTGCAAATCAGGAGTAACTCTAGAAACTGAATGAAGTGGTCCAACACACTTAACGTGAGCCATGATTTGTTTAGAGTCTTTGCAATGGCTACTCTCCAAAAAAATTTTGCAGGCAGGGAAACCCAGCCCTTTTGTCATGATTCCCCAACAGAAAGTTTTATCCAGTTACGACAAAGGACACAAGCACTGTCACTAATTTCCTGTTTCATATTACAAATTAAATATATGAGAGAAGAGTAAAGGAATGCTTCCATTGCATTAGTATTCTTGTAGGAGAGAGAGGTTGATTACTGTTGATCCTGTAATAATTCAAGGAGGGGAGAGACTCCACGATATAATATGCCTTTCTTGTATAAATAATGTATTCTGCCCCATATAGTGTAATGTGTGTCCATAAGGAGGTCCAGTTATTTCAAAAATCTTCATTTTCTTTTTTTTCTTTTGCTTCTGTTCCTTCATTCTTTTCCTTTTCTGGTGTGTGTGCTCGATTGCTATCTGTTTTATCCATAAGCATATGTTCTTTTACCAGGTTTATTGCTATAGCGAGGATAGAACTGAGTGGCTGAGTGGGCTGCAGCATAATTGCAGATGGGATGCACACTGTGAAAAAGCTGATGTTTTAAATGTCAAGTCAATTTTAAGGGGAAAATGGCCCAGAAAAAAATATAGATCTGTGATTTAAGGACACTATTTTTAAGCAGCTGATTGCTGGTAACTGAAATAATGTTCAGACTTCAAGCAATTATGAAGCAATCCTATGATTTTGAAATTCAAATTGGTACCTTGTAAGGGAGAGTCAACCTTTTTTATTATTATTATTTATTTTAATATTGCCAGATGGCTGGGTTTATAAACTATGAAAAAAAGATTTCAGTAAATAATAATTTTAATTGAATAACCCCCCTTTTTAAAAGTATGATTTACTTTCTACATACTTGCATACTAGTTTTAATTACTTACTCTTACATTGTAGGAATATTAAGGCTGAAGTTGAGCTCTAAGGAGCTGGAAAAAGGGCAAGTTCATAACAGAACTTTAGTTTTTCCCTCCTGCATTATCCATTGAGTTTAAATGTATTGATTTTCCCCACAGAATCACACCTTATAGACTGATAGTTGTTTCTATCTCTTTCTGTCAGCTGCTGTAAGATCTTCTTTTTTTAACTAGACCTTATTTACTGTGTGTTATCCAAACCTGCACTTCATACAAAATCAATAATTTGTAATGGTGCTTTTTTAAAAACTACTATTATATCATCAAAACATTTCCTAGATGTGTATTAATGCATTTTCACAATGACTCTGAGGTTAAGTGGCACTGCTTTTCCTTTTGTTGTGTTTATAGGTAGAGATAAAAACCTAAATTAAGGAAAAAGTGTGTTAGTTTTGCTTGTCAAGTATGGAGGAGTACAAACTTGATTTTTTAGCACTCTCAGCATTTTAATACAGCTGTACACATGCAAAGCATAAGTTCAAATAGTTTAAATTGCAGAGAAAAAAAACCCAAAAGTCTGTAAGTTAGGCTTGTAGTTGCTTCTGTACAGCAAAGACACAGCATTACAAGTATTGTCAGACAAAACTTTGTTAAGAACAGAATCACAAGGCAGGAAAAGGATACACGCCTCCACATTTCTTTTACTTTAATCATAAGAACTTTACCTCTTTTTCTCTTTGCTTTCGGTATAAAGACACATAATTTCTATAAGCATAAGCACTAGTTGTAGGGATCCTACGTGTGTGGTCAGGCCTTAAATGTCATTCTGCATGTGTGCAAGCAGGGGAATTCAGATTACAGAGATTATTTCCATTTCCAACAGTCCTACATTTCAGCACTTTCTTTTTACAGTTAAATGGCATGATAAAATTCACATTATAACTATTGAATTGCAAATGTTATGTACAGGAATAGTTTGGTGCTCCTGATTCCTATGGAAATACATTTAAGGCAATAATACTTAAAATCATGTGTGGTTTCCAAGCTTCCAGGCTTTCCAGTCTCTGACTATAGAAAGGTTGGGTGTACACACAGGCTTAGCCATGTATTGCTGATACACCAGATTAGGAGTATCAGGAGAATATGATGTCCCATCAGCAGCTTCCTTGCTTGGCCATGTTTCTTGACCCTGCTCCAGGGTGCCAGGAGCCATGGAACTGCCCCCTTGGGGTTGTGGTGGATCTGGAAACCTGCATCCTACTGCATCCTCAGGGCAGGGTCTGATGACCTCAGGCTGGGGGCTGAAATGGAGCTCCCAGTCTGCTGGAATGAGAGGGTGAGGCAACCTTACTGGTGCTCTCAAAAGGCCCCGACATTTAGAAGGGGCAGGAAGGCAAGAAATTCCTTACTGTGCATGACCACACTTCTACCCCTGAAGGGTGGTCTTGCATGGAGTAATTCCTCTTCTGCCTCCTTTGCTTGTTTGAGGGGATTCTCAATGTGTCTTCTTTTACGTCCACAGAAGTTGTTTTCAGCCCAGTGGAGATGTTCCAGGTTCAGATGAACAGAACAGTCTTAGAGAGTCCACCTTTTGAACACACACAGAATAATTTGGGGTTGGAGGGAACCTCTAGAGATCATCTAGTCCAACCCCCCTCCCAGGGCAGGGTCGTCCAGAGCACAGGAATGTCTCCAGGTGTGTTTTGAATGTTACCAGAGATGGAGACAGCAGCCTCTTCCAGAGCTCTGCCACCCTCAAATGGAAGAAGTTCCTCCTCATGCTTAGATAGAACTTCCTATGTTCAAGTTTGTGCCCATTTCCTCTTGTCCTGTGCCTGGGCAGCACTGAAAAAAGACTGGCCCCTTCCTCCTGACACACACCCTTTAGGCAATCCTAGGCATTGATCAAATCCCTCCAGTCTTCTCTTCTCCAGTCCCAAGTCCCTCAGCCTTTCCTCATAAAAGAGATGTTCTACTCCCCTTATCACCTTTGTAACCCTCTGCTGTACCCTCTCCAGCAGTTCACTGTCCTTTTTGAACACAAGGGACTGAGTTTGCAAACTAGTATCAACCACGCAAAATATTGGCTGGTCAGAGACAGAAAACAGATTTTGTACATGTTCTCAAAGCTGCCTTATAAATTATGATAACATGTACAAATAAGTTAGAGAAAATTCAGTTTATGACCGTGTATTCCGGAAAATGTAGGGGAATTAAAATATATACAATTAAAACTAGGAACAATTTAATGACACTTAATACCTAAGTAGTAATTTCCTTTCCAAGTATCCCAAAACTTATTATGTGTTTCTGTCTAGTAATGAAATCCTAGTATTTGTGAGATGAAATGTGACGTCTGATCTGCCATAGCCCTATAAACTGGTTTCCACAGAAAGAAATGAAGAAATATTTCTTCCTTTGCAAGGTCAAAAGTTTGCAATTGTAGCATATAAAAGGGAAAATGTAAATTGGGGTCTGGACAGAACTAGAGAATAACCAATTATTTCCTACTGAAACATTCCAAATGATCTCTTTCCTGACCAGGAGTGGTCAGTGTATTACTCTCAGAGCCCACTTGAATGATGAAATTGTAAGGAGAAATGTATAAACAATGCATCGCAATGGATAAAATTTGAACTTTTAAAATTATTATTCAAGTAGCAAAAATATTACAAACACACTTTAACATTTATATCGCATTTTTTCTGCATAATAAGAATTTTTCTATAGGTTCCTCGTTCACTGATCGTTTCACTCATTCCTTTTAGCATTATGTATGCCTTTTGCAAATGCTTTCATTTGAGAACCAACATTTCCTTTGGAAACTGATGCACTTCTAAACAGTTTATGGCCTGAAACAATTTGAAAATGTGCAAAGAATTCTGCAGGATACAACTTTGCAGTCACTGCAAGAAAATGCAATGATTTCTCAGTTTTAAAATTCCTTTTTTCATATATAACCTGTGGTTGATTTCATTTTAAGTATCTCTGAAATTTTTTCAATCACTTATCCCTTACTAGTTTGAACAGGCAAAACACTTAACAAATTAGTTTGAAATGTAAAAAAAAACCTAACTCTGGCTTTTCTGGTGAGACCATGACACACTATTTAAAATACTTGTTTATCTTTCCTCTGTAAGATATGAAGTTCATTTTGTGTGTTTCGTTTTTAAGCTTGGCCATTGCAGAAAGTAGCAAACACAACATATTTTACCATTTGCTTTGGACAACACGTGGCATAACTTGATACACTTCATTGATACAGAGTACCATCTATGTGAAGTGGTGTTATATTGGATTTTTGATGGTTTTCAATAAATACGAGAATGTGGAGTACTACCAATTCCTATGCAAAATGTGCAAGCAGCTGCCATTTCTGAGAGGAACTCATCAATAAACTAGAAAACCTAATTCACACAGAGCTATAAAGTTTAGACATATGTAAGAAGACAATTACATTTTTTTCAAAAATCTTCTTCAAACACCTCTTTTTTACCTCATTTGAGTTTAATTTAAAAAAAAAAAAATATGCTGCCAGTGTCATGGGAGGGAAAAAAACACTCAAACATCCTTTTTCTTCATTGACTGAATTTTGGTTCTTAACTTCTTGATTTTTCCTAATGGAGGTAAGAAAGAATGCCATATTATATTCTGCAGTCAAATGCACCTCAAGCCTAAAGGTCCTTCCTTCATCCTCCCCATAGCAGTTGAAGAAAAGGAACAGCTATGAAGTACTGATACTCAAATTCCCAGCCAAATTTGTTTCTAAGGGAACTGTACTAAATAAAGTTTGAGACTTTCATCAGGGCTACTGTATCAGTCTGTCCTGGGGAGATGGTTTTAGTTCCAGTTTTTTCATTCCATCAGGATGATAATAGTAGCAGTTTAGAGTCATTTTAATGTCCTATCTGTGTCACTTTTCACTGAGTCCTTAAAACTGCCTTGGGGATTATCTTTCCTTTGTCCACTGATAGTTAATTCCCTTTAATCCAAAATCTTCCAACCTTTGAAACACTTCAGCTGTACAGAATTAGCCTCTGTCTTTCTAAATTACTCTCCTTCACTGTCACTGTGTATATTCCACAAAAGTAGGTTATTCCTCAGAAGCATACCTTTCTACATTTCTCACCAATTCTATCTATGAAGCAGTGCCAAACCTTTCCGTAAGTGTAATTTCATTGAAGAAGGATGTATTGACACAATGGGTTCAATTCATTTACTCCTTGTTGACAAGAAGTCAACATTTGGGACTGTTTAGTTTGAGGAAGAGGAGGCTGAGGGGAGACCTCATCACTCTCTACAGCTGCATTGTAGAGAGGTTGGTGCTGGTCTCTTCTCATGGTCAATTAGCAATAGAATGAGAGGGAAAGGCTGCAAGCTGCAGCAGGGTAGGGTTAGGCTGAACATTAGGAAAAAATTCTTCCCAGAAAGGGTGGTCAGTCACTGGAATGGGCTGCCCAGGGAGGTGGTGGAGTCACCATCTCTGAATGTGTTGGAGTGTTGATTTGATATGTTGTTGAGGGATCTGGTGCAGGGGAGAAATTTGCAGAGTATGGCTGATGGTTGGACTTGATGATCCCAAGGGTCTCCTCCAACCTAAATGATTCTATGATCCTATGATCCATCTGAATTGCTTTGGGATATCCGGCCCGATGTCCCCCTGTGAGTGCAGAATGGCACATATTTCCCGAAGGCTCACTCAGAGGTGTCAGCCCCGTTTATATGTCTCAGGGCGTCTCAGATAGCACTAAACACCTTCGTTTACAAGGTAGAACACTTCAGGAAATCATTTTTTTTGCGTAACTTAGATGAATGTTTAAAGTTAAACACAGCTTCAAGGTACTTCTGAAAATGGAACCTACCCATGCATTGCTGGACTCTGTCCACTGAACAGTGTGATTGTCCTCATACAATTCATTAAAAAAGCACCAAAATATCTACTTGACACTTTTTCAGGAAAAACAGCAACCATTGTTTTTCTAAATATATAGTGCTGAACTAAACCATATGAACCACCGAGCAGAGAAAGCATCCAAAAGTAAGAAATAAGATTGTATAATCTAATAATCAGGGCTGTTAAAGTATTCACAAGCTGTTATTGGCTTTGTTCATTCCAAAATGCCAGTATAAGTAGATAGGTATTCTATTTTTACCAGTTCTCTCATTTGCTATAATTGCTTAGCAAGGCATTGTTCTCTATTGCTTTTTTTCTTTTTCTTTTTCTTTTTTTTTTTTTTTTTTTAATACATCAGTTGAATTACTGCCCTGCTTTTTGAGCAGGGTTGCTTTGTTAGCAAAAAAAAACCTGAAGCAAACTGAAAAAAAAAACCCTTCAATATATTACATCCACACTTTGTCTTCAAAGACCTACTGAAGTCGATCTCGTTTTACAATGGGGAAAATGTCAGTAATCTTCAGTAAGAATGGTGGGATGCAGCCTCAGAATTTCTAATTTTGCTAATACACCCATGTACATGTAAAAGTTGACACTTGAACAGTAAGACTAAATACTTGGCATCCTGATGAGCTAAGTATATTAGATTTACCGCAGCAGTAATAACTCCCGTTCTTTTATTCTGAAAAAAAAAAAACAAACAACTTTCAAGGAGCACCTGTTGATGTTTTCACTGGAGATTCTTGATGAGCCAGAAACACATGAGAATAGGAAAATAAAGAGAATATTAAAAAAGAAAATGGGAGAAAATTTTCCTCTGCGATGAATCTACAGAAAATGCACATTTAAACTCCCTGGAAGCTTTCTTGTGCTGCTGGGATATGGCCTTGCAGAAATAGCTCCTTGAGGAAGTTAAAAAAATAGCATTTTAGATGGGTGCTATACTTATGCAAAATTTTAAGTCACAGTATGTTTTAGGTCATCTGTCTGTCTATCATGCTGTCTGTGTTTCAATATAGTTTTGCTGGTACATTGTCCTATGGTATCCTACATGATAGGTGTTATTTGTTTCTCCTTGTGAACAAAACAAAGAGGAGACTGTATTTCTGACCTAGTGTAAGTTTCAGATACTGTAATCTGATTCTGATTCAATAATGGACCAATAAAATAAGCATTTTCCATTACAGTACATCAACCTTCACAGCTGCATTCTTTAAGCCTCAGAATTTTAGTGGAGTGGTTTAATTTTCTGTCACATCTAGCAGGTCTGCATGTGCAAAAGTGGAAACCAAGGGTTAACTTTCCATTCCTTTGCCCTTTTGGCACAATTTTGTGGTATTTCTAATGTTTACAGTAGGTTACATCAGAAAAATCACTGTGCTTTTCTAATTATCACATTTACGCTTTTAATTTTGTTTTCCCCAGCTGGTTTAGGAAAACTGTATAGCTTATTAAGGAATGCAGTAGGAGCTTCAGAGATTTCATGGTAAAAAAAAAAATGCTTGCAATGATGTTATTCTCAAGTGAAAAACAACCACTGATTTTAAATTATTGTAAATTTTTCCTCAAATCTCTACTGTGTCATGTGTCATTACACACGTGATTGGTATATCGCTTCATTATCATTAGAATCAAAGAATCATGGAGTCATAGAATGGTTTGAGTTGAAAAGGACCTTAAAGACCATGCAGTTCCAATCCCCCTGCCATGGGCATGGACACCTCCCACCAGACCAGGTTGCTCCAAGCCCCATCCAGCCTGGCCTTGAACACCTCCAGGGATGGGGCAGACAGCTTCTCCTCAGGGCTGCTTTCCAGCCATTCTCCACCCAACTTGTATTTGTGCTTGGGATTGCCATGTCCCATGTGCAGGACCCTGCACTTGGCTTGGTTGAACTTCATGTGATTTGTACTAGCTCACCTCTCAAGCCTGTCCAGGTCCCTCTGGATGGCTTCACTTACCTACAGTGTGTTGACCACACCACAAATTTTTTTGTCTCCATTTTGTTGTTTCTTTCCTTTCTCTACACCTCAATTTCATACAACATTCTTCTCCATTTTCTTCTTTGTATGTTTTATTTTTAAATTCTCCTTCTTTTTTTTTCCCATTTTCCCTTTTTTAATTATGTTTTCCTACTTCCAATTAGTTGGGATCTACTTTGGCTATTTCCTCTCACAGATGACCCACTACCCAAGTCCATAATTACATATTTGTTTTAATTTACAATAAATACAATTTTCCCAATGGCAAGTCTGCTTTTCCTGCAATGGCAATTTGTAAGTGATCTCTCCATCTTTGTCTTGACCCTTAAGATTTTTCATTTCCGTTCTTCTTGCTTTGTCCACCCACTCTTCTCTTCCTTGGGGGGCTGGAGGAGTGAGCTAGCAACTGGTTGGGAGTCTGACTGTTAGCCAAGGCTAACCAACCACATGGTGTCAGCTTAACATGGGTGGAAATACTTTTACTTCTGGAACTGTCTGACTTTAAACAACATACGATTTTATCCAACATACTAAATTTCATTTATTTTCACTTTTTTTTCCCCTTTTCCTTTGTCTTCACTTTTCTTTCTGCCATTTTCTCTTAGTTTTTCATTCTTACTCCTACTTCCTTCCTTTTCTCATGTCTTTCATACCATGAAGGAAATATCTAAACCAACTTTTATGCCTATGTATTATTATGGACAAGATTGTAGTCCTTATTATGGACAAGATTGTAGTATGCAATAAACCATACCTTTAAGTGACGTATGTCATTGCAGCTCCACTAGTGTTATTATAACCATGTTATTATATAGTAACTGAGATCTGCTCCAGAATTTCTCATGGTACTTAAAAGAGCTTATCTCTTTCTGTGTAACCAGCTGATAAACTAAATCACTGTGTTCAGACTGGGGGCCTCTGAATAATGAACTCCCGCTGTTTTATTTTTGTTTGTTTGTTTGTTTTCACCTCATAATTAAGAAAGCCAACACTATTGGTCTTGTCATGTTTGATTTATCATAGTTTGCTAAGGTATAGTTCTTCAGATAATTTCTAAGGGTAGTAAGAAAAAATTAAGACTAACTTTTGCTGATTACAAGATAGGAGATTATTTCCTCCCATTTTTCCCTTGTGATATATGCTGTAATAGGCAAAACTAGTTGTGTTGGCTATTAAAATACTAAACACAACAGAATGTAAGTTATATTTACATAAAACATTAGGCACTCTTGCACAGGTTACTGAAACAGCTGACAGTTTATGGCCAATGGCATTACTTTAATTGGTTGTCAATGTCATAGCATGAACAGTATGGTTTGAGTATACATTGGCATAAAGTACTGGCAATTCTTAGGACAGCAATCTTCATAAACCCCAATTAAAGAATACTATGCCAAATAATCATAAATCTTGATGAAGATTGGTACACCACGATCTGTGTTTTAGCAGCAGTATAAAAAAATACATTTCACAACTAATATTCATTGGATTCTATGAGAATGGAGCTAGAAATCTTCTGAGAAACTATAAATCTATGCACAGGTACTGCCTGAAATGGTTCGAAAGAAAAATAGGGACCTACAAAATTAAATTGACCATGAATCCATCACTGGAAAATTTTCCGTGCCCATAATTATTCAGGCTAGATTTCTGTGATGAAGATACATTTCAACCATTTTTCCTTCGTTGTTTTACGATTCTCTGTTCTCATTGTGTTATCTTTGTAACACGAATTTGTCCGGTTCTGAGATCTCACTATGGAAAATGTAAGCAGATACCTCTAAGGAATAATAAACTGAAACACAGTTGGCATAAACACATTTGGTGCTGACACACAAATGAGTGGTGTGTGGGCAGCAAATTAAACACCAGCTTGCAAAGCAAAATGGTAGTATAACAGAGCAGGGAGGTGATCATCTATCTCCATATGGCTCTGCTGAGACCACACGTACAACACCGAATGCAATATTTTTCTGGGTATTTCAATACCAGGGTGAGAGTGACTAATTGAATCTCTATTCTCAAACATATTCGCTGATGTAATTTAAGGTCTTTTGGAAACTTTGTGAGATATGCCCTTCTTTATTTCTCTCAGTAATATTCCATAATATTACCCCAATGCTGGTATTCCACAGTGGCTATTTTTACTGTGTACATTTCACTATTCCACTGAAGAATATATAATAAAATTAGGTCAAAACAGTTTAAGCATTGTTTTCTTTTAAAAATGAACTAATATACTTTTAATTAAAATAAGAATGAAATTTTTAAAGCAGAATTTGTACTAAACTTTTCACAGAAGACAAGCCCCTCTGTCTTTTGCCCAACATGAAAGCTTAAAGGACACAATTCTATTTGTTTCTCTTTTTCTTTGCTCTAAATGCTATATTTTCCAAGATGAGATAAAATTAATGGAAGTGGAAATTAACCTATAGCGATCTTCACTTCCAGAGTTTTTTGAGTACTTTGAGTTCCAGGTGTGGGTTTACTATATACATCAGTAGCTTTGAGGCTATTCTGACCTATCCACAGCTGCTGTAAGTTTTGTTATTAATATGAGGTCACTAAAGTGAACTGGCTCCTACTCTGTTGAATTTGAATTCTGGTCTACTCTAATTTAGTTCATTTTCTTCTCTCAGTCCATGAGGATGTACATTCACTACTTTAGGAACTCACCAGCTCCTTGATGGCATGTTTGTGTCAGGATGCTTTGCACCATGAGAACAAAACAAAGTAGCCAGATTGGGGGCTGTGCTGTTCCCTTCCATTAAGAAGAGAGTTCATTGTGGTTTTGTTTTGTTTTCAACAACAATATGGTTTTCATTATTGTCATTGCTTATGGTTAACCAATGGTGGGTCTATGCCACTCATCTATTGTTGGGACATAAGTATAACCACTGTAAACTTCACCAACCAAAAAAAAAGAAGAGATATGAGGCTGAATTAGGGACTAGGAATATAAAACTTTAAAATAAATTAGCTTTCTTTATAATACAATGTGTCCATTTTCTCGCCATAAGCCTTAAATATCACCTTCAGGCCAAGTCACAAATTTATATTTCAGTGAATACCTTGTGGTCCCAACTGTCCATCCGTGACTTAAAGAAAATAGTTTATAGTAATTCCTCTCTACTTTACAGGTGTATTACGAAGGGACGTTCAATGATGTTTCTTGAAGCAAAAGCCTTGGCTACATTATGGAAATACCAAGGTGGCCAAATATACTTATTCCCTAAGGATATAAAATACATAGATGTTTTTATTGTAAATATTTGAACATTCAGAGGTGGAAATATTCATGTTTACTTATTTTGTCAAGGAAAAAAAAAAGTAGTGTTTCTAGGTCCAGATCATGCAAATATCTGAAATCAAAGATGTAAGATGAATCACTAACATCACAGAATTATTCTTACATATTATGTGAGGGCAATTTGCAAGATTAACATTTTATATGGCTCCTAACACAATCTACTTAGATTCTCATTTCTGTTTTACCTGGGCTTGTGTTCTCTTTGTTTCTTTGAAAGCATTTTTACCTGACTATCGAGGTTGCACTCCTTCAGTGACAGTTGTCTGCTGTGATTTCAGTTCAGGTATAATTATGTGTATGTGAGTACACTGCCACAACACAGTTTAGTGAGGGTCGTAGGTAATTCACTACTCATGGAATGTCTGCTTAATTTTAGCATCCATTATTTACCAATAAGTGTCACACCAGACAATTACGTAGAGCTAAAGGAAAAGTGGGCAATAGCTACCTGGCTGCTGAACAACCAACACAGCTGGGACAAACTAAAATCAGGTCAGGCTAAAAGTGACCCAAACAAGTCCTGAAACCTTCACTGCCATATCAAAGCAGCCTGCAGCCTCTTATTAGCAAGTCAAAATCATACTTACTAGGTCAAATGCAGGATAGAATTTTTAACAGGTAGAAAATAACAAAAGGTATAGAATAACAAAATAGTTTCTTCACTGAGAGGGTGGTCGGTCACTGGAACAAACTCCTCAGGGAAGTGGTCATGGCATCAAACTTGTCGGAGTTCAAGGAGGGTATG
>VZTM01018630.1:26508-37714 GCA_013400555.1 Jacana jacana
CTGAGGGAGCTCTTCTTTCAGTAGCTGATTAGCCAAGAGAGAGAGAGAGAGAGAGAAAAATATATATATATATGTATAATGTGAAAAAATCATAAAAAAAACCACCCCCAAGTGCTGCAGAATGCGCTGCTGGCAGACAGCTCCTTCAACTCCTCGCTCGGGGCGGGTGTGCGGCTCTGCCTGCGCTCCCCGGCCTGCCTGGCTCCGGCACGAGCTCCGGGCTTCCCACCCGCCGCCTGCCTTCGCCTCCTCCCAAGCCAGCCTCCCCCACCAGCGTGTCTGGCCACGTGTGGCTGGTGGCCGCCGAGGTGCCAAAGGAAGGGGCTGCCAGAAGGGTGGGTGGTGGCGGTGCCGGGATGGAGCTGAGCCCCGACGGGTGCTTTGCCACCCGCCGGGCGGGCATGGTGTCTCTGCGGTGATGGAGCGGGAGGGTTGGGGCTCCTTCGCCCCACTTGCTGCCCTCACTGCTCTTGAAAAGCTCATGGTACCCCAAGGGGGTACCCCTGAGGGACTCCAGCGCCGTCCTGCTGTGCCCAGTGCCATCCTGCTGTGCCCAGCACCACACAACAGGAGCACCCCGATCCTGGAGCTCCTCTCCAGCCCGACCGGGGAAAGCACCTGAGAGCAGGGGCCCAAATCATAGAATCACAGAATCATTCAGGTTGGAAGAGACCCCTGGGATCATGGAGTCCAACCATCAGCCCCACTCTACAATCTCTCCCCTGCACCAGATCCCTCAACACCACATCCAATCTACTCTTAAAATGGAATGGTCTGGGCTGGAAGGGACCTTTCAGCTCATGGAGTCCCACCATCCACCCAGCCCTGACCAACCCACCAGTGACCAGCCCAGCCCTGACCAACCCACCATTGACCAACCCACCATTGACCAACCCAGCCCTGACCAACCCACCATTGACCAACCCAACCCTGACCGACCCACCATTGACCGACCCACCATTGACCAACCCAGCCCTGACCAACCCACCATTGACCAACCCAACCCTGACCGACCCACCATTGACCAACCCACCATTGACCAACCCAGCCCTGACCAACCCACCATTGACCAACCCACCATTGACCAACCCGCCATTGACCAACCCAGCCCTGACCAACCCACCATTGACCCGTGTCCCTCAGCACCACGTCTGCCCGGCTTTGGGGTCCCTCCAGGGATGGGGACTCCACCACTGCCCTGGGCAGCCTCTGCCAAGGCTCCACAACCCTTTCCATGGAGGAATGTTCCCCGATCTCCATCCCAAACCTCCCCTGGCCCAACCTGAGGCTGTTTCCTCTTGTCCACACAAGCGTTTCTGCCGCTGAATTCAAAACTTCTCCTTCCCTCTTGTGCTGAGGGGCGAGAAGAAGATCTCTCCAGCATCTCCAGCCCACATCCCAGGGTTGCTGTGTCCTTTCCAAAATGTCCCTGTGTGTCTCGGGGAGGAGGGATACGCCGAGGAGGGAGTATTTTAAGGAGGAGGGGAGCGTTGTTGAGACAGAGCTTCGCAGCCAGGTGAAGAGATGGCCCTGCCCCACGCTTTCCCTCCCTGCTGGAGGACGTGGATGTGGCCACCCACGGGCTCCTTTGTGCCTTCCTGGGCTCCCCAAGGGACGGGTCGCTCCTGGAATTGGAGCCCGTGGCAATTTCTGGGGTCTGGGGCCGCACTCGGCGTCGGGGAAGGGGTTGGAACGGGGATGTGGGAAGGGAGGGACCGAAAGCTTCGTTGCAGCCCGTCGGCGAGGTGCTCCAGCTGCAGCGCCGTGCCCCATTTCCACTGCTCCCCTTCCAAAAGACGAGGGAGGAGGAAAAGAAACACCCCCCAACCCCCCCAAAAAAAACCCGTCCCCCCGGAGCTGCAGAGATGGGTGTCGGGGATAAGTGGTGGGGAGGGGGTGCTGTGTGTGTGAGTCTGCGGAGGAGGGGATGGGAAAGGAGGACGGTGCGTAGTCTGGAGGCGAGGACACAAGGACAGGATGTCCCAGGGAGCGGCGGGGGGGGGTGTGTATGAGGGGGGGGTATTTGATGAGATGAAAAGGCGTCGGGTTCTGAAGGGAGATGGCAGGAGAGGGAGGCGCGGGCCGGGCAGGAGGATTGTCTTACACAGCCCTGGCCCCCCCCCGTCCCACGGCCCTGAGGTGCCAGAGGCTCGGCAAGCGCCAGGGTCGGGCAGATGTTCATGCAAATAACAAGAACATCTGGAGCTACAGGGCTTTGAGAGAAAACGGAGGCGCCCAGGACCTCGTGGATCCAAGCCTGGTCCCCCAAGCCAGGCGCCTCGGCCGAGGTCCCTGCTGGGTGGTGGGACCATCCTGAGCTTGGGGGGCAACAGCAAAAGGCAAAGGACAGGGGTGTCCAGGAGCCGTTTCGCCTCCAGATCAGAGGAAGGAAGGGGGGGGGTCTCTGTGGTGCTGTTGGCAGCAACCTTCTCTCCAGTCAGGCCCCACCAGTCTTTGCTCAAGTGCTACCACCAATGGTGGTCTTAGAATCATCAAATCACTCAATGGTTTGGGTGGGAAGGGACCTTCAAGATCATCCAGTGCCACCCCCTGGGCAGGGACACCTCCCACCAGCCCAGGGGGCTCCAAGCCCCCTCCAACCTGCCCTTCAACCCCTCCAGGGATGGGGCAGCCACAGCTTCTCGGGCCAACCTGGGCCAGGCTCTCATCAACCTCACATCAAAGAGTTTCCTCCCCACAGCTCACCCCAATCTCCCCTTTTTCACCCCAAAAGCCTTCCCCCTCCTCCTAGGGCTCCCCTCCCTCACCCAGAGTGCCTCCCCAGCTTTCCTGGAGGGACTGGAAGGGGCTGGAAGGTCTCCCTGGAGCCTTCTCTTCTCCAGGCTGAACCCCCCAACTCTCTCAGCCTGTCCCCACAGCAGAGGGGCTCCAGTCCCCCCAGTATCTCAGGGGCATCCTCTGCCCCCCTCCAACAGCTCCATGTCCCTCTGATGTTGGTGTCCCCAGAGCTGGACACCCGCTGACTGGGGCATTTGGAGAGGTTCCAGCATCAACCTTGTGACTGCGTTTCGGTGCTCGGTGGGATCCTTGGGGACCCTGGGGGACCTCAGGGCTCACCCAGGAGGGGCATGGCCAGCACGGGCTTGGGATGGCTCCCAGCAGAGCCGACCTGGGGTGGGATCCTCTCCAGGTTGGGATGAGGAAGACCTTGAGGTGCAGGTGAGGCCGGTGGAGAGCGGAGGAGAAAACCACCAACGAACGGGGGCTGACACAACCGGGGAAAAAAAGAGAAAAGGAAAGAAAAGAAAAAAAAAAGAGAGAAAAAGCCAAAAAAAAAAAAAGAAAAAAAAGAAAAGGAGGTAAATGAGTCTGTCTTTTGGCTGCCCCACTCTTGAGAGTTAAAGCGTTTGTAAAGCGGCTCAGTTGGGGCAGGAAAGGCTTTTTCCTTCTGGAAGGAATGACATCACCCACCACACCGAAACCGTCGGGTCCCTGACCCAAAGCGAGCGAGAAGCCCGCAGCAGCCCTCCCCCTCCAGTGGAAACTTCTCCCTCCTTTCTTCTCGTCTTTTGTTTTTCCATTTGACTTTCCCGTGCCGCGAGCTCCGCTGCTCCTCAGCGCACGGCTCCCGGCTCTCCCAGCCACCGGGGCCACCTGAGACCCACAGCGGGGGTCATCCTCCTCTTCCTCACCCTCCCTTTGCTCGGGGCTGCCCCCTCCCTCCCTCCCACAGCGCCCTCGCCCAGCAGCCTGCCCGCCCCACACGGCCAGGATGGACAGGGATGAGTATTTCCCCGGCCCCAAGTTCTTTGGGAGGTGTCCCCCGTGTCCCCCCACCGGCTCTGGCCGTGTCCCCTGTCTCCTTCTCCCCCCCCCAGCCCTGACAGTGTTATCCCGGTGGGACTCACACCACGGGCTCGGCGTGACCCGGCGCCTCGGTGCTGCGCCCTGGCTCCAGCGGTGGCATCCGGAGAGCGGGGGGGGAAGGCAGGCCAGCCTCCTGGCTCCCTGCTCCTGCCAGGGTGGCAAGTGCAGCCCGTCATGTCCCCCCACCACCACCACCCAGGGCTGGCCAGGGATCCTGCTTCTCCTTCCACCACCACCTCCTCTCTCACCGGAGGAGCCTCGTCCGCGTGGCGCCTTGCCAGCCGCCTGCCCATTCCCCTCCGGGCAAGCCCCGGCGCTGGGGTGGTTGCCTCCCGGGGTGCTCAGTGGTTGGGGGGGTGGGTGCTGGCCTGGACCTCCCTCCCCTTCCAGCGCAGGGCTCTGGGGACACGTGCATCTCCAGACCTGAATGGCTGGCCGCTGTTCCAATGTCCCACTTCATTAGGCTCCGCTCCGCTCCGGGTACTGGAGAACGTGCGGAGGAAGCAGGAGGCCACTTGGCCAGTTCAGGGGACCAGGGCAGGCTGGTTTGTTAGTCCAGAGCTATCACTCCAGCCCAGTTCAGGGGACTGGGGGGGGGTTGGTTTGTTACTCCAGGGCTATCACTCCAGCACAGTTCAGGGGACTGGGGCGGGCTGGTTTGTTAGTCCAGGGCTGTGGCTCCAGCCCAGTTCAGGGGACCAGGGTGGGTTGGTTTGTTAGTCCAGGGCTATCGCTCCAGCCCAGTTCAGGGGAGTGGGGCAGGCTGGTTTGTTAGTCCAGGGCTATCACTCCAGCCCAGTTCAGGGGAGTGGGGCAGGCTGGTTTGTTAGTCCAGGGCTATCACTCCAGCCCAGTTCAGGAGACCGGGGTGGGCTGGTTTGTTAGTCCAGGGCTAAGGCTCCAGCCCGGGGATGACTCTCCCTCAAGGGGGTATCTGCAGCTGGTGGGTGCTGGTGTTTGCTAATGGGGAGGGAGATGGGCGCATCTCCGACCAGGAAGGCTTTGGGAACCTGTTTCCCACTCCTAGTCCAGTGATTCCTGCCCCGGTCCCTGTGTTTAACCCCGTGGCTCCTGCTCGCTGGGTCCTTGCTGCCGCCGTGCCCGTGGGGCTGAGCGGGGCTTTGCCTGCCCCCTCTGTCCCCGGCCGGTTCAGTTCTTCTCTCAAGCCCCACGGTGCCTTTTCTCCTCCCCTCCGGGCTGGATTCTGCCCGTCTTTGCCAAACCACTCTGAAACAGGGAAGCAGCAGGTTCATTCTCCCGTGGTGGCCCCGGTTCTTCAGAGCCTTCTTGCCTCTTGGCCCCTGGCGGGGGGCACATTCTGCCCCTCTGCTCCGCTCNTGGTGTGTGTTTGGTGTGAGGGTGGTGAGAGCCTGGCCCAGGTTGGCCCGAGAAGCTGTGGCTGCCCCATCCCTGGAGGGGTTGAAGGGCAGGTTGGAGGGGGCTTGGAGCCCCCTGTGCTGGTGGGAGGTGTCCCTGCCCTGGGGGTGGCACTGGGGGGGGGCTTTAAGGTCCCTTCCCACCCAAGCTGTTGTGTGATTCCATGAGTTGACACCTCTCTGCGTGTTCCCGGCCTCTGCCTTGATCTCCCCCGGAGTTTTGTTTGGCTTTTCCAGCCCCGGCTCTCAGCCCTGTCAGGGAGCTCTGGGGGAGGATTCCGGGGTTTGCTGTGGTGGCTGCTGGTTCCTAGGACAGTGCTCAGAAATTCGGGTTTCTGTCTATCCATCTACCAGTCAATCAATCAATCCATCAATCACATCCCGACAGCCGGCTCACTGCGCTGCCGTGTTTCCCGGCCGGGCTGGGGGCTGGCCGCCGGCTCCCGAGGGAGCTCCGGATGGGGCTGTGCCCGCAGGGATTCCTCTGAGCAGACGTCAGCTGGGTGGATCCCACAGCTGGGAGCCCAGGCCAGAGACAGGAGATGCTTTGGAGTTGGCGAGAAAGTGTCCAGACAGTCGGGGCCGTCGGGAAGAGCCGCATGACTCCAGCGAGGAGGAGCAGCGCCAGCACCCTGGTTTTCCCGAGACCTGGGGGGCAACCTGGGGGCCAGCGGGGCACGGAGAAGGTCGTTTGGACTTTGCCTTCAGAGAGTTACGCTCTTTTAACACGTTAGAAATCCGGAGCAAGAGCAGCCTGTGGAAGTTCCAGGCCATAAATAAGCTCATCCGAATAGCTGCTGCCTCGGTGCCCGCCAAGAAAGCAAAACGAAGCCCAAACCGCCGAGATCTGGTCGGCTTTGGTGATGGTTCCTCACCCACCGCTGCCTAAAGAGAGTCCAGGGGCTCTGGGGGGGGCAAGAACCCGGTTGCAAACCTGGCCCGGTTGGGTTTGGTGGGGTGGGGGTGACACCCGTGGAGGGGACGGGGTGCGGGAGCCCACCCGTCTGACGGTGGGACATCCCTGGGGCGCGTGGATGCCGGGTGGATGCAGCCCCTCAGTGAGAGCAGGCCAGGCCGGCTGATGGAGCCCTGACCCTGTCCTGGGGTTGAGACACCCTCCTGGGAGCTGGGAGGGGAGGGTGGCTGCTGGGCTTTCTGGGGAAGGGGCTTCCCTCTGGGTGCCCTGCAGCTCCTTCGCCAAAAGGAGCACTGAGGCTTCCCCGGTGCCTCCCCTCTGCCCAGGCTGCCCTTGGGACCAGGCCTTTCCCACCCGGGCTCTGTGGGTGCCATCAGAATCCCAGTAAGGGGTGACCCAGGGAGGCTGTAGCTTGGCCAAGGATGCTCCATCACTGCTGTCACCCCTGGGCTGGGGACAACGTGGCTACTGTGAGTCCTGGCCCTGGGGACACCAGCCCTTGGTCCCTCCCGGTGCTCTCGCTGTCTGGCCTCACGGATTTAGGGGTTTTTTTTTAAAAAAAATCAGGTTGGGGATTGCTTTTTTTTTTTTTTTTTCATCACTATCCAGTAGCACAACTTGTCCAAAAAAACACCGCTCGACTTCACTTCAATTCCTGGAAAAACTCTGGAACAAAATAAACCACCCCCCTTCGCAGGAGCCCTGGAAGATGATAGGGAGCGGTTTGGGAACTGCCAACGCGGACGAGTCTGTCAAAACAATCTGCCTGCCTTCGGCCGGGGGGGGAGCGAGGGGTGGCGGGGACAGGAGCCTCGGGACCCTGCCCACGTTGCCTCCCCTCTTGGTGGCTTCAGGGGACTGTCCAGGTGAAGCTTTCACCCGTGGGTGGCCCATGAGGTGGAGGGCAGCAAGCGCCCGCTGCAGCGGCGGACCCCACCTCGGATACTGGCTCTGGGTTTTGGGTCCCTCACAACAGGAAAGCCGTGGAGGGGCCTGGAGGGGTGTCCAGAGAAGGGCAACGGGGCTGGGGAGGGGTCTGGGGCCAAGGAGAAGGGTCTGGAGACCAAGGAGAAGGGTCTGGAGAACTTCTGGGGGAGCTGGGGGGGGTCAGCCTGGAGAAAAGGGGGCTGAGGGGAGACCCCATTGCTCCCCACAGCNTGACCTGAAGGTCCAACCTCAGTGATTCTGGGATTCTATCTATAATCCACCACCCAGGGAGGGGGGGGAGTCCCCATCCCTGACTGTGTTTCAGAGTGGATGAGCTGTGGTGTTGAGGGATCTGGTGTAGGGGAGAACTTGTAGAGTGGGGCTGATGGTTGGACTCCATGATCCCAAGGGGCTCTGCCAACTTAAATGTTTCTATGATTCTGTGATCCTATCTGCTGGGTCGGTGTTGTCCTGCAAAGGAGAACCCAGGCTGGTGATGAGCCCCAGCATCAGGCTCTTGTGGAGAAGCCCATGGACATGGGGCTTGGCTGGAAAGGGAGCCCTGGTTCCCTGCTGCTCCCCAGGAGAAGGGGGCCCTGATGGGAGGACACAAAAGTTCTCCTTTGGGTTTCGCTCAGAGGGTTTTGGTTGCAGGGGGCAGATCATGGGAGCACACACCTGGAGCACTGTGTCCAGTGCTCCCCAGTACGGGTGTTGGGAGGTGACTGGAGCCAGTCCAGCATGGGGCCACCAAGATGCTGATGGGACTGGAGCATCTTGTGTACGAGGAGAGGTTGAGAGCGTGGGACTCTTTGTCCAGGAGACACGGGTGGGCAGGGGGCATGTCCTCAGCGTGTGTGAATCCACGGAGGGAGAGAGGGAAGTCGAAGGAGCCCAGATTCTTCTCCGGAGTCCCCGTGGCCTGGGCTGGGGGCTGAAGGCCTGAGCTAAACCCTGTGAAATTCCCTCAGAACGTCAGGAAACGCGTCTTGGCTGTGAGGGTGACCGGGCAGAGGCCCAGGTTGCCCGGGGAGGTGGTGGAGTCGCCGTCCTTGGGGGTATTCAGCCATCATCTGGCCATGGTCCGGGGCCACCAGCTCTTGGTGACCCTCCTTGAGCCAGAGGTGGGACTGGGTGATCTCCAGAGGTCCCTCCCACCCCAGGCAAACCCCAGAGGGGCGAGCGTGGGCTGTGGCCCTGGCCGTGGCCATCGCCGGTCCCGGGGTAGCCCCGCTCCAGCGGTAGCTGAGCCGTAGCCACCAGGGTTGGGTTTTGCAGCCGCCCTTTGCGTGGTTTCCTGAGGAGAACACCTGAGGAGAAGCTTCTCTTCTCTGAGGGTGGCAGAGCAATGGAACAGGTTGCCCAGAGGGGCCGGAGTCTCCTTCTCTGGAGACATCCCAAACCCACCGTGGGTCCCGTCCAGCCTCTTCTGGGTGTCCCTGCTCTGGCAGGGGGCTGCTGCTGCTGGGCGGCCGTTCCTTTAATCCCAGTATCCAGCAGTCCTTTAATCCCAGTATCCAGCAGACCTTTACTCCCAGTATCCAGCATTTGGGGGGCTTTTGGATCAGATTTTGGAGCTTGGCTGTTGGGGTGATCCATGAAGGTGGGGTTGGGGGGTGATGCTCCCCCTCCCCTCAAAGGGTCTGTTTTGTGGCCATGTCAATTTAATGGGGCAAAGTCAGCAGTTGCTGGTTCTGCTGAGAGGATGCTCTTGGGGTTCCAGGAGCAAACCCTGGGTTTTGGGGAGACCAGGGTGGGGGACACGCTCTCAGGTGTCTCCCATCTCCAGAAGAAGGTGGTTAGCAAGAAGAACCTTTGAAAGAACCTTTTGGGCTGGGTGTTGGGGACAGGGTGGGGGGTCTGCTGGGTGGGCACACCTGTAACCCAGACCTGGGGACACACGGGGTACATCAGAATTTACCATCCCTCCAGACACTCCCCGGGGGTGGAGGAAGGGTCTTCTCCCTGGAGAATCCCAGAATCTCTGGGGTTGGAAGGGCCCTTGGAAGCTCCTCCAGGCCAAGCCCTGCCGGAGCAGGAACACCCAGAGCAGGGCACACAGGAACGCCTCCAGGCGGGGTTGGGATGTCTCCAGAGAAGGAGACTCCACCACCTCCCTGGGCAGCCCCTGCCAGTGCTCCCTCACCCTCACCCTCACCAAGTTCCTCCTCCTATTGAACTGGAACCTCCTCTGGCCCAGCTCCCACCCAGTGCCCCTTCTCCTCTCCTTGCCCGTCCCTGAGAAGAGCCTGGCTCCATCCTCCTGACACTCCCCCTTGCCAGAGTTACCAACAGGCAGGAGCTCCCCCCTCAGCCTCCTCTTCTCCAAGCTCAAGAGACCCAGCTCCCTCAGCCTTTCCTCCTCGGGGAGATGCTCCACTCCCTCCATCCCCTTGGCAGCCCTGCCCTGCACTCTCTCCAGCAGCTCCCTGTCCTTCTGGAGCTGAGGGGCCCACAACTGGACACCACATTCCAGATGGGGTCTCCCCAGGGCAGAGCAGAGCAGAGCAGAGGGGCAGGAGAACCTCTCTCCACCTACTGACCACCCCCCTTCTGATCCACCCCAGGATGCCCTTGGCCTTCTTGGCCATGAGGGCCCAGTGCTGGCTCATGGGCATCCTGCTGCCCACCAGGACCCCCAGCTCCCTTTCCCCTGCGCTGCCTTGGGAGGGTGCCAGCTCCATGCCAAGGGTGCCAGCACCTCTCCACAGGGGTAGAACCTGGCTCCAGGGCAAAACCGGGGGCTCTGCAGCCCTTGGGAACCGTTCTTCCCTGGGCAGAGACGCGGGGAGGGAGAGGTGGGGGTGTTGAATGGTCAGATCTTGGAGCGATGCCCAAGCAGAGCCCCCCACGCTCCATCCCCTGCAGTAGCCATGGCTCTGGTGCCCGAGCAGAGCCCCCCACGCTCCATCCCCTGCAGTAGCCATGGCTCTGGTGCCCGAGCAGAGCCCCCCACGCTCCATCCCCTGCAGTAGCCATGGCTCTGGTGCCCGAGCAGAGCCCCCCACGCTCCATCCCCTGCAGTAGCCATGGCTCTGGTGCCCGAGCAGAGCCCCCCACGCTCCATCCCCTGCAGTAGCCATGGCTCTGGTGCCCGAGCAGAGCCCCCCANGGCTACCGGGCCTCCAGCTGCAGGAGGATTTGGCCTCAGCACAACCCCCCGCACCCCCCTTCCCCCACCCCAGGCTTCCAGAGCGTGTCCCCTGCTCCCCTCCACCTCCCACCCCAGCTGCAGGGCTCGCTCGCAGCCTGTGCCTCTGGCAGCCCCCGGCTCCTTCCTCCTCCTCTTCCCGAAGCCGCGGAGCCATCCCTCTTTGTTTGGGAAAGCGCCTCTTCCCCGTGGCCACCGTGCCTTGAAAATGGCTCACATCCCAGCCTACCCCCGTGGGTCGGGGCTGGGGGGCCCGGCTCCCCCCCCACTCAACCTCACCTGATGGCTCTTGGGGATCAGACCCACCCCGAACCCCCTTTCCCTCCGCCTGCCCCCGTGCGAGCGCGTCCCGTCTCTTTCCTGCTCCGGCGTCAGGTTTTCCCACCACATCGGGTTTTCCCATTACGGGTGGATGCGGGTGACAATCAGACACGGTCTCGTAGGGATGAGAGTCCATCTGCCCAAGGAGAAGACCCTCTTCTCCCTCCAAGGGGCTGCCACCACCATCTGGCTGCTTCTGGAGCCGGGCTTGGTTGGCAGGAGGGGGAGATGTGCTGAGAGCCAGCTTTGGAGGGACCTGGGAGTCACTGAAGCCTGTCTTGCTTCTTTTGATGGCCAAGGCTTGTGCCTGGTGGTGGAGGGGAGGCAGAGGTGTGCTGGTGGCAGTGTTGGGAGGTAGACTTCCAGCGTGCTTCGGGGAGCAGCGACCCACGGCATCACAGCCCCTGCCTGGAGACTTGTGTCTCATGGAATTGTAGAATGGTTGGAGTTGGGAGGGACCTTAAAGGTCATTGAATCCAACCAACCACCCTGCCACCCCCTGGGCAGGGACACCTCCCACCAGGGGGCTCCAAGCCCGCTCCAACCTGCCCTTGGTCATTGAGCTGCTGACCACCACCCTCTGGATGCCACCATCCAACCAACCACCCAACCAGTTCCTCATCCACCGAAGGGTGCACCCATCAGATCCATCTCTTGGAACCACAGACTGGTTTGGGTGGGAAGGGA
>VZTM01018635.1:0-30917 GCA_013400555.1 Jacana jacana
ATTCTGAGGTATTTCAACAGAATTGTACACTACACAATTCTCCATCTTCAATTAAAAAACAACCAAACAAAAACTTTCTTTTTAAGTTAGCAGGAAATAGAGTGACTTAAAACAAGACCTTACAAAACAACAGTTCTTAAAACTCACCCTACTAAAAAGGTTGAGAACAGGTAATCATGAAGGAATTTTAATAAGTAAAGGAAATTTATAACTTTTGCTATCAGCAGCTGTACTGTCAGAAATAATTGCCATTATCTCTTGCAGTGTAAGACTGCAAGTCACAGTAAGAAGCCAACAAAAAGAAGAGAAAATGAGGAGAAATCTGATCAAAAAAGCAATAACGGAATCAAGGACAACCCAGAGGCAAAGCCAGATGGACCAGGAGATAGTATTAGCGAAGATGAAGCTCAAACTAATAACCAAAGGAAAAAAGGTCAGTCTGGGCACTTTGTATAATACAGTAACTCACCGTAGTTACATTAATTCCAATTGAATGACTTGATAAAAATTTTTGTTCTGCATTTTCTGGGGGATAACAGGATGTGTTGCTTTCTGTTAGGAAGCTTAAAACAGACTTCCTGTCTCTGGCTTTGGGGTGTTGTGTTAGGGGAAAAGCAGCTCATGTCCTGTTGATGGTCCATGGAGCTCTGACAGTTTCTTGAAAATTTTAGCATGGCTGTACAAACCATTACTGCCTCTCGCTTCTTTATTTCACTATCACCTGATAGTGCTATGTTGATTTAACTTCATACATATGTGTGTGTTACTATATATACCAGCATTTTCATTTTCATATTTTACTATTAGCTAATGCTTTTAAATGATCNACTGTAGTAGTTAACTTGATATGTTATTTTTTACGTTTAAGTTTCATATGCAAGTTGTGAAATTATGTAGTAATGAATGTACTGTATATACTCAACACTTATGTAGCTATAAGTTCTTGGTAGTGGGGCTAACATCTAGAAATTAATTAAAGAAAACAGATCACCTTCATTTCATGTATTTTAAACTTGCTTTTAAGGTTGCTTTTCAGTTTGAGCTATTTCTGTTTACTGTGTTTATTATTGTTTAGTCATTCATCATATCTTAAAATTTCAACGTTAAAGTCCCGATTTTTAAACTTGGAAATTAGCTGTTACTAGTTCTACAAGAAGAATTCTATAGAATCTTTTCATGAGCTGAAAACTGCAGTAGTACTATAATTAAGAGTAATTCATTAACTTTTCAAGGTAACAAGCAGAAATGGGTGCCACTTCACTTGGATGATGTAAGGTCAGACAGTCAAGAAAGACCAGGCTCTCGAACTAGCTCAAGATTTCTGCTGGAAACAAACAAGTTAATACCTCATAACAACAGACGGAATGAGACAAGAAGTAAGTAGTTCTCAATCTCTGGATCTTTCTATTTGTGGCAAATAAATTATAATACCATGTGAGCAAGCATTAGATTGGCAGTTTATGTTGGAAGCTTGACTTTGCTTATAGTAAGTAAAACCTACAGTTAATATTTGCCAATAACCAACAAAAAAAAAAAAAAGAAGAGTTGTACTGTGGTTGAACAGATTTTAAATTAGAAAGTTTTGTTTAAAAGCTTGCTGTCAGATTTTTAAGTTTTTTATCTTTTTTTAACCTCTTCAGAAATTGATCACAGTTGTAATGTCCCAATTACTGATTCTTCTGAGTAACCGAACTTGGAAACAGTCTATCTGTACAGCATGTGCTGGTGCTCTGAATCAGAGCAGCATTTATTCATCTCTTCATGGCTCCCTAAAGAGTCTTGAGCCACAAGTTTATGATTCAGAAAGTTTGGAAATATAAGGTGGTTGCTTTGTCGTGCTCGACTGCTATTCCTAACAGCTTTTTGTTACCAGAGCGATTGCCTGTGGACCTACACTTTGAACTCTGCTTTGGCAATTCTACTGGTGTTGGTTTTTTCCTTTAAGTTGGACCAATGCCCTCAATTCCCTGACCTATTTCCCAGCATGGCCGTGCAAAAAGTTGTACTAGCACAACAGAGGAAGACATGCACTGCAGCTGGTACTGCTTCTGGACCTTGCGTGTTCTGACTACAGCTTGTCAGATGGCAGAAATCTTTAGGCTGAGTGTGACTCTTTGGTTTATGTATTTGCATTTTTAACAATGTAAATGTTTTCTCATTATAATAAGTGCTGGATGCTACTGAGATGGGATTTATGAAGTCATTTTAGGAACATGGATGTAAGGCTTTGATCTGGATGCCTGAGGGATGGATGGGGGTGGGGGGAGGATTTTTACTAGTGTGTTGTTTTCTTCAGCAATTATTCCTCAGAATGGCCAAATGACCAGAATTGTGTAGCAGGAACTCTACCTCAGGGCTTTATTGATTCAAGAACAGGTTCAGTGTGAGAGAACATCTTATTCTTCGGGAACATCGGCTGTTTAAATAAAAAAACCTTTTTTTCAGGCTTAAATACACCAGTAGCTCATGGAGATGTTATATGTAGGACTTTTGCATGTGTCTGAGCCATGTGTACTCTCACAGTGCAAAAATGAAACTGATTTGGGGAAATAGTTCAAAGAATGCCTACGCAGTTGGGATTTCTAAGGTTGAGTGTAGCAAGCATGAAGGCTAAGGTCCAAATTCTCAGAGAGAGACACAGAGTCTTATTTGACAGAAAATAACGTGCAGGACCTTTAATGTATGAGCATATGTATTTTATTGTAAGGTTCATTAAAAACAGTTGCTAGTAAAAGAAGGACAAAGAATCATATCTTTAATCCTTTGTTAAATTTAGCAACTCTCAATTTGATTAAGTAAGGGCTGTGTCCCTACGCATTCCTCTGACAAAGAGGTCCTCCAGCATTTGGAAGACTATCCAGTTACAACTGAAAGAAATTTTATGCAAAGGTGACTGAATGAAGATGGAAGTTTCTGAGAGTGTTCGTAAAAAAAGAAGAGTATGAGAGAGGGCTTAATGAATAAAGCAAGAATTACACCTATTCTGAAGTTGTGTGGTGAGTGGAACCAAGGTTCCTTGGGGTCTCTTTTGGACCTGCTTGCTTTCCTTTCTCTTGCTAGGTGCAGACCATGTATTTATATGAAAGCCTTACATAGGTTCTTATAGAGTCGTCTTAGATTTGCTTGTTGTCAAAAAAAGGGTCCTCAACTTAAAAGTTCAGTTCATGGCACAGTCAGCAGAGAAAAACAATTGCTGTTAAATGGGCAGAGTCAAGGAAGTGGTAGATGGCTGCTTCTGGGAACAAAAGGGAAACTCCAGAGAGCCTTTGCTGTGGAAATCCCAGCCCAAGCAGGGTAAAGAGCTACCAGCTTTGGCAGTGCTCTCTAGGTGCTGGGAGGTACCCACAGGGAGAGAGTGTATTATTATGCCTGGAAGGAGAGGGGCACCATCATTCCTTCCTGTCCCAAGCCAATTGCAGGTTTTGTGATCTCTGAGTTGGCACCAGTGTCCAGTTGCTTCAGAAGCATTTGAGATTGACTGCCAGTCAAGCCTGTTCACTCTTCTTTATTGCTAACAGCTTCTGCCCCAGTCATCTTCAGGCATGGCTGGGCAAACCTTACCATTTCACCTTTGCAGCTTCATATCTGACCTTCTGCTTCAGACAGCGTGACTGAACCAGTGGATTGCTCGGGCCCAAGCTGAGAACTGTTACAAAGGACTTCTTGGCACTGTGATATTTAATAATGGTTGCAAATATTGTGGTGTTTTTCTCTCAAAGATTGGCGTCGAGAAAAGAGAGATGATCACGATGAAGTGTGCAGCGTGAGAAGTGAGGGTGGCAGTGTTCGAGGATTCTCCAGAGGCAGAGGAAGAGGACGAGGCAGAGGAAACCCTAGAAGTATGCAAAGTAGATGCTTAGCAAAAAGTTGGCTGAAAAAACATATCCTGTAACTGAATGTAATTAAATAGCTGGGTTCTTTTTAAAATCAGTTGCTGAACACCTACAGTGAAGTAGCGGTGTGTATTGTACCTTAAAATATTTCTGTGCTGGACTTACAGTTTTTAATCATTTTTCTTTTATGTTCTCGTTTATTTTGAAGTGAACTTTGAATATTCAGCTGGTTATCAAGAACTCTATGGTGAAGGAGCCGACCAAGTATTTCAGCCCGAGTTTAATGCGAGTGTGATGTATTACTATGGGGATGGAACCGGAGTGCAGATGTATTCTGTGGATGAAGGGCTTCTCAAAGAATATATAAAACATCAAATGTAAGTAGATTGTTTAACGTACAAATATTGTTAAAGATCTAGTTAAGATAAAAGGACTCATTTCAAACATTGTTTAATCCTTTCTATATATCCATATGAAGGTGGAGATTAAGGCATTTCAATTTAACTTTTCAATTTGATGATTGCCAGTGTCAGTTTGACTTTATTCACTTGTGGGGTGGAAAAACGAGAGTGATGGGGAGGAATTTTAAGGAAGCTGTGCTGCATCTTGTGCTGTAGTCTGGCTCTAACTCGTATACCTGCTTTATTTATGGTACATAGCCCTCTTTTATGTTGTCGTGTAACTGAGATCTGGATGTCTCTGAGCTTGTGCTTTTGAGTGCTGTTGGTCTGTTTGCCTATAAAGCTCTTCTTGGGTGATGTGGCTAGACATTTCCCTTATTTGCTCTCAATTTCTCTTTGAGAAGTCTTGTTTCATCTGAAACGTTTAACTGAAAGAGAGTAGTTTTGCAATGAAACTTGATTTTTCAATAATCTGAAATGTTTACTTTCTCATGTACACCATTAGGCAATGAGAAACCATCTGGAAGACTGATTATCACCAGGAGACAAGTCAAAAAGGGCCTGGAAACCACTAGTTCATTTTAAAGAGACAGTTTCCACCACTGGCAGATATTTCATCTTCTGTACTTGCAACGGCATTTCTCTGCGCTGCCTTTGTGGTGGTTTTTGATTGCCCTTGTGTTCCATAAAGCAACTTGCTTATTTTATTCTTGCTTCTTTTGTTACAGTTGACGCAAAAAGGAAGAAAAAAGCCTCTTTAAGGGCAGAAAGTATCTGGCATGTGGCTATCAACTTCAAAACTTCTATTGCAATCTTTTTTGTTACTCTTGCTGCCAGGCCCCTATGAGACCTGACAGTGGACATGTACCCCCATGTCAGGATAATCGGCCTGCACTGTCCTCAGACAAGTGAGGGAGGAGCACAGACACTCCACTGTTGGCCAGATTTCTGGGCATGCAGTGTAGAATCCAGACCTTCTAAGGTAGGACATGATGATGTCCCCCTCTGCTGAGAAAAATGTCAGTTACGGCATTGGTCACATCTGACTTCTGGTTATATTTGTATTTAATTTTAGCAACAAAAGGTTGGCAGGTGTCAGTAGAAGACATGGCATGGCTGGCTAACCAGAGCCATTGGTTGCTTGTCTCATGTGATCTCCTAAGGCAGATTGATTATAGAGTTTGCTTTCCATGAGAGAGAGGGAGATTCTTGAGCAGGTTTAGAACATAACTTCACTATTTTTATGCTCCGTAAAGAAAGGAAAAAAAAAGGTGTGTTTTTTTTAATCCATTTGCTACTTTTATCACACTAAAAAATGATGGGAAACAAATTTTAGTCATCAGTTGCCGATTATGAACTTCTAAATGGAGATGGTTTTGCCTGCTTTTCATAATTTAGTTCTAAAATATTACAGTGACTATGCTAAGGAAGGAAATATATACAGAATAAAGCTACACAGGACTGTTAGGTCTCGGAGTTCCTTATGGAGTCCAAGTCAGGATATATTAGAGAGGAGAGCTTGGTTTGAATCCTAGTGAACTGATGAATTTTCAAACAGTTTGTCTGCTTCACAGGGAAAACCTTAGAGACTGTGTCCAACTGAATTGATGTGTAATTACAGTAAGAAATATGCTGCTCTCAGGCAGTTTATGCTTGTTCCAAGAACCGGACTGAGGTACAAGAGAGAGTAATATTTGTTACATACAAGAATCAGCCTGAAAAGTTTCAGCACTTAGCAAGTCCTCAGTCTGCAAGGTGCAGTCAAAATCTAAAGTCCTCTTTCTTTAAAAATAAAAGAAAAAAAGGAAAGTTCAGACATGCATCCAGGTCTGCATCCATCCAAGAATGAGCAAAGGGACCCTGAGGAAAAAGAAAAAAGGCAAGCTGGAGGGGGTGTGTGCGTTTAGGTTTGTCCTTCTACCTCGCAGCAAACTTGTGCATTGTCTTCATTTATCATTAATGGTCTTTCACATTCCTTTTTCTAGAGTGATGGACATCAAGTGAGGCAGTTTGAGTCAAGTTCAGTCATTATCCATTTCTGCTTGTGGAATTTTTAACTAGGTGAATCATTACAAGTTTTTACCTTTACTGTATGACTGTAAAGGTAATGTTAGTGAAGCGTTGATGTATGGCTTTTGTGCTTGCTGGTCTTCTAGACTGGGAGGGGAAAAGAAGTATAGCAGTTCAGAACAGTAAATAGGATATTCTTGAAAGAATCCTTCTTTCTGTGCACAGTTGCTTCACTTGTCAGTTTACTTAGCTCTGAGTGACAGCTTAATTCTCCAAAACCCTTTTTCTCTTCTCTTTGTTTGCTCTGCTTTAGTGGCAATGTTTTCATTTGTCGTATGTCTTGTCCAACTTTGAGACTTTATATTCATTCTGTCTTGGAGCTGAGTGTTTCACATAGAGAGCTTTTGCTTCAAATTTCTTTAGCTACCAAAAATTAGAGACGGAAATGGTATCAAGCTTATCCTTGGGTCAGTGGTGGCATTGGGGTCCTCTCCTCTTGGTAACTTTGGCCTTGATCCCAACTTCAGTGGAGGCACTTAGTATTTTGTATTTTGTGGACATTAGAATTAACTTTATTTACATTTGCATGTGTTTGTGTTTTTTGTCCCTCAGCTTTTTAATGTTCTCTTGTTTTATTTTTGCACTACCTTGGTCTTTGTGTCAGAGAGGTTTAATTGCTCTGCATTATGTATTTCACTACCTATGTTTTCCTGAACCTGATGAGGAGCAGTATTTCTTAGCTATAATACGCAAAATCATGGTATGATGTGTAAACTCTGCAAAAGGCCTAGATTCTAGTTGTTATTATTAAATTGGGCTTTTTTCCATTCTTTTTTCATAGGTTGTTTTCTTGTTCCCTTGCTTTGTGTGACATCATGATTTGAGTACCTTTCTCTCTTCACTAAGTATAAAACATCTTGACACCCTGGTTGTTTTCATAGAACAGCTTCATTGTTTAAGAAGATTCGTCTTTCTGCTGTTTCTTTGTCCTGTCTCTTGGTCTGTGATATCGTCAGATTCCTGAAATGATCGTGTCCCTCAGCTCTTTACCTACTAAACATTGTCTCTTCTTTTAGACTGTACCTTTCTCCATGAACTGTTGTGCCTTTGGGACAGTTTCATGATAAATACAACATTATTATTTTTGTTTTCTCATCTTCCCACAAGCATGCTTGAAGTAATGATTCAGAGTACATATATGTGCCTCAACACTCAGATAGGATACTTAATCCTGCTAATGTACTGGAAACTGGGAAAAAAGAGATACAGTTCAGGATGAAGGTGCACTGATACTGCTGTGTGGGAAGTAACTTATGCCCTGACTGTTAAGCAGTAGTTGTCCTTCATCTATATGGAGGCTAAGAGAATGTTGTTCCTTCTGTTCATGTAAGTAATAAGGGAGGGGATGGGTGAAAAAAAATAATAAATGGAGAAATGTAGCGTAGTTTTTCTTTATGCAGTTCAAATATGCAAAGGTAACAAGGCTTTGATTTATATCCTTCTGTACTGTACTGGATCCATAAGGCATCCTTAATGAGTGCTGTTCTGTAAGTCTTGCTCTCAACAGCACACCCGTTGCAAGAGGGAATTTGTTGTCAGAGCGTGCTCTGTTTTTAATGGAAGACTTTAACAAGGAATCGCTTTTAAGTTGCTATTTCGGTATTTTCTTTAACCTGTAATAGGCTCATCTTTGTTTGTTTCTTTCTGCAGTGAGTATTATTTCAGCACAGAAAATTTGGAAAGAGACTTCTTTCTGAGGAGAAAGATGGACCAGCAAGGGTTTCTGCCGGTCTCCTTGATTGCCAGCTTCCGCCGGATGCAAGCTCTGACTACCAACGCTGCGCTCATCTTGGAGGTAAAGCAATTGAGAAGTACATTTGTAGAAAGCTGCTTGGGTAATTTGGTACTGCTGTTTAAAGTCAGTGCCATGAAGTTAAGTTTGCAAAGAGAAGGATTTTGTAAAGAGGCTATATATGGCAAAGTTTGTGGGGTTGGTTTTTTTCTTTTTGTATAGTGCTAGATATGTAAAGTTTTTAAAGTTATAATGTGCTTGTCACACAGGCGCTAAAGGACAGTACAGAAGTTGAAACTGTGGATCAGAGGATAAGAAAAAGGGTTGATCCAGAAAAGTGGCCAATTCCAGGTCCTCCTCCATGCAGTCTGCCACCGACTGACTTTTCTCAGCTCATTAATTGTCCAGAATTCATACCAGGCCAAATTTTTGGCTCACATACTGGTAAAGGATTTATTTTATAGAAACATAAGTTTAGGACTGTCTGTCTAGCTTAGAAAGTTTGCCTTTTGGTACTGATTTCATAACAGAAGTTCTACATTTCCTAACAGTTTTTATTCGTCTGGTATGCCCGTCAGCCTTGCAGTTGCCAAGTCACGTGGTTGGCACGGCTGAAGCCAAGCCGATAAAAATGTCTCTTATGTTACAGCTGTCACCATTCTCCAGAATGCAGTGTGGTTGTAGTAGTGATAGTAATCTTACCTTAGTCATGAGGTATGCTTAATTTTATGAAAGTTCTGTCTTTATTTGGTGCATCCTGGTTTTGGATGGGGTTCTCCTTACTCGCAGGGAGGTGGCTTTCTTTGCTGACTACCCTTGGCAAGGAAATGGTTTACTAAAATGTTGGCTGGAATTAAATGAGAAGAATGAAGACCAAGTGAGGCACCTGCCCATAGAGCTAGAGGACAGCGTGGAGAAAACATGTCCCTAATGCTGCTGCTCTTTTTTTCCTGAATAAAATGTTATTTCCCTTAGACTGTTTTCACATAAATAAGTTGCTAGAATCCATCTTTTCCCAAAAAAAGCTGAGTAAATTGTGAAAAGCTGTCTCCTAAAACCAAAAGTAATTTCTGCTGCTCAGTGTTATATTTAACCAGAGAAGTAGAAAAATGGTAGCTGTGCTTAAAAGAAAGACTAGTAAAACAATTTAAAAACCCAACCAAACAAACCAATAAAACAAAACCAGAACACCCCACAACAGGAAATGAATTACTGTTTTCCACTGCTAGAGTCTGCACCAAGTTCTCCAAGAATGGGAAGCCCACTGAGTCCAAAGGAAAACACTGAAACTAATAATTTTCAGACAATGTCTAAAGGATTGTCTACAAGTTTGCCTGATTTGGACTCTGAACCTTGGATAGAAGTGAAGAAGAGGCATCGAGCATCCACGGTCAAACTAAAGGTAAAATCAAACCCCTTTAAATTACGTTGAAATAAACAAATGCAAAAATACCTGCCAGTGCCTTCATGTCTTTTTCATGTGATGCTTGATTATGCAATACAGTTAGTGTGTGTACATCTCACTCTACCAGACCTAGAATGCACTAAGGGCATTTAAAATCCTGATCCAAAGCTCACTAACATGAAAAGCAAATGCTGTTTGTTTTTTTTTTTCTGCTGAAGGACAGCTGTACCTGTTGATTATTGAAAAGAGTATTGTAGTAGGCATTGAGAATTACTCTAATAGCTTCTGGCAGAATTATTTAGGGCAGTAATTTACTTAATGAACATCTGAAAGTGGCTGTATTGTTTCTAATTCTTGTACATTGACTTATTGAAAATATTATGTCATGTTCTACTTGTCTCCCATTTGGATAGTCACTATTCAGTTCACATCTAAAATGCATTACCTTTTTCCAACTTAGGAAAGTGTTCCTGTACCACATCAAACATCAGTTCAACAGCAGCAACCCCCACCTCCAGAGGAGCAAGAACAAGAAGAACTTGATTTTCTGTTTGATGAAGAGATGGAACAAATTCAAGGTCGGAAGAATAAATTTACTGATTGGTCTGACAGCGATTCCGATTATGAAATTGATGATCAAGATGTCAACAAGATTTTGATTGTAACACAGACACCACCATATGTAAGAAAGCATCCTGGTGGAGACCGTACTGGCAACCACGTGTGCCGCGCAAAAATGACGTCAGAACTTGCTAAAGTTATTAACGATGGCTTATACTATTACGAACAGGATTTGTGGATGGAGCAGAGTGAAAATGACACTATGATGAAGGTAACTCTCTCCATTTTTGACCGTGCCTGTCCTGATTCATTCCAGCTGTTGTAACTGTGAAATGCTGCACTTTTTGGAAAGAAAAGTGACGGTAGTTGACCCTACAGGTTTATTCTCTCTGTTTTGCTTTAATTTGGTAATACTGTAAACTATTGAAAGCAAAACCAGCAAGCTTTTCTTGTCACAGATTTGACCAAGAACATTGAATTGAATACTTTTTAGAACTATTTTTAGCATCTTGGACATGGTTCAACTTTTCCAGTGTTTTCTTGTTCTATGAATAGTTTGTTTCATAACCTTTCCAAACCCCTACCAGAGGGGAAGAGGGCACACTTCTGAGATAAGATGATAAGAGAGGAAGGTAATACAGTAATTTTCAAGTAGTTTTATGTTAAGGTTCTGTTTGCCTTGTAACTTGTTAGAATGCTAGCTCTGTGAGCAAAGGAAACTTTGGATTGCACACCTTATTTTATTATGGAAACCCTTTTATTTCCTAGCCTCTCCATGGGCCTCTGTCCTTGAGGCTTTCCGACCTTTGCAAGGAGATTGTCAGCTTTATTTCTTTTTTAGTTATTATATTTTTTAAAAAATACACTGAGCAGATGTAGAATGACAGATGAGTTGAATTCCAGCACTGCATGGGCAGAGGTCACTGTGGCACACTGCAGTCCTGTCGCTTACTGCACTTGGTTTATTAAGAACCCCCCTTCTTTTGTGTGAGCGAGCCCAGTGAGTGGCAGGTCTGCAGGCGATCCTGCTGTATCACTAGCAGAGAGCATGTGTACAGAAATGCAAAGTAAGTGGTGAGGGGAAGGAGCTCTATCTGTGCATAAGGGAAAGGTGGGGTGGAGGAGTTGCTTGGAGGACAAATGGAGCACGTGAGTACAAAAAAGAGCTGACAAAGATAGAAATGACTGGTGAGAATAAGAGCAAGAAAAAGGTAGAATTCAGATAGTGGAGTGTCTGTTTTCTTGGCAAATGGACCAAGAAAACCAGCAAGCTGGAAGTGGGCAGCGAGAAATAGCACGCAGCAAGAGAAAGTATTTTCTTCTGACTGATTTAAAGAGGATTGTTCACACCCAGCATGCACATGCACATGTCCCATCCCACCTTCAGCTGAGTTAGGGGCATGAGCTATTTGAGATGCATCTTGGAAAATTCTGTCCTTTTGCAGATTAAGCTGCCAATAAGAAAATAATAATAACAAAAAAGCTGAGCACTTTGTTTAAAAATACTGGCTTTTCTTTAGAGGTAGCTTGAGGAAGGGAGCAGGGACTCTCCTACTCCTCTGAATTGCTAGGAGCTTCCTTGGCACACATACTGCCAAAAAAGAGATGGTTTTAAGCTTGGCGAGGGTTGGAATCTCGGTCATTTCCATTTCTTATTTGTCTATAAAAATTTGCATGCAGATAGCCTTACCTGCCAGCTTTCACCCATTTCTTGGTGTTACTGCTTGTTTTAACTGGTGCAGTGTGAGCTGTGTTAGGTTACATACGGTGTTCACGGCAACTCTTATAACGCGTGTTGGGTCTCCTGTCTTCATTAAAGGAAACCTGTGCTGGCTGCATAGCTACACGGGTAGCTGTGTGTCAGTTCAGCCTTGCTTCTTTTCTCTTCTGTGAAATTCACCTTGGCGTTTACCACTTTCTTTCAGCAAGAGATTGAGAACTTTAAGAAGCTGAATCTCATTAGTAAGGAAGAGTTTGATAATCTCGCACCGGAACCAGTTGCTGACCCAACCCAAGAAGTTCTTCCAGGACCTGCAGGGTTACGGAAAGGTAGGTAATATGTATTCATTTGTAGAATCTCTGAAATAAACAACAATTTTATGGGTGTGTTAACTCTTTCTGCCTATGTAATGTTTTAATTCTGGTTCAGACAACAGTCTTGAGGGGCTTTTTCTTTGCTAATTTTCCAAATTGTCAGCTGTTCATCAGTAGTGTGGTTTCCACTGGATTTGAAGAAGCTGATACTCGTACTCCTCGGGATATGTATGAGCATCAATAGGCAGTGTTCCTCTTTGTTGTCACCATATATCAACACCAGGTGCTTTTTGTGTAACTTGGCATTTAAAACGTGTAAAGTGAATGGCTAGTGATTGTCACGAAACATCTGCTAGAAACCAGTATTTTTATGGGAAACGGAGAGAGCGAAGGGAGATCAGAAGAATTTTCTACTTTTCTACTTCTATCATAACCATGCTGAGAAGTCACAATGTCATGGTTGTATCCTTTGGGGTATTTCTGATATAGTATTAACATTTATTAGGCTACATACTATCTTTATAGTTGAAGAAAACCACCTCATTAAACCTACCATCTCACTAAAAACTTTCACCAATGTTTATTTTCTCTTATTTCACTAGTATAGATACACGTGAACGAGCGGGTAAGAGAGAAGTGGGTTTAAACTTTCTAGTGAAGACGTGCTTGAAACGTTATTTCAGAGTTATGAGGAATTTGTATTGCTGCTATGCCAAGGGCATTTGCTATAATTTGATTGTGCCTTGGTGATGATGCAGTTCAGTGAAATGAAACAGGCCTTTAAGATACTGGATACTGGGGGAGCTTAGGCTTTGAAATCCTGTTTCTTTTGAACCTGAATGTTTTCTCCTTCCTGCCTACAGGTTTAGCAGAGGAAAGTAATTTGTCAAGGATTGAAGTACTTCCAACAGCAGCAATAGCTCGATCACTACCAACAGCAGTTCCAGATTCCCCCTGCCTTCACCCTGGCTTCACCCCACGAACACCTCGCACCCCGAGGCTACAGGATCCCAACAAAACACCCAGGTTCTACCCCGTTGTTAAAGAAGCACGATCCATTGATGTAAAGGTAAATGGAAAGATGCAATATTTGTTTTTCTAACCCAGAAAAAGCCTAGAAAACTCATGTCAGTGCATGCGAGAAGAACGAAAAGGCAAAAAATGAAAGGCTTGTACTTTTTAATTGTTTATCTTCAAAATCCTTACCATATTCATTCTTTGTCATTTGTACAAAATGGTTTCCGAGTTTCCTCTGCAACATTTCTTAAGTCCTTGCTGAAAAAGTGTACTGTTTAAAGATTTTTCATTTGTTACATAGGATTAATCTTCAGGTTATGAAACTAGAGTGGTGTGAGTTTGTAACGTGTTAGATAGATTGTAAAATTTAAAAATCTTTGTTTGAAGAGAGAGAGAGAATGAGTGAAATGAAATCAGGGAAATAAATACTTCATTTACTTTCTTAGATTCCAAGAAAAAGGAAAACACGACACAGTACAAATCCTCCCGTAGAATGCCACGTCGGTTGGGTGATGGATTCCAGAGACCACAGGCCGAGAACTTCCTCTGTGAGGTAAATTTTGGTTTCTGGTTTTGTAGAAAACTGCTAATGGAGAAAAGGGCTGCGATAAAAGAGAGTTTATGGAGTGGAAGCAAGAAAAGAGCAATCAGGAAAGACAAGAGTACAAGGCTGTGTGGAGGTGAGGTAGCTGGACTGAGTGTGTCCATAACGCTGTCAGGTAATCGCCCATACAGTAGCAGTAATATTACTTGAAGTACTGATGTTTGCTTCAGTGATTATTACTTTTGTTGCCTTTCAGTGGTCACTTAAAATCAGGTATCATAGTAATGTTTAATTATCATTATCCAAAACTACCTGGTTTTTGACATATTAGCACAGAATCTGATTTTCTTGAGCTGCACCCAAAGCCAGATGACTGGGAGCCCAGGCTGTAGTGGTGATCAGGTGACTGTACTATTCTGACAGCTCTTGTGTCGATCAGGGTGGTTGAAAAGTGATTTAGAGAGCACTGTTTATAGGACAGGAATGCATAAATACACTTGACCATTGTTTTTCTCTTCAGCAGTTCCAACGCTTCACCTTCAGAAGGAGCTCCAATAGCTGGAAGTTATGGGTGTACCCCAAATTCTCTTCCAAAATTCCAGCATCCTTCTCACGAACTGCTAAAGGAAAATGGCTTTACTCAGCAGGTGTACCACAAATACCGACGAAGGTGTCTAATGGGTAAGCCTCTAAACACGTCACCATCCCTGAACATGTTTGAGTCGAATAGGTGTGGTGTTGGGGGCTATGGTGCAAGGGAGAACTTTCTAGAGTAGGGCTGATGGTTGGACTCAATGATCTCAAGGGTCTCTTCCAACCTGAATGATTCTATGATTCTAAAATTTTAGGTGAAAGCTGCTAGGTGTTGTCTAATGCCAGTGTTCTGCACACTGCTCCTCATGCTTAGTTTTTCTTGGGAAAGCAAAGTAAAATTTATTTGATGCTTCTTTTTTATGAACTCTGCTTTCCATTTAACTTTACATTCCCTGGCAAAAAAATTACCCTCAAATTTAAACTTAAATTTCTGGAAGATCTCACACGTGTATTACTAATGGAAAAGCACTTGAAAATATTCTGCTGAAAAATTTAAAGAAGCTTTTTTTCTTCTTTCTTCTTCCTTTTTTTCTTCCAGAGAGGAAACGGTTGGGAATTGGCCAGTCCCAAGAAATGAACACCCTTTTTCGTTTCTGGTCCTTTTTTCTGAGAGATCACTTTAACAAGAAAATGTATGAAGAATTCAAACAACTTGCTCTAGATGATGCAAAAGAACACTACAGGTACGTGGTTTTTCCCTGGAATTGAAACACTCTTGAGGGTCTTGCCTTTCGTTTTAATGACTGTGAAGTTCACGTATCCCGGAAGTGAACGTTTCTAGTATTGCCTTTGACCCTTTGTAAATTTTCAAAATGGCAGTCAGTAATTCTAATGCCAAAAATGTGTTTATATACATCTGTGCTTTGCTGATAAATAGCTAAATGCGCAGCATTTCCCCGCTTGTAACTGTTGCTGAATTCTACAAAATCCTATAGCTTGATGACCGTAACCAGTCAGCTCTACAATACTCAGAAGGTTCTTCCTTCCATAAGTGAAGACATTCTTAACCTCAGTCGACTTGTTCAAACTGCTTTTTGCCTTCCAAAAACACCAGACAAATGACCACAAAGGAAATTACCACTGCCCTTTAGCTCTTTGATACTCCCTTCCTTTCACCTGGTTTCCCACACCTCTGTTTCTTTGAGCCAGAGACAAGGTAGCCCCATGTTTTGAATGCCAAGTGAGGAAGTACTTGGTTATGGAAATCCTGAAATTCGGGTATGTCGTCTGAGACTGTGGAGTGATAGTCCCTAGGGTGCAGAGGTGACTTTAATGATACCTTGTGTCACTGCTCTGAGCTTTCTTGATGTTCTGTAATTATCCAAGGATACATTTGCATCCAGCTTTGGAGTCCTCAGCATAAAAAGAACATAGACCTGTTGGAGTAGGTCCAGCGGGAGGGCCACGAAATTCATCAGAGGGCTGGAGCACCTCTCCTGTGAGGCCAGGCTGACAGAGTTGGGGTTGCTCAGCCTGGAGAATGAAGGCTCTGGGGAGATCTTATAGCAGCTTTCTAGTACCCGAAAAGGGCCTACAGGAGAGATGGGGAGGGACGTTTTACAAGAGCATGTAATGATAGGCCAAGTGGTAATGGCTTCAAACTGAGAGAGATTTAGATTAGGTATCAGGAAGAAATGCTTTCCTGTGAGGGTGGTGAGACACTGGAACATGTTGCCTGGAGAAGCTGTGGATGCCCTGTCCCTGGGCGTTCAAGGCCAGGCTGGATGGGGCTTTAAGCAACCTGGTCTAGTGGGAGGTGCCCTTGCCCATGGCAGGGAGGTTGAAACTCGATGATCTTGAAGGTCCCTTCCAACCTGAACCATTCTGTGATTTGGCAGGAGAAATTTAGAAGGTTCTAAAGGGGACTAAGGTAGCAGCAGTTGAATGCAGAGCGGGAGGAGGTCCCAGCTATCTAGAGGCCCAAGGCAGCTCTGGTACGGTGTGGCAACCAAAGCCAGGGTGTGACTAAACACTGGGCCAGAATCCGGGGCACCGGGGTGTGCGGGAATGGAAAGAACAGTGTCTTGCCCTTCGTGTTGGGTTGTGCACAGACAGTGGGTTAGGCTGGCTTTTAGTCTGACCTTCTGTGGTTGGTTTTATGTTGAAAGTGTTCGTGTGTACAAAGATACTCAAAATGGGAAGGCGTTTGTCTTCATGTTCAGCAGCTGAAACCACCTGATTTTCCCTAAGTCAGTTTTGATTATTTGTGAAGGTGTTTCAGAACAATAGATTGATTAAAAACTGATGTGAAAAGGGAGTGGTTTTTATGAGAAGGGTGAAATGAGACCAGCCATTTACTTACATGCAAGGAGAGACAGAAACCTTGCATCCTTCAGAGTAATGAGGAGCGTGCGTGTAAGATTCTTCCGTACCTCTTTGTTCTGTTACAGGTACGGATTGGAATGCTTGTTCAGATTTTACAGCTATGGCCTGGAAAAGAAATTCAGGCAAGAAATATTCAAGGATTTCCAAGAAGAAACAAAGAGAGACTACGAAGCTGGTAACTATCCTAGGCCAGTCGCTGCGCACATCGGGGTAACTTGACTTGGGAGCTAAGCCCAGTTCCTTGGCACTGACTTAACTGACCCAAGAGCAGTTTTTCTTCGTGTTCCTTTTATCTTACAGTTCTCTTAAACATAGAGTTACCAGTGAATAATTAAGCTTTTAATTAAATCTGATCTTTGTAAATTGCTAAAATGATCTTTCTCCATGATTAGGTCAGCTGTACGGACTGGAAAAATTTTGGGCTTATCTAAAATACTCTCAGCAAAAGACTCCAGCCATTGACCCCAAACTGCAGGAATACCTTAGTAAATTTAAGAGACTGGAGGACTTCAGAGTGGATGTAAGTTTCAGTATCTATTTTAAATAAGTATTTGGTGTTTGAATATCTTTACTGCACAGTAAACTGAGAACAACACTTCAATTCACGAAAAAGCAGCTTTACAATACCTGTCAGTGACCAGGAGATGCAAGATTGAAAAAAAAATGAAGTTCACATGAAAGATGCAGTTTTACTTTAGGCATTCTCTTTTGAAGCGCAGTGTGGTGTTGATCCAGGTGTGGTTGATCCACTTCCATGGAGCAGTGAAATAAATGGCAAAAAAGAGCTGACTTGTCATCTGGGTAAGACTGATGACTTCTATACTGTTTAAGAATCTGGCAAATGAATGAATGCCCAGCTGGCATTCCTTAATGACCTGTGACAGGCTTTGTCCTTCCTGAGACTTTATCTGCCAAATCCAATGTATCCTTCCTGTAGAACGCTGAGGTCTCACAGTGTGTGATCCAGAGTACAGCGCTGCCGTGCTCTTCATACCTGGGTTACGGTGAACGATGCTACCGTCTTCCTCTCAAGTCCTCCGTTTCCAAGGAGTTGGGGCAATTAAATAATGCTGTCAGACTGGTTAAAGTCCTTATTGTGTCATGCACTTAGGCTTCTAGCCAGGAAACCTTTAGAATATCCTTGGTGAGTTGTGGATAACTAAGATTGCTAGGCCTAAGTAAGTGCCTTATAATGGAATGTTCTCTCTTTTTGGATCCTTTATGTTATATGAAAAGGCAAATTCCTGGCCCTACAGAAAAACCTGTAATGGGTTCCCAATGCTTCTTTTCAGCCTCCTATTAGTGAAGAATCTGGCAGAAAGAGACCGGTTGCTGCAACAGGTGAGGATTCAGGTCATCGCAGACATCAGGCTGTTTCTTCTAAAACACTTCATGCCGCTAAACCCAGCGCTGCCTGTCAGCCCCTGGCACTGGGAGTCGTCACCAGTGGGAATGCTGTGGATGCGTCCATAGGCCGTAACGAGGCTGCCACAAAATCTATAGAAAGTGATGTACCAGAAAAATAGACTTAAGGCGAGCTTGTGCCCCTGAGAATCAACTTGGATGTCACTCTGGTAGTGTGGAGACCTTGAAGGTGAGCCAGTCTAGTACGTGATTAAAAATGCGTGGAAAGACAGAGGAGTGGATTTTTCACAGGATTTAGTTCTGAAACACTTACCCTGGGAGAGTTGCTCTTGCTTTTGGGATCATCGGAAGGATCCTAGGGAAGATTCTTTGGCTTCAGTATTGCTTTCCTCAAGCTTTTGTTTACAAAGAACTGCATTCCTTGCATATGCAAAAAGTACTTTGGGGATGCCTTACATTTCAGCTCACGTTTCTTAAAAAAGGTATGATATACCCATGGTATTTACTGCGCTTTCTTTACCCAGATTTCCCCAGTATTTGTATTTTACCAAAGCAAAGAAGATTTCCGTTATATGTAGAAATGGCAATGGAAAGGAGGGGTCTGTGCCATTGGTTTGCTCTTCAATCTAACTATTAAAAAGGATGGTTTTGTGCAAAAGCAGACCTGAGAATGTGCAGCTATCTATGGCACTGCATTTCTGCATTCTATTTAAAGACATAGTTGATATTTTTTTTCAGGGTCTCCATAGTTAGTATTTAATTAAGTATGGAGTTTGAGTGGACGGAACTGGGAGAGCTTTGCGGGTATTTCCTTCAGTGCTGGTTCTTGAGAACTGAAGCACCAGAAAAGCAGAGGGAAACAGATCTGTTTATTTCATAGTGTCTTAAATGAAAAATAACCTACCGTATCTACAGTTTGTGCGGGGTGTTAAAATAGGAAATGATTCCAGTTGTTCTTGGCTTGAGAGGTGTCTTCATTTGAATTCTTCTATGATTATGAAGTACGCTAACAGGAGAGGCAAAAATCTAAAATAAAACTCTCCACATTTCTAGTAATAAAAATGAGTCTGGAGGGAAACAAAGTATTCCTTGTAAATGTTATTTTTTGCTTTATTTTGCAGTATCTGAATGAAGTTCTGTGTAAATTGTGCTAGCTAAGCCTAAATAATTTCAAGCGGGTCAAAACACAATTTCACTGAATGTAAGTTATTCAAATCCAAATCCATTTCTGTAGCTGAAAGATGAGGATGTTTATATCCTGCAACTTCTTCTTACATCCGTTACTTTGGTTTTCACGACTCAGAAAGAACCACCGAGTGGGTAACTTCCCTCTTGTAGGGGTAGGTGGGAATTGCAGCTTCTCGTTAGTGAGCTGCAGAAAAGCCTTGGGTTGAAGAGTGAGGTCTAGCACAAATGCCTTAATCCACGAAGGTGTCCTCGCTGCCTGCGCAGCCGCCTGTGGGCTTCCAGACTCGTCTCGGGTCTCACAGGTTATTACAGGTCCGTTACTCGTTTTTTCAATCAAACAGATGGCAGATCTGTCTGTCAGCAGCGGCCTTCCCGACAGTTGGAGTGCAGTACAAATTGGAGCCCTTTGTAAGTGGCCTGTCCAAAATCAATTTCCCTGAGCACGTACCGAGAGTTGAAGCAGTAGCCTATAAATACGCTGAAGTGACACATCTCAATCCTGTGTTTGATCCCTGCCTTTTGCTATACAGAAAAACGATGCGAATGTAAATTTGGATTGAAACTGTATATACAAGTAATAGATTTAAGATATTTCCTTTCACTTTTTCATTGGAAAATGTGCAGATTAAGCATTTAGTGTGTGTAATTTTGTGATATCTTGACAAATTTTATAAAAAGAACAACAACAACAAAACCTAACAGTGTTGTACATCAACTTTTTTGTCCCCCCTCAAAGCGTGAAGGAAAAACGGCTTGAAAGAGTGTAAGGCTGCAGCTGTGCCTGTGAACTTCTGTTGCCTCTGGTGCACTAAGGTATTGGGGAAACCCTGCCTGGTCAAGGCTGAGGTGGTTTTCAGGATGTTAGGCTGGACACGAGGAAAGAATTCTTCACAGAAGGAGTGGTCAGGCACTGGAATTGGCTGCCCAGGGAGGTGGATGAGTTGCCATCCCTGACTGTGTTTCAGAGTAGATTGGAAGTGGTGTTGAGGGATCTGGTGTAGAGGAGAACTTTGTAGAGTAGGGCTGATGGTTGGACTTGATGATCCCAAGGGTCTCTTCCAGCCAACATGATTCTGTGGTGGGCCCCAGCTCTCATCAACTTCAGTATCGATTTATTTTGTTCACGTGACTAGGTATTTGTCAAAGACTATGACAGGTGAACGATCAATATGGCTGAGAGCAAAGATGTTACTGGCTGTGTATCCTGTTGGCCCCTCCAGGGCTGGTTGCTCAGTGTCCCTTTATTCAGGAGGACAAAAAACCCACCCAAATCTATCCCCAGCTCTGGTTCCCTCTCAGGAACGTCCCCTTTCACTTCCCCCTGGCATGAATCTTTCCCCTCTCCCCTTGCCAGCAGGTGGAAAAAACAACCCCTTACTGCTGCTTGCACCCAGAGCTGAAAAAACACCCCTTGAATTTTAGAACAAGCCCCAAAGGCTTTGCTGGCTCCGCAGCTTGTTTCTCTGTCTGGCTTAAAGCTGCTCGTCACCTTGCAGGGACTGGCAGGCCTGTTGCACAGCCATAAATTCATCTTTCCTTCCAGTGCCTTTTGTCTGTTACTAAACTCTGAGCGAGTCTGAGACCGTTCCTCATGTAAGAAAATCTCCCCTGTGCTTATTAAAGAGTTGGGGTTAGGTTTGGCTTCAGTTCTGTTGAGAATTCAGTGTCCAAGTATTTCAAAATGCTACTCTGCCTCAACTCAGGAAGGGTTCTCTTTTGTTGTGCTCAAAATACTGGATTCTAAAGGCTTTTTAGAAGTGGGGACTTGAGGTGGCTTTTGGTCCTGATGGAGGCAAGATAATGTTTTCTTATAAAAAGTCTGCAGGGAAGCTGGAGCCAGTCAAGAGAAAGGGAGCTTACATACAAGCAGTCCTTCAGTGTTTGTGGGCAAGTGACAAATCCAGACTTGCCACCGAAACTTCACACCTCTCAAGGGCTTTATTTTTAGCTGCTCACAGAGTTTACGCTTGTAGGCTTTGCCCAGTTACCTAGAAAACAGGTAATAAAATGTGATCATCACAAAAAACCCACCCCAACAAATAAACTTTGTAACCAGAAAGCAGACCATTGGATATTGCAGGACGGCTGCGGGGCCAGACTACACCTCTCTGAAACACCTTGAAGTTGCTGCCTTCTGGTAGAGGGCAAAAACCACACAAACTCACAAGAATCCCCAGAGAAAAAAGGGTGAGGAACAGTTTGAAGCTTTCAGGTAAAGAGCCCTTCACCTGCACTTGAACCAACCTTGATACCGGTGTTCTATCACAAGCAAAGCTTCAACTGCCAGCTATAAATACCTGCTACTGGGTTTCCGTACTTAAGCAAGCCTTCAAGGCCAGAGTTCTGTTGCTACCAGCGGTTAGCAGGAGAAGGAGCAAACAGCCAGCTCTGCCTGCAGTTGCATCATTCCATTCACGCCTGATGGAGCAGTCGCCCTCTGGTGGGGTTTTTCCCTGGGGCTACGCTTCAGTCTGCGGCATCCGAACTGGGGAGCAGCAGGACTGCAGGAAGGGCTCCAAGGGCACAGGCCTTCCTCACAAACTCGCTCTGAGCTTCATGAATGAACTCCAGCAACGCTTTGCTGTCGAGCTGCTGAACTGGTGAGTTACACTTCATGGAAAACTGCACAGCTCTGGCCTACAAAAAATAATATATATGGAACTAAAACCAACCCCAGAGCAGAGCTGGGAAGGGCACAGTTGAAGGAGTAGGTGGTGACTGATATTTTGTACTGTTCTGTACAGCAACACGGGTTGCTGTGTTATTATTGCTTCCTGGAGGAAATAACCCTCCCCAAACTTCTATTGTAGAGGCTCCAAGCATAAGTAAGGTTTAACTATTCCTCGACCTTTACAATGAATATAGTAAAAACAAACTGATTTTTAGGAAGAAAAAAACCCCAAACTTTAGAAAACAGCTTTGAAGGAAGATATTTAAAGTGAAAGCGGATGAGAAGGGGAGTGCTGTCTCCTGCTCTGAAGGACAGAAAACTTCAACCTTAGCCAAGGCAAAACAGATCTACCTCAACAAAACCATACCAGCAAGTACATCAAAGGGTAATTCTGTAACTCCTTAGAGATATTCAGATACCAGATAGCACCACCATGAAGGCTTAAAACTGGATTTCCTGCCATACTGAAGCAGTTTTGGGAAGCGGTGCACAACCGAGACAGACGTGTCAAAACAAAGGACTCCTCACACCGGTAACGTTAAGTCTGGTCTAGGAAAACAAGTGCTATCTGCAGCTGGAAATGTGTTTTGTTTCTAAAGATGATGAGCAATACTCCCTTCAGGTCCCCCTGTGTTGCTTAAACACAGTTTAGCATTCAGCATGCCTGTCCTTTTAGTCAATAGTGAATGTTAACCAAGTGATTGATGTAAACCTTACAGGGACGAACGCCTCCAGTGAACGAGTGTGTGAAGCGCCCTGAAGTTTTGATGGGGCTGTGGTTGTTCTAAATACCTCTTTGTGCACGTCAGTCCTGTGTAAAAATGAAAGCTACAGTGTGCTTTAAAGCACCTCTTTTTTTTTAGGTTGTCAGCTTTAAATCGCTAGTGACTTTGTATGTGGGATGAATGAGGCTAATTTAGATCCACCAGACATCAAAATAGAGGATTAACTCTGTGTAACAAACGGCTGCCGTAGGATGACAGTTTTGAAGTCTTCAGAGTTAGTGCTAAGGTGCTTGACAGCAAATCATAGAGTGGTCCAGGCCAGAAGGGACCTCTCAGGTCAGCTTCTCTGACCTGAGGACACCCTCAAATAGCAGGGACACCCCCAACTAGACCAGGTTCCTCAGGGCCCCATCGAGCCTCACCTTGAATATCTCCAGGGAAGGGGCCTCAACCACCTCCCTGGGCAACCTATCNACTGGCTTTCTGGACTGCAAGTGCACACTGCCTGCTCATGGCCAGCTCCTCGTCCATCCTATCCAGCTCATCTCATCAAATCTCATCCTTTACCCAGCTCGCTGTCCAACTCATCCTGCATCATAGGAGTAAAACTTTGAGCAAGGTTCTTTTAAAACAGTTAAACCCCCCCTAAAACTAAAACTCCATGAAACTTCACTGTGAATAAGCTCCGCTGCATTTCTTGCAGCAAGGGAAAGGCAGAGGCAGAAGTGATGGCACTGGCAAAACTCCCCTTCTTTCTCCAGTAGGAAATGTCTAGGTAGGCCAGCCAGGAGCGGGTGACCCACTGCTGCAGCTGTGCCAGATGTAGCAATAGGAATAGCTGTACTGAGCCAGGAGCAGAGGAACTCGCTGCAAACCTTAAGCAGCGGCAGCCCGGGCGGGTCCAGCAGAAGCTGTAACACACCCTCTGGGTGCTTGTGCCTGGCAGCCTGGGGAAAAAAATAAAAAATTAAATCAATCTGGTTGTCCTGTCCCACAGTTGGGTCAGCCTCTTCCTGCTCCACAGCTACACCCATCCCAGTGCCACCATGAGGTGCAACAGCTGGCACAAGAGCTAAAAGTGAAAGTTACCCTGTCAATGAAGTGTAACGTAAACCCTTTTATAGCGCGATTGAGAAGAAAACTCCCTTGTGTAACGAAGCAACCAGGTTACAAACTGGTGCTCATGTACTCCTACCTCCCCTCCTGGGCAAGCAAGCTTGTCTTCACCCCAAACAGGTATTGTGTGGTTACACTGGTGTGCCCAGCATTTCAGCCCTGTTAAGGTGAGCGAGTAGCAGATGGTTATCGCAGAATGGGTGAACCCAAGCCTGGGCACGGCCCCAGCGTGAAGCAGAGAAAGGTGCAACCTGAGTGGAAATGGGTGCCGTTACCGAGTTACAGACAGCAGCTGAATGTTTCCACACCCAACGGGACTGTCCAGCCCCTACAAGAACAGGGGGCACCCAACTGCCCTGGGGAAACGGCTCCAGGTCTGCTGCTTCTGCTGGGATAAAACTACTCTGGTCCAAGCTTGGGTACACAAGAAGAGAACTCAACCTGCCTCCTGGGACACGTGAGTTACACAGGATTCAAGGGAAGATCGTTGTTTATTTGTTTCATTTACATCAATATAAATCTCTTTCAGCCAAACAGTAATAAAAAGGCAGTAGTTCCTGGAATCTCAGAGTTTACAGAAACCTATTCCTTCAGGCTTACCGCCGGTGGAGCCTGCAGAGAGAGGCACAGCTGTACACCAGGAAGCTGCCACTCGGGAACTCAGTGGTGACACCATTACTGTGGCAGAAGAGACAGTGAAGTTTCTACAATATGTTGAGTGATGCCCACGAACAGCTCTCCAGCCTTCTTGTCCTACTAGTGCCACTCCTTTTACTCTATGTTACGTGATCTCCTTAAATGCTCCTCCTTTATATACCTCACCCCCATAAATGCACTGGCACAGATTTCTTCCCTTACATCCAGCTTACCTGAGGGAGTCTTCAAGGTTCTTCAAAAGCTGAGGCTCGAAAGGACAAACGACACAAGGAAAGAGCGCTAACAGCGGTGGATGTTCCATATCCAAGACTTCTTCCCCTTCCTTTGTATTCCACCACATTCCAGCGCTGCTTACCAGCTTCTACACAGAGTCTGACAGCACATTTGGTATTGTACATGCTTTATTAAAATGGAACTCGTATTTACAGTATCTGCAGAAACAATCCCTGCCCAGTCTTGCATTCAGACAGACACACACACATACACACGCGCGCAGGCCCCTTCGCTCTACAGGGGTGTGAAGGCTACGCTCCCAAAAGTTAGGCAGCTTCTGGAAGAGGAGGAAGGGTGACTTTTTTTGTGTCATTACTTAAAAAGAAGCATGGGAGTATGCATTTGGCCATCACAATGCTAATTTAAGTATATGTAGTATTAACATATGGCAGTAACACTGAGTATTCCTCTTTTACATTCTATACACAGAATAACATCAAGGTTTTCCAGTCAACAGAACATTCTAACTTCAGTCTCGATGCTGCTTGTGACTATGGAACCACGATTCTGGGGCTGTCCCTTAAAACAATTCAAGTCTATGTAAGCGAAATAAGGCACAATTAATATTTGATTTGATTTAGAGGATGGGAAGAGGGGGAGAGGCAGGCTTCAGATAAAAGTTGTTGCAGAGGAAACGGTTTTACCCTATCCTTTTGAGAAAAGGATGAATTTTACCCCCATCCTAATCTACATGGACTTCTCTTAGAGAACTGAAGTATTCTGCCAGGGCTACTAACGCCCACATACAAAACAAAACCGGGAATTCACATTTTAACACCAGTCCCAGTAGTCTAACCTACTGATACTGATGTACACGAGTAGGTCTTTCTTTAATGCTGAAGGAGAAGACACATACGAAACAAGATTCAAACCTTCCACTGAGCTTGAAGACTCACGCCTTTTAGAGAGCTTGTAATATATACTATTTGAAGGCTTCAGCTTACTGATAAAAAGGAATAGCATTTTTACCTTTAAATCCCTGGCCCCTCTTCACTAACGAAGCCTAACCAGACATTACAAATAAACTGCAACAAGAAGTTTGGCAGCACAAATAATGTCTAGTATTCAAATCTTCATTTGTGAGTTTATTATTCTCCTTGTACAAAACCTGTTGAATGTTTTTCGCAGCAGATGAACTGTACCCAAAGATGCAGGACATTCTGTGATGGGGAATAAGAGGTTGCAGTTCCGAAGGCCCCTGACTTTGGTTGTTTACAAAGTTCATTCCTGTTTAGTGTGATCCTTGGTATCTTCCTCATCTGTGTATTCTGAAGGTTCTTCCCCTGGTTTTAGGAGTCTACCTACGTAGTCGTATTTTTCTGAAAAAGATTTACGATTGCATTACAATGACATACAGCTGCATTCACTCCTTAGCCTGCACTGCTGCAAATTCACTTACACACTCAGGTCCTTAACCTGAGTCACTGAAACTGACAGCAATTTAGCAGCAAGCTCAGCCTCCTAAAACAACCTTCCTACCGCTGCTGCTCAGCACTTTCTCTACTCTGAGTAGTTTGTTTCATTGTTTTGTTTTCAATTTTATGGGGCTGGGGCATGCTTTATCACACAGTGGCTGAAGCCTCTGCTATTTAAAACCAGCACAAAATCCCTCAGCCTGTTGCTGTTTCAATTAATGTGAAAAACGTCTCCCCCTCCCTCCAGAGGCACAACTCTGCACTTTTGTGCCACCGACAACAAGCTTGTTCAACCCTTCATGCCAAAACAGCTCTTTGTCCTAATCCTGAGTCCATGGCATCCAAAGCCAACAACCTGCGAGCAGGAATTCCGTAAGCTGAGATTCCAGAGTGAAATTCTGCATTGAGGAGCTGAGAACAGAACTGCTTTCATGTAAAACTGAAATGCTGATAAACCTCTAACGGGATATAGTGGAATCCTTTCTATGGAAGAAAGGCCTGAAATCCCTGGTCTTTCCCTGAGAAAGTTACACTGCATTATTAACGCTACTCTCAGCTTCTCCTTAAAAGCTGCCCCACGCCCCAATCAGTCATTGTTACAAAAAACATTCCCTTAAGCTAAAGATGTGCTGCTAATTTGAGAATTTACCTTTAAATTGCATTTCCCACTCTCTTACACTTTCCATCTGTACAGCATTTAAGTCCGATAGGTCATCATATTCATCTCTGAGTGCATCTTTATCTAGACAGAATGTTGCTAGTCCCCTGGAGGCATCTCTGCCAGCAAATATTCCATATGGACCCTCTGAAAACAGAAAGACAAAAGTGATACCTTCAAGTCTTTGTTTATGGTGACCAACCTCAGTTCTTTTAGATAGTCTGCCGAAGCCATACACTGAACTCCTGCAGTGATGGGAACAGCAGCAGTTCCAACACCACGGCTGTTCCACATTCACCAGCAGTGCAATTAAATCTTAAGTGTCACTAGGAGATAAAGTCTGCTGAGAGAAGCAGAAGCAGGAAAATAGCTTGGAAGGGATATCTGGAAAAATCCCTGTCATTTGATGCAAGTCAGTTGATGTAAACTCCAAAGGGACTGGAGGCTGGAATTCAAAAGAAATGCACCTCTATTAAACACAACAGAATATTTACAAGTCAGGCACAAATAGAAGCAAACTGTTCACACATCTTAATTAGAAATCCACTGAATTTTATCGATAAATAGAACTGAAGACTCCTATAATTAATGGTTTCACTTCACTTACAGAACCGCCACAACTGTCTACATACGTGACAGTCTGTGTGTCTTTTGGCACGCCTGTTAGTTCTGTGGAAATAACCTCATTTGTTTTGGGCAGCAGATCCCCCATACACCTATCCTGTCTTGTTCTTCAAAACGGCACAAGGCTTCATGGTAACAATGTAAAGCAACTACTGCTTTGTGCTTTCTGACTGATGCCCAGCAGCAGGGACACGCTAATAAAATGTTGAGCAATGAGTGACAAATAATGATTGCAAAGAAGACAGGATGATTTGCAAACCAACAATTTCCAGGACAAGGCTGGTACTGGCTTACCCAAACTGTTATCCTAGATTTTTTTAGACTGAAAACCAATTGCCTTAGTTCAGCTCCGTTAAAAAACCAAACCAAAACACAACACTTGAGAATTTCCTGCATTAACTGCAGCTGCTAAGCAACAGGGAAATGCCCGAGGCATTAGAGTGGCTGCAACTTGAAGACAGTTGGCCAGAACCCTTCTCTGGCTTACCTCGCGGACGACGACAGTGGCCATCAGCCTGAAGAATAGGCAGCACCCATGGGCAAGAATGAACACGACCAAGTGGCAACACACTGTCCTTCACCCCCTCTATTGCCTGCTGTAGCACCTCAGACCTCTTCCGCACCAGGATGAGCCACAGGAAATCATTCCAAGAGGCTGGCTTCCTCCCAGGGCGCTTGCTCCAGCCACCACACCTATCTGCTCTTGCCGGGCATTGGCTTCAGGGTTGAGACAGGGGCTGAATGCAGCGGGAAGAACTCCTGAGGCAGGGAACCTGAGCACCGTATGGATTAGAAGAAGCTATGTCCTCACCAGAACAGGTGTCATCTCTCCACCCCAGAGTGCTCGGCATTGTAAGCTGCTTACAGTCAAACCTGAGAAGGGAAGGGCGTCTTGTGTTCCAAAGACAATCCCCCTGTCTCTCTGGAAATAAACCAACTGATTTAGTAGCAAAATTTCACAAGAAGTACACATCAGAGACAGAACTATCAACTGGAAGCTTATGCTGTACAAATCTGTCCCTAAGACACAACCATAATCATTGATAGCGTATTTAGGCTCATCCTTTCAGATGTTTAGCTCCAGGAATGGCATTCACAATGAGGATCGCTCTGGGATCAGAGACCATATTCATGCTACTTTAGAGAAACAAAGTCAAGAGGGATTGTGAACTCTATTTTTCCTATTTGTATCCTGAATTAGATATTTATTTGAAAAACATGTTTCAGACTAAAGTCAATCCCATACCAAGGTGTTTATAGCTTCTGCATGCCCAGTCTCTGCCCGTGGGACAGTGTACAAGGCATCATTTGCAACATAACATAGAGCTTCTTCAAACTTCAAACAAAAAAGTCTTGCCTCCCTCCAAAATAGCTAACATCCAAGTGATCTAGTTTTTGATGTTCTCACTGGAGAGCACAGGTGCTACAAACAGCTATACAAACACCCCACACGATCACTAAAACCCTAGGCGCAATTATGAACTGCTGCTCAACCTCCCCACCAATACTGTTTTGTCCCTGGTTTTTCCTTTCTCAAGTTTTTAAAACAAGTATTTCCATAAACCCTACTAGTTATTTGCATAAAGTGTTTTCACAATTGTGGCTAACCGGAGTTAGAGAAGCACACTGGTCCCTGTCCCTTCCACTCTGCCTTTAGCGGCTTATGGAGCTTTACAGCACCTGCGGAGATGCTACCTCTTGGCCCACCAGCTTAAATCCAATTAATTCTATTAAAAAGCAAATGACATTCTATTCATTGGTATCAAGCCCTGAACACCCTTACCTTTCAATAACATACAGCATGAATGCTTTGAGAATGTGTCGTTTGCATTAAGTACAACGGGTGCAAACCTGTAATGTCAGATGCTGTTGGACCATTTTTTTTTCTTTTCTGGAGTTGAATTTAAACATTAATGTTCCAGCACGGTTACTGCCACAGAGGTATTCAGGAGCCACAGAGAAGCCACCGAGCCAGGTCCAAGCACTAGAAAGAATGCTGACTAGTAAAAACCAGCCTTCAGACTGGGGCGACAGCATCTCAAACTCCAGCTGTGCAAACGGGACTTAGAAACCTGTTGCATTCTTTAAGCCTTTACTTAAACAGCAAGTACTGAATTATCATTATTTAAAAAAAAAAGTGCAAGGGTGGCTTAACCTTAGTTGTCAGAGACCTCAGTATGAGCAATCTACTTCAAGATTTACAGCTTCCATTGGGATTCTCTTACAAAGTATTTAATATTAACACAGAATATACAGGTCTGGGGTTTTGCTCTAAGCCCATGATGATTTTTATAGAAATACTGGTGGAACAGTCTTAAAAAGGTATTTTGCATATCAGATTTCACTGGGTGTGGAGAAGCATCCAGAAAGGTGCCAACACAGTGAACCCTGGGGAACAAAAATGTGCTGCAAGAACACGATTGTGAGGTAGAGACATTAGTGCAACCCTAGACACACTCCCACAGAGTTCTTTCATGACCAGATGCAATTTACTCTGCAAACCCTACCCGTAGTTGTTCTTTTCTTTCCTTTTGTTTGCCTACCGATTTAGGCTGGCTCCTGCTCTAAATAATTGATTGCACCATAACATGATATACACACTGAAGAGTTAGCAGAAATAGATGCTATTAGCACAGGTATGTATATCTAATTGATTTTTCAAGACTGTGTCACAAAATTTCAGTGGTTTTCCTTTGTGTAGCTCCAAATTAGCTCTTCCATAGTCAAAGAGTTATTTAAAAAATTCTCCTACTGCTCCAATTTGACATCTTGCAAGAACAAAAAGAAAGTCAGGGAAGCGTCAAAAGCCATTAAACCGTGTCTGCTCGACGTTACTTGGCTACACGTAGCTATGCACCTTACAGGAAGGAAAACTTGGTTCCTTGCAGAAGAATGCTTATCTTCCCATCTTTGCCTTCACATATTAAAACACTTGGTTTCAGAGCCTGTGTTTATGTTAGCGTGGACACCAAACTGCTATCGAGACTACGTATTTGCCTACGTATCTCCACATCTGTACCACCACATCCATACACTGCCTTTCCCCCCTCTATCAATGACACATTTACCTTACAATTCTCCCTGGTATAAAGTACTACTAGTACTCCAAACTAGAACACGTGCAAAATGTCGCTACCCACCACCTGCAGACCCTCCTTCTTTCAGAATCCAGTTAAAAATCTGCCTGCCTNCATACACTGCCTTTCCCCCCTCTATCAATGACACATTTACCTTACAATTCTCCCTGGTATAAAGTACTCTACTACTAGTACTCCAAACTAGAACGCGTGCAAAATGTCGCTACCCACCACCTGCAGACCCTCCTTCTTTCAGAATCCAGTTAAAAATCTGCCTGCCTTGATGAATTTGACATCTTGTTCCAGTCTGACATTCATCTTTACTCCCAATTGAACTGGGTGACTTGAGAACTGGCAAAAGTAACGTCTCTTCACCCAGCAAAAATACTTTTCCAATTCCTGCACTCAGGATTTCTGCATCCCCTAGCCCTGTTCTGGTTCTCAAATGAAGGCTTAATTTTTCTTTGCAGACACCCTAGAACAACAGCAGGTGAGGAAAAATAAATCTAACATTAAAGCACTGGATTTAAGAGATAGGAAGCTGGCCAAGCTGAAGCTTTATTTGGAAGCGCTGCTTCTAGTCACTAGCTCCAAAACAGGCTAAACTGATCTTGGAATGGCACACGTTTCAA
>VZTM01018635.1:42782-100551 GCA_013400555.1 Jacana jacana
TTTTTTTTAAAGCAGTGTGTGAAACCTGCCCACATGCAGCTCCTGTTCTTTGGCAAGTGTTCATAGTGAGGAGTAAATTGCTGAAGTCCTCTGTGGCAAAGTCTATGTTTTTCAGCCTTTGCCCTTTCTTTTTCTATTTTTTTTTCTATTTTTGATGAGGAAAGGGGTGGAATTTGCAGAATACAGCCGGGTTATACTTATCAGGTAGCAGCAATTACATCAGCAGCCTTTGCCCCTTTCTAATAAATAATGCTGCCAAGCTTATTATGCAGTCAGAGTTTTGGTCAGTTTGTTTAGTAAAGAAGGTGAAATATTCTGTTGCGGTTGTTATTAACACTCACATTCGGTGATATGTCGTACTGTCACCAGGCTCCACAAGGTATTTTCATCGGCTGAAGAGAATCCTCTGCTGGAACAGGATAGCTTCTCCTTGCTTAGAAAGACAGCATGGCCTTTCTGTTAACATTTGTAAACAGGAGCCTTTTCACAAAGAAGTTCAGCAACATTTTTCTTTTGAATTTCTGACTAATGAATTCTCTGTCTCTCATTTTGCAGGTACTCTGAGTATGGAAGGGCCAGACAGGAAACTGAGCAAAGCCATTGCTGCAGATCACAGACAAGTGCGTCTCATTCCCACTGACTTTGCTACAGCGATGCAAAAGAGGAACACCCCATTCCAAGACTTGCTGCAGGTGCAACAGGAACAAGGGAGAAGAAAGCTCAGCAATTTAATGGCATGAGAAAAAAATGAGGAAAGAAGGCACTCATTAGAAAGGTGATGAATAGTAATATTAATTAGTTGTCTCATTCCAATTCACCTTCTATATATTATATGGATGTGAACCTTTATTCTCTACTGCCAGAAGAAGAGAAAGCACCAAAGGCAAAATGCAGTGCAAGCAAAACACTCCAGTGCCTGTGTTTTCTGTCCCTCTCCTTGGAAGAGACAAAGACCACCAAATATATGTTAGATGATGCTAACATTACTCAGTGGGGGATCAGGTACAGCTACACTGAGGTGACAGAGCTGCTCAGTCACATAGTTGCTACTGTATCATATGAGCAGAATCATGCCTGTCAAGCTAGCCTGTGCTACCAAGGAGAGGGAGGTTGAGTGGGAAGGGACTGAAATCCTTTAAAGCTCACTCTGCTGTTAAATACATACTTTCCTCAATGCATTCCTGAAAAATTTTTAGATACTAGAGTTATACTAGAATACCTTGCAAATTTCATTATTAAAACCTTTGAAAGTAAGTGTACAATACTACCAAATCGAAACAGGAGCCCTTGACCTGAGTTTTGTGCTCACATAGCAGGGGTGTGTACAACTAAATAAAACACAAGACACTGGAAAAACAGGCTTAGTGTGTATGTACCCATATTTTATCTCTTTGCACCCCTCTCTCTTCCTTTTCATTTTGAATAATGACCAGGCCTGGGTCGAATCTGAATGGGAAATCAATGCTCCGAAGAAGCAATACAAGATTATAATTTTATAATCAGTTTGTTAGAATTGGAAGCTGGAGGGCCATTAGACAGAAACAGCCTGGAGGGAGTCAGAGACAGAAGTTGTCTTTAACACAAATAAGGATTTGGGACCTTTCCAACTGAACATCTATGTTCAATGCAATCTTGCAGAAGTAGTCTTTAGAGATGAAACTTCTCCTCCAATGCTAATAGCAACCATGTACTTCTAGTAATTAGTGCTGAATAGGGATTCATCTTTGCAAACAGTCCAAGGTGTGCATGAAAATTCAGATACACCATAAAGCTTGTGCAGGACTACATCCTGTTGAAAATCGGAGTAGGCTGTTTTCTCTGTTCCAGTGCTGTTGGTGGCTGCAAAGAGTTGAGAAATAACACAAACATATCTACGTTGCACTTGAATGTATCTCCAGTGGTGCAGATATACTGCCAATTCAACCTCTTTTTTACAGAGGGGTGTTGCAGCCTCTTTTGCCTTGAGTAAATTAATTTCTGATTAGACCATAAAGGTACAAAATGACGCGTGCCCAGGTTATGAAAGACATTTGCACTGTCTGGAGATCATCCTCGTCCCTATTTGTAGAACCATTATACTACTGTAAACTCACTCCATGCAAGTATTTGTCAGCGAGATTTCAAATAAACCTGTGCTCTTTATTCGTGCCCATAATAAAGTCATTAAAAATCAATTAATATGCAGAAAAGATAAAGCAATATAAGGCTATGATTCTGCATTAAGTAATATAAAATCTGTGCAGGCAGGGTTTCCTGGCAGTAAAAATTTGATCTTTATTGGCATGAGCACACGACTGCATTTTTATCGAATCAGCCAGAGCATATGTTACAGTGTTTATTCAGATTTTATGCCAGCTTTCTGTCAGTACAGGAGGATAAATTATGCCTGATCCAGCATAAAGTTAGAGTGGTACAAACAGACAATATCTCATCTGATAGAAAGTCTCCTGGGACAAAATTATTTCTTCAAGCTATTTACTGTCTCACAGAATGATAGCCTACCACCCTAATATGCTGTAAACCCTAGATAGTCCTTAGACAAATCTTTTTCAAGTCAGAGCGTGTCTATATCTGATTAGCTGTAAATAGACTGACATTTTTTTCCTCAGAGGGAAAGGAGAGAGTCACAAATTCAAATTATATTTTACACCTTAGGCAAATACAGAAATGTTTCAGAATATGACTTGTGTTGAAATCTCAAGTGTACTCATGTATAAATGTAAATAATGAGATGGGAAAAAATTAGTCATAATGATAATTAGGAAGATAATTCTTGAAATTATGGGGTTAGGTTTGGGCCCGTATTACGGAAGAGAAAGGATTTGATTTTGTGCTTCCTGCTATGTTTGTCCTTTTAAATATGCAGCTGCTGTGTCATATTATGGATCCTTGGCATTTCATTCTGAAGCTGATTTGTCATGACACTAGTTACTGGAGAAGAAGATAGTAAACATGAACATTACAGCATGAACCAGATGATTTTTAAGATTTCCTAAATCAAAGGGCCAAATCTGTCAGTAGGTGTATGCAGGTTTTACTGACTGTGATATAAAATTGGTTGAGTACATTTAAAATGTTAGAATTTTGCTAGTCACCATTTAAATTCCATTCGAGTTTCTGAATTTCCTTTTGTCACTGCAGTATTTTCTGTCTTTGGCCTGGGATTGTACCTGACTGTAATTCAACATTCAGTGGCGAGTTCTGCACGTGTGCTGCAGTCTGTGCTAGGCTAGCACAGCAGTTTTTGAGGGGTACATGTTGGACTAGCCCGAGAGCTGATTTAACTGAAGAATAGCAGGGATTATGAAAGCTGGCACGGCCACTGCCATTTTTTTTCTCCCCCAAACTACATAGTGTATGGAAACAACTTCAGCATACTTCTACCACTATTTCTTCTATAACTGCCGCCTCTGGAACTCTTGTTCTCAGAATGGGGCCAGACTGTACTGAGAGACTGGTATTTTTAATACAGCTTCCTGCGGAGGCATAACCTGGGCGCTTGGCAGTTTACCACCATTCCGTTCATGCAAAGCACTCGCATCGTTTACTCTGGACACCATCTTGGGCTCATGGCCATTTCCATGTAACCTGTACTAGCTGCACTATTTTTGACTGCGAGCACACTACGTTGTATGCAAGTACTAAAGGTGTACAAGAAGCGGAGAGAGCTTAAAACATACTTTGGAGTTGAATTTTCAAAAAGTGATGCTTCATAGTAGCTTGTCAATAGAAAACACTTTCAAGAGGAAGTTCATTAAATATGCTAAGTTAAGCTCTGATGATAGGTAGCGATTTGCTACATATGTAGATACTTAATCCAAAATGCAATTTGTGTACCTGCCTTCCACCTGCAAGAGAAACAACTGCCACCCTGTGTGTGATTACAGTGCACTTGGCACTGCATGGGTTCAGCTACCCAGCAGCAGACATTATCCCAAGTCATTCTCTTCGATAGGCTCTCTTGGATGCTCTGAGACTCGGGAGTGACCACAAATCCTAAAGCAAAGACGACTACTGAGTATGGCTGGCTCAGATACTACAAGGAAGGGCTTATATCCTTGAATGTTAGGGCCTGTTCATTTGTGGTAAACCAGGTGGGAACAAGAGTGATGTGGAAAAAAAGGGTGTGTGATTTCTCCTGATGCAATTTCTCACAAAATAATAGCAAATTTGTGTAATAATTTTAACAATTAAAATCCTCATTCATTTAATCTTATACTGTTACTTCATTATAATACTCCTGTAACAGTACCTACATAGGGTTTTTTTCTAATATCCCCCCAGTTACCATGCACATAGCTTCCACACTTGTCTAAACACCCTGATGTTGTTTACCACTTTAAAGTCACAGTTGGATGGATTAAATGTTAAAATGCTAGTTTACAGCCAGGTTTACTACCTCTGTGTATGCACACCTAGGAGTCACCATAGAAGAGTTTGTTAAGAACCATTGCTCTTATCGCAGTAAGATATCGGTGTAAATATGATGTTGCTTAACTCTAGGTTATTATCATCCTTACAGGCTCCCAATGACAGTTTCTTTCACATTAGTAAGACAGGAAACTACAAACTTTTTTTCCTCTTCCATTCAAAGTTCCCTCTTCAGCCATTTGGCAACTGCCTATTCTTAACACGTGGTTAAAATGAGGGTGGCTTCAAATATTCAAACCTGTGAGAGCCAGCTCATTTGCTGGTCGTTTCTGCAGTGAACTAGCCACCAGTATTTACACTCCCCAGCCTCTCCTATCAGCCCCCAGAGAACAGGCCTTATGATCAAAACGTGTACAAGGAAGAACATTTTGATCACACAAGAAATAATTCATCATTATGCAGTAATGTATATAAAACCTTACCAATGCATGTTTTTAATCAGTAAAATCCTAATTACCCTTTTTCAGATATACATCTTTAAAAATCAAAACCTTACATTGCAACAATAAGGCAAAATGGATAGAAACGTTTTACACAACACAATTTATAATTATATACAATTATTATAATTGTTATGCTGCTAACTCCCAGTGTGTTTAAATCTCATTGCACAGCAATGCTAATGGCACACCTGTCTTAGGGTTTACCCACAGATGATAGAAAAAGAAATTCCCCAAACCAAAAAATGCTTGGAAAGGCTCCAATGCATGACAAAACCATTTCCTGGTTTCCTGAGTGGGTCAATAAGGCCTTCCAGCCTTACAGAAAATGAGTATAATGTTACTGTAAATAAGGATTTTTTTTTATTATTATTTTCCTTTTTGGCAACATACATCAAGGTCTTATACATATGCCAAGGCTTTAACCCTCTAAAGGGATTGCACTTAGTTATGGCCTTCTCATGGGCTCCATACTGGTATAAGCAATATGAAGGAAGAGTGAGAACATGCCCTGTGCCACACACAAGCTCCCATTTCCCTCACTGCTTGGGTGAAACTACTGACAGTATCAGAGCTGTGGATATTTCCTTAATTTCAAAAGCATATGAAATAAGAGGTGGGAAGAGACATATGATCTTCACAACCTGGAATGAGGCTCAAAAGAAGAAGAAACTAACACCTTCTTTGCTACTATAAAATCTGAAAATTGAGCAGTAACTCCTCACCTTTCAGGTTTTGCTCCTCATCCCTGAGCTTCTCACAACCGCTTGTATTATCCAGTGCTTACATGACAAACTTAAGTGGCAAATTACATGTTTTTAAAAAAAAAGGAATTTTTTTGGTGACTTTATGAAATACTTTCTTAATGAGAAGTTTGAAAGAGAAAGAAAGAAGAGCTTGGGGAGATGGATAAATGATAAAAGGGTAGCCTGAGGTATTCTTTGACTGTTCAGAATTAATCCTGAGCATTGCCATGTTTAAACCATGTTGCCTTTTGTGCTTAAAGTCTCATTAGAGTCATGCACGTGGCACTCCCTGGTCACTGAATCATGGAAAATTTAGTTTCAAGGGATCCTGGGGGTGACTTGGTCTAAGCTCAGTTCAGAGCAGGGTCATGTGAATTCAGGTTGATCAGAGCCTTGTCCTGCTGAGTTCTGCATATCTCCAAGGGTGGGGAATCAATAGACCCCCTTGGACAATCTGCTCCAGTGCTTGACTACCCTTATGAATATATATTTTTTCACACCTGTTCTATCTGTCCTACCATCTGTTTATCTTACTACCTGATCCATGACCAGGACCTTTTTAGGAAGTAAGTTTTTCTCTTCTTCAGATTCTGCTGCTCATGTCTCCCAGTCTTGGACTTTGATGTCTCAGAAATTGCAAGTCAGGAGACCATGGAGTTAGTTTGGGAAGCTTTCTGTACTTGCAGCCAGAGAGGATTGTGTGCAGTGCTTTGGGCATTGTCTTAGCCTAGCTTTCTCTGAGAAACTGAGCTGAGGAGTATCTTTCGCTGTAGTTAGTCAGGACTTGTAGGTGTATTTCAGCAAAACCCAAATTTGATATGTTTTACTTCTGTTTTCCCTTATGCTGGCGATTTGCAACCAGGTGCTACTGCTGTTTCTCCAATCCCCGCTCTCCTCCCAGAAGAGCAGGGAAATTCCCTCACAAACACTGGGAGCGGATTAGCAGTGCCTCAATTTATCGCAGTACATAAAGTCATGGGCCATAGCTCTGCAACTGGCCAATGCCCATGCAGGAGCACAGTGCCAAGATGGACACAGTAAAGGTATTGTTCTATACACACACTTTTCCCAGCAGCAGCCTGTTTTAAGGCGTTCCCAGAACTCACCTCAACTGCCAGTTGCTTGTTCCTGACACCCTTTCAGCTGTGCCAACACAGCTGTTTATGTGGATGTTTGGGAACCGAACTGTGAGACTAATTCAGGTTAAACTGCTTAACAATGCTTTTTTCCCCTCGAATTTTTCTTTAATACCTGTTTAATTCCCTGGGCCTGAATGGCGGTGTGGCCTTACAAACATTTGTGTTGATAAAAGTCATATGGCTGTCAAGAGAACAGGACAGGCAGGAAGCAAGGAAAAATTGTTGGAAGTACCTTAAGTCAATATTGCTGGTAAAGGCAACGTATCTTCAAATTTACAGCTTTGTGGTGTTGCTGCTGACAGCTGAGCTAAGCTGCTGCTGCTGCTCAGAGTCCAGTGTCCATCTTACTGTCAACCTAAGCAACACTGACACATCCGTGAGTTCGCTTGTATCAGTTTGCTCATCAGCAGTGATAAGCTAAAGGTTAAATTAAAAGAATGTGGTTGCCAACTCTGCGCTATGGATACCTACTAACCCGAGGGCTAATAACCTTGCAATATCTTTTGTCAGTTCTCACGGTCCCCACAGTTCAGTAGAGAAGTTTCCAGAGAGGCACCTAATGAGGTGCAGTTCTACCATATACTTAAGAGTAACAACAGCCAGCCAGTGAAAAGAACCACTTCTGCTCTTCCCCCAAACTTGTGTACATTGAGTGCTGGCACAAGATCAAATGGTCATGCAATGGAAGAAGAGACAGCTCTCTTTGGGAATCTGATGGGTAACTATTATTTTCTTTGGCCTAAATTGAAGGAATTAGGAAAAACAGAGGTAACGAGCTAATTCTACAGTGAGGATGTAACTACAGAAACACTTAGAAAGGGATCCCTCATAACCTTGTGGAGGAATTCCTTGCCCTTTGCAAACCTAGTCCTGCTGAATTTGCAAAGAAATACTCTTGGAGTTGTGGAATAGAATCTGAATTAAGAGCATATTTAAAACTGAAGTTCTCATTTAAATTTTTATGTTAATTTTAGTCTTCTGCGGATGTCACAGAAGTGTAGAGCAGTAATCATTTCACTGAAGTCACAGACACTGCTCTCCACTGCGTCCCTCGTGGAGTAATTTCTACCTGTGTAAAATACATCTGTTACTAAATCAGTCAGCATTTTATACCCACTTGACACTCATATTGCAGTGATGTAAATGACTGCAATATAAGGCATCAGTGAATAAAATTACACTAGAATAAAAGTCTTGTGTCAGAATCTGATCCCATGTAAATGTTTTGTACTATTGTTCTAATGGAACATTGCAAAACTGAAAAATCATTAGCAGTCCTGCCAACACTTTTCCATTTAAAAGGTCCTATTTTCCTTTTCCCCATAGTCCCTTTATGCTATTCCATTAGTTTAAAAAGGCCATAAAGAGAGCACATTTGGCCACTTGGGAATATTTTCATTTCTGTGTTGCTCTTGCCTTTGGCACAGTAGGTATGTTAGGTTGTGGCTGGGGAGAAAGGGTCATGGCTGGCCTGCCTCTCCATTCCAGCTATTCTGGGATGCTGGAACAGCTCCTAGGGGCCCCAGGCTACCAATTGTACTGAAATTGCTGGTAGCCTTAAGACTATTCAAGGAATAATTAGCTACCAAATGTAGGTAATTGTGACAAAGTCTAGCTAATACTGCTTGTGTCTGAACAGACTAATTAAAGGCTGCAGACATGAGAAGAAGAGAAAAAAAAGCCTTTTCTTTTAAGCAAAAGAAGTATTAGAAAATTTCATCTAGTATTAAAAAAAAAAAGTTCCATTCCTTCTAGTAGGATCTTAGCAGTTTTGATAATTAAACTTGGAAAATGAAGCAGAGCTAGTTTTTAAATTAAATACTCTCACTCTGGGACCCATCATACTCTGCTTTTGATTTTATAAAAGCCTATTTTATATTTTTTTTACAAAAAGGTTGTTCAGTGCAAGAATGTTTAAAAATTATTCTTGCCTATGAAAAAGCAGGAGTTCTATTTCTGCTATAAAAGAAACTATTGTAATTTAAAGAAGCCCAGTTGGAGATATATATCATGTGTATGTAAATTCTGTTTCTCCTTCTGTACATAATAGGGTGGGGAGGGGAAATAATCTGCTGGTCTGACAAGACTAAAATCCTCCATGCATCAATATAGCTGTGTTTGTCGTAATTTACACCTGTGCTTCTCCCTTCTGCTGCTCCAACTGTGAGTAGTTCCATTCCATCCCATTTATGTAATGTGTGTCTTCAGTGGCACTTAGATATTTGCTAATAGGATCATAAAATCTCACATCTCAGCTGAATTTTCTATGACTTTAGCAGATTTCTTAACTACAGGAGTCCCATATATAGCTGAGTACATCTCCTTCATCCCCAGTCTGAAGTAGATCACAGTTAGAAAAAGCAGAATGAGACCCTCATAAGAGAAGCAGATTCAGAAGAAAACAGCTCAATTTACTTCCTCCTGTCTAGCTAAACCAGATTATTTTAGAAAACATTTCTGTGTGTTCTAAGATGCTGTAGTGTCGCCAGTACCTTCTCAGCTGTTCTTAGGGTGCCATAACACTTCCAGCTGCCAGCCAGCCACCTGGCCACCCTCAGCAGTCTCTGTTTCTTTCTCAGACCTACACCTGTAAAACACCTGTCAGATACGGCAAAGAAATTGCACTCTCCTGCCTTGTGCTTTAGTCATACTTGCTAAATTTGGGGTGGTCTCTGTCTGTCTTTCTCCTTTTATCCTGATAGATTGCCTGTAAGCCCAAATTTAAGATGTGATATTCTGAAATACACAAATTATCTCATTAAATCCAGCCAAACTGCACCAGGCTTGGTTAGCAGTTTATGGCTGTAATCAGTGACCAGATACAGAGTCCTGAGTTGTCCATTAATGCCAGTTTTGGTAAGATAGGTAGAAAAGCTGCACTTATTTAGAAAGAAAGTCTGTTCTTCTAACAGCAAAGGGGAACAATCCACATTGGTTTGGTCTGTCTGGAGAGCAGAGAACTGAGAACTGACCCAGTATGCAGATACTCTGCAAAGTTCAAACCTGATTGAATTCCAGACATTTTGCAGCCAGGAATACAGGTGTTACCTCATTACAGCGGCTGAAATTCCTTTTTTTATGACTGCTTCAAAGTGTAGCTGATATAGCCTACTCTCCCTGTTTAAATATGTTTTTATAAGGTATTTTATGTTGTGAAAGGGAATTAGAGACGAGATTTCAACTGATCTTCATTCTCCAAAACAGAAGGAAATAAAGCTGGTATTGAATGCAGTCTTTAAGTAGCACAAGCAGTGTATTATTATCTTCTCAATACAAATCTAGCAATCACCAGAGTTTGTGGCTAGTACTTCTTCTCTTCTGTATCCTCTCGCACTTGGGAATTCACGTCAATGAGATGTTCTGTGTTGATGTGAGAGCTCCCATGGAAATGTGAGGATACGGTAGCTGATTCTTCTGCTCTTTCAACCGAGAATTTGGGTGACCTGTCTGGCAAATCATAAAAAGGCCGTCAGGTAAAAAGCAGCAGTGATACTGGTTTAGCAGGGCAGTCCAATCTGAAATAGTCTTCAGGTTGCTTGAGCTGGTTTTAAGGCAGAGGATTAAAGTTCTGTGCATGATGTATGTGGAAAGAAGTTGGAAGTTCCATGACACAGGATTTCAGGAAGTCTCCTTGTTTACAGGCTTTATGGCAGCAATACATCTTTTGTGCTCCTTGGTATTAACTATTAGAAGCATCTTAAAAATGAAAGGTAATCATTGCAGCCCAAAAGAGGGGAAAGAAGTAGAAATTGCTCTGTAGCCTCATTACTCTTTTGTACAATTCAGGAAAGAGGAACCTCAAAACAGAATCGGTGATATGTCTGTACCTTTTGAAAAAGTCTGGCAGATGGTGCTAAGGCATGCATCTCTGCTACTTGACCTGGAGGCATTCTGGCTGAGAAAGTGAAAATACAGTCATGTAAGATCCATTTACACCTCATTGTTCATTATTATTTACATAACCTTGCATAGATGGAAGTAGAGACTTCTGTGTGAGTACTACCTTGCAGTAGGAACTGCAGGCTTGATAAAGTAAATTAATGCGTGACACATGCAGCTTCCATCTGGATGTATGAAAAAAACCAGACTCTTGAAGTTCTATAGGAAAAATCTGTGGGGTGGGCTTTTTGTTTTGCTTTTAATTGACAGTAATTAGCAGCTCACAAGTAAGAAAGCTAAACCNATACCTACTATTGGTCAATCATGTCATTAAGATGTGTTCTTTCTTTGTTTCTTTTTACGTTAAAGGATTAGTGTCATGTTTCCTATCTTGCCCAAGGAGCCTGACATTACCTTTTCCCTTTATGTGGCACAACTGTAAGTACCACAAGTCCTTGACCATTTAGTTTCCTTAAGCCCTTATCCAAGAGGAAAATTACAGCCGGACGACCAGAGAACATCTCAGAGAAATCTATGTTCAACTGCATTTGACCAAAGAAGGAATTTGGCCAGATTTCCCACCTCTGACCAAGGACTAATACCATTTTGTAAATTGGAGAGTTACCATCAAGGTGTTCTCCCCTGCTAGATCACGATAGCAGAGGACAATGATCTGTCCTGACTTCCTTCTGGAATTTCTGTGTGGTGACACATAAGTAGATGGAACACAGCACCTGCAGCCCTGCACTGAGATTTGTCTCTTGACCCACTCTAGGCAAGTACGTCCTAAGACAATGGCTTCAAGCAGCTTCCTGATCAGCTCACTACTTGCTTTGGATTTCATTTTAAGGCATGCAGACATCTAATGTGTCAGGAGCTTAAGCATGAAAACAGATCTCTGGGTTCCAGACTCACTCACATCTCATTAATATCTAACATAGATGCCACCTAAGACCTCCGTACAAATTGTCACTGAGTTTGCTGCTGTGCTCTCAGTGCTGGCTGGGTGTATGGCAGCTTTGTTCAGGGCACCGAATGGCTGTGTGGTGGCATGGTGGTGTTTTACTGCAGAGTGCCCTGGCAAGGGAAGGGCAGAAACTTACAGCCAGAGGTGGAGAAGAGGACAGAACAGAACAGCTGCTTCCCGTGACTGTGCGAACTCAGATTGCCTTAAGCTGCTTATGAAACCGCGGTTACAGTCTGTAGGTATTTCTAGGGAGAAGCATTTTTTCTATTTTTAGATTAAATGGCATTGCCACTTGGGTTTATCTAAGTAGTGCTGCTATACAGCACTGCTATATTTAGAAACCACTGAAGTCCTCAATGCAAGAACAACATCTTATAAAAAAAGATCACAGTACTCTTCTCCATACTAATAGTACTACAAGTTTTGTAATTTATGCTAAACCACTATATTCCTTTTAAATTGCCACACACATGAATGTACATCTTGTTTATGTAATTGTGCCATCCATTTCCATCAACCTGTGTCTCATGTGCACATATAAAAATGTTCCCATAATTTTCAGAGTCACCATCAGCCCTGAGCTCATCCAGAGGCTCTGAATCATGGATAAGGAAAATGCATTCTGGTACTTGAAGTTAGTATGCATGATGGTACATACCCATGCATATTGGTACATGAAATTAATGTCCTGCATTGTTCTACCCACACCTTTTGAAGGAATCCATTCCCTCATTAGAGTTGGATTGGATGTCTAATGAGGGTGGATTTGTGGTGCGCAATCTGCACATTAGCAGGATGTGTGAGACTCGCATTTCCAAGTGAAAAGTACACTGTGTAATACGTGTTCAAATCTCACATCTCATTTTCTGGAGTTTAAACAAAAGACCAATTTGTAAAAAGACATACCTCGTCATACAGCAGTGAGGATCAAAGTCAAGCAGAGATAGCTGGGACACAGTACAAGGATTCTTAAAGCACTGAAGACCAGCAAAATAGGGGTAGGATTACCCCTGGGTCAGGACTTGCTTCGTTGAGCATGCCTATGAACTTAATTGGTCAGCTCTGGATACACATTTGATAGTGGGGAGAGAAGTCTGTTGATGCCAACTTCTGGCTTTGGAATTTGATTATGTGTAAATAAAAGCAGGTGTTCTCCAGGGTAGAAGGTTTATCAATGTTTTCATCTGCTGTTCAGGAATTGCAAATTATTATTTTTCCTTTCAAATTCCTTCTTCCTTCGTATTTGCATGGATATTTGCTTTAAATGCGCAAATGCTGTGTATGTAGTATCAGAAATTAAACTCAGAACTGAGTAGAAATAGGTTACCAAACAGAAGCATGTATTGATAGTCTATGCCTTTAAAAAGCTAATCTGAAATCAACACTGAAATGTCAGGAGATAAGAAATACCTATTGGCATGAGTATATGCAAGCACTTTGGATATGCAGAAAATAATTTGGCACAAGGTTCAGACATTTCAACTGTCAGGGTTGAGCAATGTGAGTACTGTAATCTTCAGAGTGGCACTCGTGAATGCCCAAAAAGAAATCAAAGCCAATTTTCTAAATTTTAAGAATATGCTACTAAAATTTTTGCGTGTCAAAGAAAGTACATGGTGTTAATTAAGTGAAGGGAATTCAGATTGAATGTCATATGTCACCCACACTTGCAGTGTTCCAAGCTGTGCTTAGCCTGTGCTGCGACATAATATACGCAGTGGCGTTGCACAGAACAGGTGGGAATCCACAGGCCTCAACACAGACAAACCAGGCAGTCTTGGCAACGTTCTTTGTGATATTTGTCATTTGGCTGTAATAGGACAGATTTGCTATTACACTTTCAGGTGTACAGTAACAGGAACAGATTGGTTACTAATTTGAATGATTTTAGTAGTGCATCCAACACAAATAAAGCAATTTACCAAACAATCTGTGAGTGAAAAGATTCAGAGCTTTGCATCAACTATGTAATTTGTGGATTTAGCAACTAAGTGCCTGACAAAGCTTTAATTAAAAGCAACATTATTGGTACAGATATTTACTTCATATTTCCTAATAGATTGAAAAGTTTGACATAGTGGTAGAATAATGAGATTATCCTGCAGTTCTTTGGTTCTAGAACTTTAGACAAATATTCTATTCATAGAAACCCACAGTTTCCTATTTAGTGGTTCATCTAGAATAATAAGTAACTTAGATTTTCTGTCTGGAGGACCAGTCCCAAACTGAGCATGTGTCTTTGAGTAGCTTGAATTGTAACATGTAATTTAGAAGCACTTTAAAAATCCAATTCATGTGAGCCAGTCCACCATTATATATCCAGTATCATATGGGTGTCTGAGGCTTGATAGACCAGTACGGTAGATGATTCACTTGATTTGCTTATGTAGGTGGTGAGATTAGTGGTACTAGTAATTCCATAGTCTCTGTCTACTTTGCCCTGTGTAATATTAGGATGCTGCCCCACCCAGTTTACTGTCCCAGCTTGGAGCTGGCAGCTCATGGTGCCACCTACCCTGGAAGGAAGTCTGTGACCTAATCTCTGAATGGTTGAAGATTCCCAATGCAGCAGTTTAGCAGCTTAGCAAAGGCTTCCTAAATCAGCACTGGTATGAGAAGATTGCTGTTTGGTTGGTCTGGCGTGATCAAAAAGGGACCAACACTTAGTTCCAGAATAAGGTCAGGATATTAAAGGAGGTCAGAACAAGCCAAGAATAGCAAGTCATGCTCAGGGGCTTCACAGGGGGAAGCATTCTTGGCTGAGTTATGGTGTTTTCCAGGAGGATTTTAGCAGGGAGATGCACACCTGTGACATGACACTGTATGCAGTGGGGAGAACAGGGAGGGGATCTCATTACCTAGAGAGTGGTAAAGGAGAACCTGATTTGTCACAATTTTGCTTTTAGGCAATGATACATATCAGGCAGCCTCTAGAGTTGCCAGCCCCATGCCTCGTCTCTGACTCAGTCATTCAATATTCTTGTAGCCTGACTTCATTCCTGCAAGATCACTGTTTTTGTAATTGTCATGGAGGTAGGGTGGGAAGTGGGGAGGGAGAGAGAGGAACTTGCAGTCTGCAGTGCCAACTGCAGGACTTCTTTGCCAGATGGTATTCCCCCATTTGAGGTCAGGACAGCATATGGCATTCAGGAGCCCTGGCATGCCAGAGACACGTTGCACACATTTCATGTCCAGTGATGGGCACCACGATTATTGTAAGAGGTGTCATTCCATCCTATGCCATGGCCTGCGCGATCCTCACAGGCAATTCATTCATGCATATCAGCTCCCAGCTTAGAATGTTGTTGAAGTATGTGTAGAACTTTAAATGTGGCTGCTAAGTCACTTTGGCTTGGGCTCTATCTCAGGCTTTGTTTGCTTTTCTAAAAATTAACAGGAATTTACAGATTATGGTAGAAAGCAATAAAATATTGGCGAGATCCAAAGTGACCTTTCTGCAGGCGTTGTTTTATCCACAGAGTTGCTGTTGTACCTAGTTAAGAAGTGAATTAGAATGGGGAAGAGGTTGTTAGCCGAGACATGTCTATAGTCTCCTTTCATGTTTTGTTCCAGAAGAGGACTGAAAGCAATATCCAGTAGCACTGAACCTGACCCAGCCTTCCTTCCTTGCCCACAGGCTTTTTTAAACTATCTCATTCATCCTGGCTATAATAGGTATCCAGTAAGACTATCCCATGCAATTAAACAAGGAGTCAGAGGACATTTACTCACTACACAGACTCTGCATATGACCTGCACAGTTCAGTGACCAAAAAACAATCAGGCTTGCAGAGCAACCTCAGCTGTAGTTAAGTTTGGTGCCATTCTAAATTGTTTGGGACAGAATAGGGTGATGGCAGTCAAATAAAATGATAAAACTATGCAATCCACATTTAGATCCTGTAACTGGTGGTACCTGCAGAGGGGGAGTGAAGGGGCTGTGCTGGTCACTGCCACTGCCCACAGATTTAGAACAGCAGCTATGGGGAGATTTATGCAACAGCTCTTCTTTCTCCTAAACTCATACATATGTACTTTCATTCCCCAACTTATTGTCCCTGCAGCAACCCTATTTGCATGGACTTTCTTTGAGGTGAATTTACTGAGTTTTCCTGCTACAACTGATACCCAGTACTTCTCTTAGCTACAAAACAGCAGAACACAGGATATGGAATCACGTGTGTGTTTTATCCCTGCTGTATATGCTGAAATGGTAACTGGCCTAAACAAGTGAATTAAAGAGATTGTAGTATAGTTCAATATAATACACTCAAAATACTCAGAGGTAATTGCAACAGCCAGCTGTAATAAAAAAGGAAATAAGAAATTTATATTCATGCATGATCGTGCTCTTACTTAAGAGTAAGGGCTTGTTTTATACTTACTATGCAGAGTAATTAAAACTTTTAGGTGGCTTCTATTCCAGAAAAAGGTAAGATCACTTAAGCAAATACTTTCCTAATTGATTTTTAAAGAATATGACTATTTAAAAGTACCATATTGTAAAAATTAAGCAGAACTCTAAATAACTACGTTCTGTTTCTGTTTGCAAACCGAGCTATTGAAAAAACTCCAGCTTCTTTTCTATACGATTTCTAGTGCTTTTGTCGTGAAACTTTAATGCCAAATAATCACATTTGGAACTGACCTGGATGTTCTCCTACAAACCAATTTTCTTATCACTCTGTTGCATTTGCACAGCCTAGTTTTTCTTAAGCTAATTGTGTTGAAAAATAAGGATCAATTGAAAAGGAGAGGCTAAAATCCCCTTCCTGTACCTTGCTTTTTAGGCTCAGGCCTTTTCTACAGAAAATTTCTCCTACTGCCCAGAAGGGAAAATTCTTCCCAATTGCTCACCTAACTGCATCTTGCCTACAATCAAGAAATATTCACCAGCTCCATAAGTCCATCCAGTGGCTGCATATGGGAATTGCATATTTTAGAAGGTAAATTCCATTTTGTGCACTTTAGTTTATTGGGTAGCATAGTTAATATTATTAATGGAAATAAATATGAACCAAAATGTATAACTGGAATACTCCCAGCCTTTGGTGGTAAGTAGGTCTGTATCTTACCCTTTGAATAATATTGAGAATTAAATTGTTATTGCAGCAACAGGACCAAGATAAAGGTTGATAATTTATTAGTATTTAAATTAATTACCTGCTAGAGTGAGGAAAAGAAACCTGCTGAGTGAAAAGCTTTAGCTTATTTTCATTCTGAAACTGGGACAACTGAGGTAACTGTGAATACAGGCTCTTGTGAGAGTTGACCCCTTAGATCTCAGCATGTTTGTGTTTCTACTAGAGTGAACCTGTATGAAGTCACATCTTCAGATCATTAAATATGTTCCTTGTTAAATGCCATAAGATATTACAAAAAGTAATTAAAAACTGAATGTAAAGAGGACAAGATCTGAACAGTGTGTTCCATAAGTCATATTAAGAATTTATGTACAGGCTATTTCCAGTTGAGTATTGAATCTTGATGGGTCATCAGACAGGCTAGCTGATTGTTTGAGAATCTACAATTAGATGTAACTTTCCTCCTTGGTGATGACAGCAATTTGAGCCTCAGTGCCTTGACCCCTACTTCTAACATCACTTCCATTATTGCCACCAGAGCTGGAGTAGTAACTGTGGAGAATATCAATGTGATACTTCTACCAGTTAGAAAAAGTCCGTTTGCTAAGAGCCTTTTAATTCTCTGTTCTTGACAAATACAGGCTTGTAAAATCTTCACCATCATTACTTCTTTTTTCTTCCCATGAAAGTAAATGTATCATTAATTTTGCTTTCTAGAGTGAATACATTATGATACAGTGTACAATTACGTGATAGCCTATTATTTGCCTAAGGGTGCCCTGCTTCAGTTAGTGCATGGGTTGGGAAGGCAGAAAGAGAGAATGACATTTTTAGCACAAGCCTAAAATCTAGCTTTTCTTAATTTTTAAGTGCTCTATTTTCCAATCTACATAAATAAATTTTTCCCTAGAAAATTTCAGAAGTGCCTAAGATCCCATCATGGTAGGTACTTTGTACCTACCTGAGGTTGCTGTGGTTGTAAACTCCTGAAACTCCTGCAGTTTTTCACCAACAAGGTATCTGTAGTCATAACATCTAAAGTTAAAATATTCCATTCTTCTCTTGCTGTAATTATTACATCTCATTATAAAAATGAGAATGTCAGTGTTTTGTGGATATAATGAAACTCAAATCTTCTGTTCTGCTACAGGAACTCTGCTTTCAGGTTTTGGTTTGGTGGGTGGGTGGGGTTTTTTCTTTGTTTGTTTGTTGGTTTTATGTAGGGGAACAATTAATGTATACCTAATTACACTTGTGGCAGCATACTTGGGAACCTAATTCCTCTCCAGATCTGAAAACATAGCCCTATATTTGGGCTCCGTGTGATTTTAAATTAAAATAAGATGGCTTCAAAGGAACAAAATGAGACTATACTTTTAGGAGCATTATGAACTAAAAAAAAAATAAATAAATGCAGAAAGCATTAATCTCATTTCTGGACCCCACTCTAGCAGCTGTTTACACGGTTCTCACTTCACAGAGTTGGCTGCTATCTTGTGGATTCACCATCCTCTGTAAGGGTAAAGAGCTGAATGCTTTAGAATCACTGAATCAGCTCCTACCTCTCATTTCCCTGTAAGCCGTGACTCTCAGCATATTATGGGCTGGAGCATAATGTCAGTTTCCTTAGAGCTGGCTGTTTACTGTAATACTACATGTTTGACCAGCCCTATAAAGAAGGGGATAGGACAAACATTGCCTTTGTCCTACCATTCCTTCTGAGCACAACCAGAGAAGCACTTTGTCATTTTCTTTTATCTGTATTTGCCAATGTTACGATTTTATTATTTATATGTCAGTTATGACTGCATCATTTAACAGAATAAAAATACTCAGCTTCTTAGTACATTACAACAGCTGCAAGTCTTTCCAGAGGTGCCCAGTATACTGGTTTGGGCTTTTCGTTCCATTAAATATACAGGAAACTCTTTCCCCCTAATGATTTCTTATTCTTCATGAGCTAGAAGACAAGGAATAAACAGGATGTGTTTCTGATTTGTTCTGAGCTCCTTACTGGAGATGGGGAAAGAATTCAAAATGTAGTAGATCTTTTTGCTAGGCTATAGTAGAGCCTTCTCTTTGACCCTGCCAGCTTCAACACTTGTGGTCTGGGTTATATTAATACTGTGGCATTCTGTTAATGCAGGACCCTGCATTTGATCATGAGCTATCCTGTGTCTGATCAATGAACCCCTACAATGGGGAGGTTTTTCTAAATGTGGATTTTACACATTTAGAAAATTATTTTCAAATGAGCTGTAGTTTTTTAGCTAAAGAGAGCAAGATTAATAAACACCTGCACACCAAACACTTCCCAGCAGTGCTCTCAATATTTACAAAGCCCATGTATTCTGCTTAGAGCTTAACAGGTTTTGCAGTACACCCTTGCTCCTGTACTCAGCTGATGGGTTGTAATGGGAGAATCTCTCAGATTCTAGTTTCTCTGTCAAAAGGTCTCTAGCAGTTCCAGAAGTCATGAGATCCATTGCCTACCTCTACTCTGCCTGTTCACAACAAATGCAAACGAGAAGAAACAGTTTTCTGGTGTGGCAGGCAGCCCATTCTTTTAGTGTGAACCCAACTGAATGATGTGCATTGCCATTTTTGGGGCATATTTCTTGTTAATAGTGTTCTTGCTGAAAATTGAAAGACTATATCATGGAATGTGTATTTACTTAAAAGTGGAAAAATGCAAAAGGAAAGAAGAAACAAAATTAGAAGCTTTTCAGACAAAATAATGGTCATAGAATTGAATCTCCAAGTCAACACACACATTACAAGCATATGTTAGTCTGTCATAATTATGAATGTCCATTTGTTTTTGCCTTATGAATAGAAAGAAATGTAAAAAACTGCCATTTATATTTCTTAGGACAGAATTTCTTTCATCTTTTTCTAAACCAAGCACTCCTAATCTTTTAAATCTTCTGTGCACAATAGAGCACAATTTAGTACGGATCATGTCAAATGTCATTACAAAACTGGGTTAATTTAGTATCATTATGTCACTTAATTGTCTTTCAAATTCTAAAACCATTCTAAAATGTCTAGTCAGGGTTTATGATGTAATGTTCTATGTTTCTTACACTTACACTCGGAGATCTGTCTCAATTATCTTTTCACAGAGGTTTATCCATTTAGTGTTTGGTTATGAGGTTACAAGTTGGTTATGAAAAATTTGTTTAATGACTCTTTACAGTCCATCTGTTCATGAACGAATCCCAGACTGAAGAGATGGTGTATTATAGATGAGTCATAAACTGGTTTTCAATTATTTCAGTTTGGAGGCAGTACCGAGAGGTGTGCTTGCTCCCGTTGGTGTGTATACAGCCCTGCAGCAGGCTCTTGGGCTCCTCTTGAATTAATCTCTTGACAAAGCTGGAGGACTTTTGGGTACCCAGTCCTAAGAGCTATTCATTCTCCCATAATCCATAATCCTGCCATCAGAAAGTGATAACAAATAAATGTTTAGTGAAAGATTAAATAACAACAGATCTTCATGTTCTGTTAATTTCTCTGACAGTTTCCTAATTTTGCTGTAGTAAAAAAAAAAACAGTACACCAAAGGCTACCAGTCCCATCACCCCTCTAATTTCAGAAGTGTATAGTTAAGGATCACAAAATATTTACATAGTTACATTACTGGTTATTTTTCCATCCCTGCTCTGAGGAAGGTACTGCAATATGCTCATTTTACAGTTGAAGGAAGTGTGGCAGAGAGAGCAATGATTTGCTTCAGAGCACACATCAAGAGTGGTGAAGGCTCAGTAATTCCAGCTCCCACTTACCCTGAACGCTACTTCATTCTGCACAGCATAAACCCCACAATTTATAAAAAGAAAAAAATATAGCCTCAGTAGGTACTTTGCTAGGACAGGATTTTCCAAACTGAAATGCTGGAATTTTGGCACCCAGATGCCAAATACATCTTACCCCAATGTTTTAATCTTTCTCTGTGCATAAATTTGTGCCATGAAATGAGACACCTAGATACAAATAGATCCGAAGCAACTAAGCCAGGTTTGAAGCAGGAGGGCTGACTGCAATTAAAAGGTAGTGGGATTAATTTAAATGAGCAGTGTATTAAAATAGCGAACAAACTAGAAAAATCTTATTCCTAACAAAGTACAAAATGGTCCAGTGGCATTTTATTTGTTCCTGCTGTAAGCCATAGCTTGCCTTTGAGGAGGTGTCAACAGATACTGTTCTGTCAAGCCCATATAAGAACAACTTTTTATTCAACATGAATAATACTGTATTTTATGAATAATATTACCAATTATTCTGCTTTTATGTAAGTGTGGGATAGAATGCTAATGGAGCATGCTCATACAAACATGCATGCCAGAAACATCCCTGGCACATCAGCTCACTCCTCTTTGCCAAAGAACTCAATATATGGGTTTCCCTGTAGTCACAGAGTGCTGTGTCTTACCTCATGTTCTCTACACTGCCAACAAGCTGTTAGGACCAATGTGTTGACCTTTCATAGTCTCCCTACTTAAAGTTGTTGGTAGTGTGCTCCAAAAAAAAAAAAGGGAACTACTCAGACTGATGAAAACAGAGTAGAAAGAACATCCATGGAATCACTGGAAGGTGGACAAGGCTACTCTAACCATTCTTATAACACTACTTAAGAGCACCTGAGCCAGTAGCAGCTGTGCAGCATACCTCATTAAATGAAGCCTTCACTTGGCTTTGAGGGAAGGTTGACTACGTGGCCAAAACCTCTGCCTTGGGGCTTGGCAGAAATCTATTAACAAAGAGACATATTAATAAAGCAAAACCAGCACTGTTTGTGCAAAACTCGAATATTCTTCTCATCTCTGAAGTGACTCTAAAGTTACTTTTATCTTGTCAGCCCCACTTCTTAATAGATTGAGTTTCATGGATAGTATTTAGCAGGCAGCTCCTACAGTTTTTGCAACATGATAAATGCTCTTCTCTGTGACGTTTTCAAACCTGATCAGAGTGTGGGTCCTAACACCAGACAGCATATAAGGGATCCTTATTGGCTGTCATGAATACATTTGGTAGGTTACCCATGTATAGAGTACGTGGAAGGAAACTGTGAACTACAGGGTTATAAATACATGAAGAGTCTCTTGAGCAACGCTTGAGTGGTTTCTGATGTCAGCAGAACCCTGAGATGAATTTACTGTCCTGCTTGGTTTTGCTGTTTTTCTACTCCTTGTGAAGCAGAACTCCTTTATAAATAGCAAGAGAAGCCCAATGGTATTTAATAGAGAAATAAAACTTAGGCACTAAAATGGTAACTGCAAACATTTATAAGATGTCTTATTCTATCATTGCCACAGACAGATGCATAGAATTGTGTTTCATGGATGTAGCTCAAACAGGAATTCTGAGCGTATTCAATATAATTTACTTCAGTTCCTGGCTGTAACGCTCTTGCAATTAGATATTACATAGAACAATCCTGGGCTTTAACATGCTGTTGGTATATAAGTTGAAGTATAAAACAAAAAGCATGTTAGTAGAGTACAGATTTAAGCAGACAAGTTAGGAAGGTAATTAATATAAATGATACATGAAAGAATAATGGAATGATGTATTTTCAAAGCAATGCAGCAGAATAATTTTGAGACTAAGAATCTAAGATTTCCATACAATGACAATCAGTAGTAACAAAAGAATAACCTCAATGACATTCAGAAAAAGAAATTGAACAAAATTGTTCCTGAAAAATAATCCATAAGCTTCAGTAATAAAAAATGGTATATTTTGCAAATTGCACTGCAGATTACTCTGAAATCTGTTGGCAGAATCAGAGTGACAGTGCCCAACTGTATTTGCTTCTGACCCAGAAGGGGAAGAGTTCTGGTATGAATGAAAAAGACAAAATAGCAGCATGTCCTGTTAGCCAAAGCTGTCAGTCACAGCAAAAAAATAACCTGGTTTCTGTAGAAATTTCCATTTTTCACATTGTGCAGCACGGTAATCATAAGAAATAATTTGTGATCATGTTGAAGGATGTTGCATATTTACTATACTTAGTCTGAAGGAGCCGTAAGCATGTGAACAGCATTATTCATTTCAGAAGTTAGAGGTCTAGACCAAAAAGGCAATATCTGCCTGGCTCAAAAGCTAGGCAGAGAAGAAACAGTGAAGACCTCTAGGCAGAATTACCTTTGTAATATTGCTAAAATCCCAGGTGTATCTGATCTGCAAATATTTATTTTAAATAACACGAAAATCTATCAAAATCCCATGATGTGTTCTTATCTCAAATCTAAAAAATCCGATTAGGACAACTACCATTAGGAGGACATGATTATTCCACATCACCATCCTTCCCTATCCTTGGTAAAGCTCTGTAAAACCACAGAATATTTTGTTATACTGTCACTAAGATAAGCTCCCTTGGCAAAGATGAGGTGTGCTGTGGCTCAGCAGTGATTTCTAGGTGCGTACGGGAATGTAGGAGTGCCTGTGTGGCTCTGTTGTGTTGCAGTCTCAAAGACTCAAGCCAGACTCTTGGACCTTTAGTGCATTTGCCTGACCAAAGTCTTGTCATGGGAGCATTGTGAGGCATTGTGTTGGACACTGCTACTTAGTACTAAATTTGGCTTGAGAAAGCACGCTGGAGAGTGTTGGTTGATATCCAGATACTCCTATCTTTTGCTGAACTTGGCTAGTTGATCAAATCTCATCTATGTTGCAATAGTGTATGAAGTGAAGTAAAAGAAGTTTATTTTACTGGTGCCATTCACAATCGATCTTCCAGCAGTTCTTTTTATAGTGTAATCATAGTAACAGAGTTAAGATAAAAATAAGTTAGAGGTTATGGGATTACAATTAGAGGTGTTTTCTTCATGTCAGATTCTCTGTGGTGGCAACAAAAATGCTCACTAGGTTTCAGGCTAAAATGTGGAATAAGGCTAAAAGTAATTGCTCCTGTGTGAATACACAGTTCCTTCTTCTGACAGTAAATTTATCTCAGTTTGGCTTTAAAGAAGTCTACAGGCATTGAGAATTATATTAAACATATTCCATGTGTGCAAGAGCGAAAAAGAAATTTAAAATATATTAATTTCAGCCTCAGATGGGATATAACTCTTAAAATTTCCATTTATACCCTGGGCAATATCTCATAGCTCTATAAAATTTCTTATTCTAAATGCAGGTGTTTTCTTAGAGCAATCTTGAAGGCAAAACTACTAGTCCTTTCCCCTTGGAAATCTAGAATAATAACTTGCAGTATAGAACAATAAATCAGTTATATCCTGGAAAAGTTACTGTTTGAAAAGGAAAACAAAAAAAAAGGCTGCAAAAATACAGATTTTGGATCACTTTCTATAGTGATGCAAAAAGTTGATTAAACATGTGTCTGTATTTTCATGCTGTGCTTAAAATTGACAGTCACATACGGCACTGAATACAGTCCCGTCACTGGGCCCAGCCTCAGTAGAAGAGAACTGGTTAAAAAGGTACCTCAAGCACTTCAGATCATCTCTGGTAGAATTTTTTCTGCTTTACTCCACTTGTGGGTTTTTTGTTTGCTTGTTTGTTTCCCCACTAGATTGCTTTCTAAAAACATTATGTTAATTATGTTAGTATTTCTGGAATTAGATGCATTTCAGAGAAGTGTGTTGTACATTGTACTACGTTGTACTGTCCAGTGCAACAGTGCTTAGGAATTGATTTGTATCAAGTATTTCATCATATATATTAGGATGATATTTTAAAATATAGGTCTTAATGAAATTATTTAAGTTATTCAGCTGCAGTAATACAGGAATAAGCATACAAAAATCAATCCCTAAAAACTTCAGGGTAAGCCAAATTCTTACATGTGTGTTGTCTAGAAATAAAAGACAGTAATTATAACAACAGACAATACTTACATGTGTAGATGAACATACCTGTTTTTTTTACCTCTTCCACTTGGATGCATTGGGGAAGATCTGTGATGGAACATGCCTGCCACTTTCACTGTTAATGAGAATCTATGAAGTATCTGGCAGGATCACTTACTTGAGGTGTGATTTCCTGCTGGAATAAGATCTGGAGGCCAAAGGGGAGGTGAGGACTTTATTAATCTTAGCTGGAAGTAGGAAAGAAAGATCACATCGTAAAACATTCTGACAATGTCAGCTATATATTCTAAGATTGGAGTAGCATTTTAAAATCTTGCCGTGACTGACAAGCACGTCTTTCCGTTTTAAGGAAAGAACCTTATAAAGTCTGTATTTTTGTCAGAAATTAAAGAACTTAGTTTATTTATAAGGAATGTCCACAAAACTAGCTGGAAATTAAACTGTATTGGTAGATTGAAGAGTCTTGGAAACATTTTGTGAAGGACAGTGAATTTGTGATTTCTATTTTAATTTTAATGGCACCTGGGTCTAGATCTATTTCTGCAAAAGACAGGCAGGAACAAGACATGTAAGGATTTTCTATGTGCTTCCCTGCCCTCCAACCACAGTAACAGGAACTATTCCATAGGGCAGAGGATCCAATTCTCTCTAGAAGACAGCCAGTAGCTGAGAATCCCAAATAAGGATAGGCTCCTAACTGCTAATGGGTGGCATACTTTAGATCCCCTCCTTTTTTTGTCATCTTTTACTGGCAGCCTAGGTGTCAGTCCATTAGATTTGCTGGTTTAAATGCCTAAATTTCCTGCATTTTGTGGAAGTGTGGGCACTTCTCTTAAGAAAGTGAATTTTATTGCAACACATACATCCATGATGGAAGTAAGCCAAGGTCATTTTTTCTACTCTAAAAACAACAGAGTTTTTCCAACAAAATAAAATGCCAGAGTTCTTTGCGCTCATTCAGTATCAGGCAGAAAGCAAAAATGAGGCTTTATAAAAATTCAGATGTGAGAATTTGTGCAGAGCTCTGGTAGGATGTGTAACTAAAGGAATGTGACAAGTTTTAAGCCCTGGTGTCATCTGATGTGACAGACTATAATATTTTTGCTGCCAAATTTTGATCTAATGAGGGCAGATAAATTGCCTTCAGTAAAAGAGTTTCCAGTCATATCAGAGAAAAATTTAAGCAAAGCAGTGAAGGAAATGTGATATGCCGTGGGAAACAAAGCAGTTCTTAATCGGGATATTTTTATTTTATTATTACTTTATTGCAAAGTTTAGATTCAGACTGGATGTTCTTTGAGTAGTTGCTGATTAGTGATGCATTTAGTTTTAGGAGTAACTCAAAGCTTACTGGACTGACAAAATAATGCCTATGCACAGCCAAAGTGGGAATTCAGAAGCAGGACAGATTAGCTTTCCAATGAAAAGCCGTGATTTTAAATCATTATAAATCAAGATTGTTTCATTTCCCTTTGGAGTGGAACTGGATCATTTGGGAATAATAGGAAATCACTTCATTGAAAGAAAACCAATGACTTACTGTCATTTTTTCAGACCACCAAAGTTGTGAAGCAGAAAAAAAATATTTTTTTTTTTTTAGTTTTTTCTAGTATCTAGCTCACAGAGATGGTTTGTGGATAAATTAATTATTTAAACTGCATTAAATATTAAAAAATATGCACAAATATTAATAAACAATAGCAATTATATGGAGGGACTATATTAACCCCTTAAATCTCTTTTATTTTAGGTTTGAATTTTTTTTTACTGCCTTTGTTACTTAGAGTTACTCGTGATTAAACTTCAAATTTTGGGCCAAATCTTAGTTTTATGTTTGAATTTCTGGAGTGGTCACACCCAGCTTTCACATCCATACCACCTGAAAAGACCATGAAGGCACTCAAGGACAAACATACGCAATGGTAATTAAGTAATCAGATGTCTATAAGTTACTCTGAACGCTCTACTACATCAGGAACATAGCAGATGAAACGGGGTTTGGTTCCCTTTCTGCAATGACCTCTCTCTCTCCTTTCCACCTTCCTTCCCTCCTCTGCTTCCTGCTGGAAACCGCTGGTCTCCACGAGATGGCACTACGCCACAGCAGGGTGTTAGGATAGCGGGTCTGCAGCTCCCGTTTTATGGCACGGATATATCCCTCTTTAAACTCCAGAGATTTGTTCAAACTCTAGTTTCCTCCTGCCACATATATCCTGCCTTTCAGACTGTCATCGGCTGGGAATTGTGCGTGATTCCTGCTAGGAGGTTTGGGGGAATTCCAGTGTGGAAAGGGATCAAGTTACTAAAAAGTTTGGGAAACTTTAGCCACGGCTCCCTCCATTAAAGAAAACTGTTAGATGAAGGATCCTCTTAGACAGGAACTAGCAAGAGTGACTCCAGTTAATAAATTAAACAGGGCTTTAGAAAATTTAGTTCCTATATTCTTGGACTGTCTTCAAACTCTTGTGTATGAGGCAAAAGTTGTTTTTAGATTAAAAAAAGAGAAAGATTAAATAATTTAGGAACGGTATCCTTTAAGTAATTTTTATCAAGACTGGCACACACAAAGAGGAAATAAATGCCTTATCAAGCCACAGCCACCTGAGACCCCGCTGGGTTACTGAAGCCAAGTTAATTGATTCTGGAGCAGGGCGATACAAGCAGTGAAGAGCACACAAGGTCAGCACCGCCACCACTCTCCCAAAATGCGACAGAAAGAGAAAAATCCTTCCTGCCATGGAGCTGCTGTGCAGTTTTGCAGGGAGGAGAGCTCTTGCTTTCTGGAAGAGGAAGCAATCTTTGCAGCTGTGAAACCTGAGAGAACAATAGAGATTGTGTAGACCAGCAGTTATGGGGGGGCTGCTTTCTGCTCTCCAGGGCTCGATGCCAGAGCAGTCCCACAGCAGCAATCTTTCTCTGTAATAAATTCTAAACTTCTCTTGACCTTATTGCTGCACTCAGGGCTGAAATGCAGCTGAACAATTGACAGCAGGTACCCCACATCTTTAAAATTGTGGATGCATCCTGAATGCCAACAGAACCATTCTGGACAAACCCAAAATGTACCTGAAAGCATTTTTTCTTGTTTCCAGACTGAATTTGAACTCAGCTTTTTATTCCTGCCTTAGCTGTGCACTGGAAGAATATGTCACATCACTCAAGGCACTTCAGTTTAGTGTGATAGAAATAACCCTCATTTTCCTGTATTCAATCCTGTGGTTTTTCTGTTTTGCTTTCTATTATTGAAGTCTGGTTGAACTTTTTTTTTTTTTTAAATAAAGGAAAAAAAAATAACCTTCAAACTTTTACTTAAGAAAGTGTGTAGACTTCACTTTTTGCTCAACAGAAATATATTGTCCTTTGCCTTTCTCCATTCCCTCCGACTTACGGTTGTAAAATAAGTTTCTCTCAAAAGTGTGGTTGGTGATGTGCAGGTAGGCCTTTACATACCCTGCACAGGCTCTCCTTTATGTAGCGTTGGTATACTCTACAGCAACAGCCTAGAGAGGATGGTTCCATTCCCTTCTAGAAACCCTATCTAGCCAGGCTGGTCTCCTTCCCTGCTTGCTAGTTTTCCGGCACACAGGAACAGCCTGCTCCTGTGCCCTTAGGACTTCTCTCTTAAAGTATGTCCAGCCTTTCTGGACTCCTGTGTCCTTCAGGGCAGCCTCCCAAGGGATACTGTCAAGCAGTCTTCTGGGCAGGTCAAAGTTCGCCCTCCAGAAATCTAATGTGGCAGTTTTACTGGCCCGTCTCCTTGTTTCTCTAAGGATCAAGAACCCAATCATCTCATGATCACTAAGTCCTAGACGGCCTCCAACCTTTACTTCTGCCACAAGTTCTTCCCTGTTCACAAGGAGCAGGTCCAGAAGGGCACCTTCCCTGGTTGGCTCACTTACCAGCTGCGTGAGGAAGTTATCCTCCACACACTCCAGGAACCTTCTGGATTGTTCCCTCTCTGCTGTGTTGTATTCCCAGCAGATATCCAGGAGGTTAAAATCCCCCACGAGAATGTTCAAGGCCAGGCTGGATGGGGCTTTGAGCAACCTGGTCTAGTGGGAGGTGACCCTGCTCATGTCAGTGGGGCTGGAACCCGATGATCTTTAAGGTGCCTTCCAACCCAAACCATTCTATGATTCTGTGATTCTATGGTTTGGCTGCAAAACCCACTGGGATTCCATCCCAACACATCCATGTGTTGATCATGGCATTTATACAGGTAGGGAGCCATAATGTGTTTATGGATATTGATAAGTTGTTGGAAACTTGTTCTGTTATGCACTAGAGCTAAAAAAGAAACATCAGTTTCAAAACACCCTCATCTCCAAAAGGTTTTACTTACCTAAAAAATATGTCATGAGTTTTCTCTTTTAGTTCTGCTTTTCTTTTTTTTTTTAGGTGAAAATCAACTGCAAACATAAAGTGAAATGTGAAACAATTAAATTCCAGATTGAAGCAATCCTGAAGGCTACTATTATTTATACTTCAGTATCACTTTGAAGCATCTGTTCAATTTAAGGTTGTTGATTTTCCTCCAGGTTCTATGAAGAACATGTCTGGTTGTTACAGACCCTTCTTCTCCACTTCGTCATAAAACTACTTCTGTCTGTGAACATACTAGGACTGTTATTCTCCCAACTCTATGGATATGCTTAGAATCCAGTCATGTGAACATTCCCATTGATTTTTTTATTTGGTGTGCAAGGACTTAGGCATGTATATAACTTGCAAGAATTGAAACTGAGTTCTTACTTTGTCCACAGAGCATTAAAACCCTTAGAAATGTCTAGTTCTTGCCAAATGAGACATAAGATCCAGATTTACACCATCAGTTTTCTATACATCACAAGACCAAATGTATTTAATCAATATAGTAAAATAATATTGTTCCTTGTAACAGGTAACAGTGGAATTTCATAGTAAGTAGCCCACAACTGTTGGATTAATATATGTAAGGATTTGTAATTTACGTTTTAAATGATATACCAGGATGGGCTGTATATTTTTTATACGTATATACATGTGTGAGTATATAGCCTTGGATTGTAGCCAAGACTATGTAAGAAATATTGCTCGTGTACAAGCTCTGAATGGCCTCCTTCACAGTCATCATCATGCAGGCATTTTCCCTGTTTAATATCTACTACCCCTCAAAGCTATTTCCTTTAGGTAACTGTATTTCTGGCTCATGTCACACTAGAAAATATTCTCTCCACTGCCTGCCATCTACGAGGATTCATTTTAAATGAGGTAGTCACTATCCTTATCTATTGAATGATAGTACTTTGGCCAATGCAGTTTAAGGATTGGGAGGATTTATAGATCAGCTGTCTGAATATAATACAAGATTTTCAGCAGTGAAATAAGCATTTGAAATTCAAATTTTATAAATGGGTTCTTTAAAACTATTTGATGTTTAATCACACCAAAAAAGAACTTTATTACACTAGTGGCTGTAAGACTTTTGGATGCTGTCTGTATTCATTCCACACCAACACAAGAGAAATTATCATTACTTACTGAGGAAATAATCTCTGTTCTTTCTAGTTGGATTATATTTAAATCCTAGAAAATTTTGACAAAAGAGAAAGATGAAAGCTAAGGTCAGTGATAGATTTCGTCTTGAAATAGTTGAAATGTGGCTTGTGGGATTAGTAGTGTTTTATATTGACTGCATGTCAGCTCTGTATAAGATGTGAGCATGACAGCATCAGAGCAGATGACTACCATAATTTACTTGCTTTTATAAAAACCGGATGTTGCTGGGTTACCCGTGCAAACGACATATTACTGTAACTGGGGGCTTTTCACTCCAAGGCAAGGGCCTTTTTTTTTTTTTTCTTTATTCCTAAGAGACAACTGAAAAAAAGGCAAGAAATAGTGTTAGCAGAGTCAAGTGATTTGCCTCCCTAGGATCCTTGTTGGGAGAAAGAGTTTTCTATCACACACAGGGCAATTCAGAGGGTGAATTCATCACAGGTAACTGAAGTACTCTCCTGATGAGGCCCATCTCTCTCTGCTGGTAGACAGGAAGCCAACAGCAGCTAGCTTGCTGCTTTATTATGTAAACAGAAAAAAAAAGATAATGACCATGTCAGGAATAAAACCCAAATCAAGTATATTACCCCAATCAAGTATACTACAGGCTTATACACTTATACCAATAAGTGTATAAGCCTGTAGTACACCAAATGCAAAATTAAGCACTTAAGGCCAAAAGCGTAATCCTGAAAGTGCCTACTTCTGTGGTACCCAAATTGTAGGCTTTCTAACTTTCTCCAACTAGAGATGCTGGAGCTGCTTTAGATTTGGTAATGCTGGATAGGCAATATATGTCATGCCTCAGTGCAATCGAGGTACTGAAACTAGATGCTCTCTCCATTACAAGACACATTCTTTCTTTTCCTCCATTTCCTTGTCAAGACTGTTACTAATTTCTTTAGTAGCTAAAATAATGGTTAGAAGGCCCATTCTCATTTAAAAGTTGATATAAAAGCAGAGGACAATTTTAACCATTTATGGTTAGAACTTAACATTGATTACAATAGATGCTGAACAGTAACTAAAGGAGAAAGCTAGTTCTCACCTGAGGCAATTGTAAAATGTATTAAGATTCTAGACCTGTTTTAATTCATAATGGGAGAAAAAGTTTAATGAGGCTCAAGGAACTGGGGAATTGGCAATGCCAGCACCAGGTTGATTCCACCACTGCAGTGCAGGTTTGAAGTTTCTAGCAGAGCTAAGCAAAAGAAAGATTATGCTATTAATTTTAAGGTTGTTTTTTTCTATATTTTCTTTATTCCTAACGGACAGTTGGAAAAAAAAGGCAAGAAAAAGTGTTAGCAGAGTCAAGCCAAATTGGATTATTCTGCAGCAAAAGAAGAGCTAGGTTGTCTTATCATCCCTTCTGATTTAAATAAACGTCCAACTACTAAAGAAATCCAGGCAGGTCTGAATAAGTGTCTATAGATAGTACATGAAAAGATGTATATATAACAGTGCTGTTACAAGACTGGCCAATAACCACAGCCTACATTAATTCCAGAAAGTACACACAAATAATATTTCTTGGCTCCATTTTCAAAGCGGCATTTGGAAAGTTATGTGCACTAATCCTGTAACAATAACAGGATTTGTGTTTCCAACACAAGCATAGCTTTGAAAATATAACCATAAGTCTCTAATGCAGCAAAGTAATCCCTGACCTTTTACCCTCTGAGGAAAGAGAACAATTTTGCAAAAATGTTTGTCACTAAACTAAAAAAGTGTCCTGTGCCTGTACCTCACATGAACAGGCTCTTTCTGGCTGAAGGGATGTAAGATCATAACTAAATGCAGAATCAAGAGCAGATACTTAAAGAGCCCAAGTCTGCTTCTTAACCTGTCTGAAAATCCCCAGTTTCCTCTCCCACTTCTTTCCTTCCCGCAAGTGTCATCATAGAGTCATCATAGAATGATTTGGCTTGGAAAGGATCTTTAAAGATCATCTAGTCGAGTCCAACGCCCTGCAATGAGCAGGGACATCTTCAACTACAGGAGATCGCTTAGAGCCCAGGTCAACCTGACCTTAAATATCTCCAGGGATGGGGCATCTACCACCTCCCTGGGAAACCTGGGGCAATGTTTCACCACCCTGGTAAGAGAATTCTTCCTGTATCTAGTCTGAACCTACTCTTTTTTAGTTTAAAACCATTACCCCTTTTCCTGTACCCCTTAGGCCCTGCTAAAAAGGTTATGGAAGTGCTCACTTTGAGTACTTTATGATTTAAACTCATAAAAGTTAATATTCTAGTTTAGTCTCCTGTTGCCTGACAGCACAAGGTATGTTGTGTGTTCTCCTTCAGCTCCTATTTCTGTCAGTCCAAGGTGTAGGACCTTTGGAAATTTTCACAATTGGCATTTTTCTCTTCTCCCTAGAAAAAGAATTGTGTGTAAATCTTACCTGTGGAAAGGAAGATAAGTGAAATTCAGTAATTCATGCAGGGAAGTAGCAAGTACAATCTGAAAAGTTTCACCCCAGATCTTTTTATATAAACTTCCTGTTGACTTCAGAGGAATGCACGATGTGGCTCTTTTTTTACAACAGAAAAACCAATTCCCTGCATAAATATCTGCTGGAGTGAATGGATGCCAGTGGCTTTTTGTATCACACCAAAAGTTGTCAATTTCTTTGGATATTGGTTTCCGTTCATGTGGTTTAGAGCAGGGTTATTGGTTATTGTTATTCGTGACACCTGTTTTAAAGAAGGACATTTTTAATAACTCTGTCCAGGACAGCAGTATCTAAAGATTGCAGTCATGTAGAGTGGCATTGTTGTGAGTCTGAATAAAACTGTAACAATATGCTTTATTTCACACTAATCAAACACAAATCCTTCCTAGCATTGTAAAAACCAAGCAAATGACCCAGTAATCAAGTCCCAGAATAGAATCATAGGATCGTTTGGGTTGGAGGGGACCTTTAAGATCACCAAATACAACAAAGGATATTAAATATCCTTCCAAATATCTCTCCAAACCTCCCGGTTAAAAGCAGGGAGAGAGAATTTCCAAGACAGAAAGACTTTATGGGAAAAGAAACAATGCTACAGTAGCGAGGTTTTAAAAAATAAGGAAAAATTTGGTGTTTTTTTTTTTTTGCAGAAAATGACCAAAAGGTGGCAGTACTCCATGCACCACTGAGTGCCTGGAGCTCTCCCAGCTCGCCACTACTCGTTCCGAAGTACTTAACATCCACTTCTCTTCAAATACACCCGAGGAAACCATGTCCTTAAAAGCAAATAAATCCCTTTGTGGCCACATTCGGCTTTTCTAGAAGACCACATGAAATAAGATATTTGAATAGGTCTGCAAAATAGTGGGCTGACCGATTCTCTTTCTACTTGCAGACTCCCCTGCACTCTGGGCTGCTGGTTGTGTCTCTTTGCGGCAGTCTCACATAGCGTGTTGCTGTATCGCAACACTCATCTCACACAGCGTGTTGCTCTGTCACAACAGTCAGACAGTTCTGCTTGTGGCTTAATTTGCGTCTGGATCCATAACAAAATGTAGCAAGACTAAGGCTTGCTTGATCCCTTTACTTAAGGAAAATCCAGGATACAGCTCATGTAAAATCATCTTGTATTTAGAGAAATACCTGGAGGGTGCAATTCAAACAAGGCGATTCTGTATGCCCAGAGGAGTCACGCTGCAATGGAAGGAAAACCGCAGGTGTTAAGATGGCAATAGCTGTGTTTGTTTTATTTCCTGCGGCCACTATCGTCCCACAACCTTCAAATAGAATCCAACCAATAATGGATCCCTTTTTCATGCCTGAAAAAAGTCAACTGAAGGATCCTTGCTATTAGCAGTGGGTGGTTACAGCATATAGTGATAGACTAATACTCTAATTCTAAATGAACATGATACAGTTATTAGTGCCTGCCATGCCAGGATTGTATCTGGGGCACTAGATTTTGCTGTGTTCTATCACAGTCTGTGCCATCTGGCTCTGAGTGTAACTGTGCCTCTGCCCCTGCTCTATTGCTTTTCCTCTGTTCCCTTTTCCTGTGGCCTCCTCACAGGGTTAGATCTGTATTATCTCTGTGGTTGTCTTCCTTTGATGGAAATGGTCACCCTCCCTTCTCCATGGCCAGGAGCGTTGCTGCTTTTTCCTAGGAAAGGACCCAAACAGAACTGAGCCACCACACATTTGGTGTGAGTGGAAGTTTGTGTGCCCTAGAAGGCAGTTAGTGATGGTAAACAGTTCAGTGAGGGGGCAGAAGGGAAGGGATAGAAATCTTCTGCATCTGATAAACTCCGGCGTACTGATCTTAGTTCAAAAAGCACATTATTAGCTGTATCACCACACTTACTACCAACAGTGTTATAAAAGACTAATTCTATTCCCCACTACTACTGCCTGGCATGGCTCAGGAGTATTGCTTTCATTGCCAAGAAGGTGGGCTTTTCCGACTGAGAACTGCAATTCTTCCTTGATTATACCTTTATTTATAGCCAGAATATATGGAAGGCTACAAGGTTTTTTTTTTGACAAACTGCCAAATTCAGCTGTTGGGCCAAATAGTACAGCCAACAGTAACTGAACCATTGGTTATTATCTTCAGTCAGGGTGAGGCTTTGTTTTTCTTGTTCTGTGGTTGAACTGGTTTAGTGGCTTGCCACTGCTGAAGGGCTAGTACCATTTCCCCCATCTCCTGGCCACACATACCTGTTACTTCCCTGATGCTGGCTGTTGAGTTTGTCTGATCCTGCTATAAGCCAGTTCTACTCACTAAACCAGAGAAAACTAATCCAGAAAAAAAAAAAGGAATAGGTTTCTGTGATTTGTTGGGAGCTGAAGTACCTCTCACAGGGCTCACACCAGTGCTGTAGCGGGTACAAGGCAGGAGCAGGGGAACGAAGGAGGCAAGACTGCCACTTCAGGTAAGAGAATGATGTTATGTTGGCTCAACCAACCTCTGCAAACTCATAGAGTAAGCAGTGTTGGAAAAAAAGAAGAGTCACTGGTAAAGTTTACTTTGCAAAAATGGGTAATGAGTGGGCACTGAGGTATGCCAGCAGCGGAGTAACCAAACTCGGTACTGCCTGAAAATACACGGATGCTAAAGGTGCAGGCTTGCCAGACATTGGTTTTCCCAAGAAAGCCAATTTAAGAAACTGTCTCCCTCCCTTGATGGCTTGTTTCCAGTCATGTGTTCAAATTGGCTGCCTCCTCAATTCTGCCAATATCACATTTTTAGGAAACATTGTAAACTAGATCATTGAAATTATACAGCTTAAAAATGCACTTTTTGGAGGTTTGGGTCTTTTTTTTATTCCAAATAATTTCAGTGAAGTATCTGACTGAAGTACACCTTTGGGATGAAATTAAATTATATGTCTCAGCCCAAATTAGTAATCTAGTAGGACATCATTACCCAAAGACAGACATTTTTCTCTGCTACCCCAAAGAAATATGCAAACAGTTTTCTGTCAGATGTGTGAGTTCAATCAGCCCTTCATGCTTGTGTATGTGTGCTCACACACAGACATAGGGATGTGAAATGGGCCTCAGTGCAAAGCAGTAGTGGTGAAGCACCTGTGCGTGGGAATGAAAGGGAAGGAAGAAAAGCAGGATCTTACCTTTGGGTGGTGTTAAACTCTTGTATTTGTTCAAACCAAGCCAAGTATTTTCACCTTCATGTCCATCTCAAAATGCTTCATAGACAAATCAGAACTAGCTACATTAACGGCTGTACTAAATCTGGAGGCCTATCTTGCTATTTTTTTTTCCCTGTTATCCCCACATTGTGTGTTAACACATTGCTTCAGTGTTATGACTGCATATTGATCTATTTATCTGTAACATCATGAAGTACTCTGAACTCTGGTACTGATTTGCTCAGGTAGCAGCCATGTCCTTTATTTGTAAAGCACCTACTGCAGTGTCTGCCTGCAGCCCTGAAGGAGCCTGCTCTGGGTGTGTCTCCAGTGTAAATATAGAAAAGCAGCAGTTGTCACCAGCCATTATTTTTGACCTGACAATATCTCTTTCATTTCTGGCCATTTAATATGGAAAATTCCACAGAATTATAATCTCTAAACCATATTTATCTAGCTTATCATGTGTCAAGGAAACCCTTTTTATGATCAGCGGCAGACCCAAAATAGTTAATCACCAGAGTGACTCTCTGCAGTACATTGAGTTCATGTAAATGAGGCAATTGTTTTCTAATCAACCACAGCTGATTTCCTCGGTCTTGGCTGAGACCAGCTACTTCCTTCTAATGCTTGAGACAGTTATTTACTCAGGAGAACTTTCTCCTCATCCCCTTTTCTACGAGGGAACATTTTGATATCTCCCTATTGTCTTATTAATGTACTCTTTTACTTATCCTTATGGCAAGCTTTAGTCCTCTCTACACTCCCTTTCTTCCTGTCATTTAGTTACCCTGTTGTTCGAGTGAAAATCTTGAAGGAAGATTTGTTGTTTAATTGTAAAAGGGGATACTGAAGTCCTGTGCTACTACAAATGGGTTTGGTGTCTGGTTGGTTTGGGTTTGGGTTTGGCTTTTTTTTTCTGGTGCTGTTACAGTATATGTGTGTTTATTTTGTTCTTGTGAAGTTACACAAACTGTCAAACACACTCAACTGGAGGAGAAATATTTTTAGTCTTTATTATGTCATTTAAACATAAAGCTCCTTCTTGAATTCCCACTGGCAATGGGAGATCAGTCACTTATTGTAAGTCCTAAAAGTGTGTAAGTTGTTGTGTTGTTTAACTCCAGCAGGCATGAATCCTTCTGATAATCAAACAAAAAAGTAAATAAATTAAAAATAAGGAGAAATACTGCTTTACTTGCGTGTTCATACCTGTAGATAGTACTCCAATAACAGTATATTAAAAGATTCCTTAAGAGTTTGAAGCTGATGTACCTTTAAAATTAGTTATTTCTATAAGGCAATTCGAAATGATTATAACTTAAATAAGATTAGTCTTATTGATGACACATTAAGAACACTTACATTTGAATGTATTATTTCTCAATGTACTCTTTAGAAGTGTTACAACTGTGCCATTTTCTTAAACGTCTGCCATTCGCTGACTATCAACAGTGAACAGTCAGGATATTATCACGTATCTAACAAAACATGGAGAATAAAAAGTAAAATCTATATGGACAGCAGTGATTAATACATACTGTCTCAGTCTCATCGTCTTATATATGACAGTGTAGAATTTGCTATAATTTGCTGAACAAACAGACAGAAATGCTCATCTGCTTTTCTGAATTAGTTTAGGGAAGCATCTCAAAAGGTGTATTGTGATATTAAAGGCCATTTTTTATGCTTGGTAGAGTTGTCCCATGCGTGTGCTTGGAGGCACACAGATACTTGGGAAATCACTCTGTGATGATTCTTCTGAATTATGTGTAGCCAAAATCGGATGCAGAGCTGATGAAAGAGTACAGGATGTGTTAGCAGTCCTGCTCCGAGCCATGCTTATAAGTAAATAATATTAATCCCTTCAGAGCAATGTACAACCAAATTACTAAAGCTGGATCCTGAAGAAACTTAGACCGTGGTGTTTAATAAAAATGTCATGTTCCTTGAATTATTAGTTCCTCCCTCACCATTGAGAATAGTTTTGAGCTTTTCCTACTTTATCCAAGAATTTTTATCTTGTGAGGAAAATGCAGCCACAGTACAATGCAGACATTGACTCTTACTTCATCTGGAGAGGAATGGAAACCATGCTGTGACAATAAAGGTTGTAGGAAACATGTATGGACTATGAAGGACTATTTGAAGGACTCTTCTGAATGGCTGAAGTGAAGAGGGAATTTATGTTGAAAGGGCTACTGTTACAACGTCCAAAACTAGTGAGTTCACTCTGAGTCTGAAGTCTTGAGTATTTTCATGCCTGATTTTACAGTTAAGTTTAAAAGCCCATATATGTTATAATGCAGTATTAATAATTTTTCTAAGAAGTATCATATCTGTATTTTTAAATTGCCTCCATCTGGTTATTGTAACAAAATCAGCCCTATATCAATACTAATGGGTATACTCTTCTCTGGGTAAAGAACTGGCTGGAGGGCCGTGCCCAGCAGGTAACGGTTAATGGAGTTAGGTCCATCTGACGTCCTGGTACAAGAGGTGTCTCCTGGGGTTTGGTACTGGGGCTTGTTTATTATCTTTAATAATGACCTAGATGAGGGGATTGAGTGTACCCTCAGTAAGTTTGCAGATGACAGCAAGTTGGGAGGTAGTGTCAATCTGCCTGAGGGTAGGGAGGCCCTTCAGAGGGATTTGGATAGGCTGGATTGCTGGGCTGAGGAGAATGGGATGCAATTCAACAAGGCCAAGTGCCAAGTCCTGTACTTTGGCCACAATAACCCAATGCTATGCTGTAGGCTTGGGGCAGAGTGGCTAGAAGACTATGAAGAGGAAAAGGACCTGGGAGTGTTGGTTGAGGCCGCACCTCAAGTACTGTGTTCAGTTTTGGGCCCCTCACTACAAGAAAGACATCGGGGCCCTGGAACATGTCCAGAGAAGGGCAACAAAACTGGTGAGGGGTCTGGAGCACAAGTCTTACGAGGGACGTCTGAGGGAGCTGGGATTGTTTAGTCTGGAGAAGAGGAGGCTCAGGGGAGACCTCATTGCACTCTACTATTTCCTGAAGGGAGGTTGTGAAGAGGAGAGGGTCAGCCTCTTCTCCCAGATAACTAATGACAGGACTGGAGGGAATGGCCACAAGTTGTGCCAGGGGAGATTTAGATTAGATGTCAGGAGAAACTTTTTCTCCCAAAGAGTGGTCAGGCACTGGAATGGCCTGCCCAGGGAGGAGGTGGAGTCACCGTCCCTGGCCATGTTCAAGAAGCAGCTGGACGAGGTGCTATGAGACATGATTTAGTAGCTTAGTGGGGAATATTGGTGACAGGAGGACAATTGGACTAGATGATCTTGTAGGTGCTTTCCAACCTTGTGTTTCTATGATTCTATGAAAACCAAACAAAAAGAACAAGGCTCACTGCTCAGCTGGCAAACCCCCTCCTTTTCCTGAAATTAGTGGAATAATACCAATTTGTATCAGCAGAGAAACTAGCCTACGGGTTTTAACAGCAAGTACAATGAAAGCAGTCTATCTGTATGCACTTCTGTGGTGATTTTTCCATTTTTCTCTGTAGCTAATATGGGAAGTGCAGAGGTAGTAATTAAATTATATCTGTAGGCTTACATATATCATCTTTAGGTGCAAACTAAGAATGTTATTCAAAGATCATGAAGAGATAGTAAACATGCAGATTTAGTGAAATGCTATGGACACACTCTGTTTATAGATTTCTGTTTCAATGGCGCTCCCTGCAATAATTACCAAATTGTTTATGTAGGTCATTGTTGTTTGTGATTGGTCAGCAGTTTCTGTTTTGTTTTCATTAATGCATACGCTTTGACATTCTCCTCAAGAAATCAATATTTCACTGTTTTTAATTGAACAATGATGTTTTCTTCATATTTTCTATCTAGAATTTTAACACATAAGTTTTGCTCTTGAAACATCTTCAACTTCAATTAATATTTTTATGGTAGTCAGAAGAAATTAGTTATGAATGTAGCTTGACAGGACAGTATTTCATATTCTGGTCATGCTTAGGGGAAAGATATCTATCTATCCATCTATCTATCTAGATACACAAGCATATCCCTTGTATTGAAAAGTTTAAAGTATCTGTTTATGTAAAGTTCTTACTAGTGATCTGCTGAAATAAAATAAAAAATAAATAAATGGTGCCTGCAGTAAGCTGAAATATCTCAGCCTATATTCAACATAGCCTTAAAGTATACACCTGAGTGTAAGCACGTATACACATTTATTCCAATGTGCAAAACTCTTTTGGTTTTGAGACTGTACGTCAGGGCTTTGTGGAATTAGCATTGACATTGTGTATTCCCATGGAAATCTCACCATCCTGACTTTGACAAAGCCTACAGATACCCTCTCAGATACCATCTCAGAATCTGTCTACTTACCTGTATGTATGACTTGTTAGTCATGAGAATAAAACAGGACTTATTCCAAACATTAAGGCTTTTCACTTTTACAGGTCTGACATGATTTTGCCACTAGTATAAGCAGTTGAAAATTTACAGATGGCATCTCTTATTTCTTAAAACTACCAGATAATCAATTTCTAAGGGATACAATTTCACATACTTCTTCATTACAGCTAATTTTACCACACAGTGCTTGGTGTCGTCTCTGTTAACAACAAATACTTGGCACCTGAGGAAGCTGCTTTCACATTGTGATTTCTGTTTCGTGAAAAAATTTATGATCTATCCTGGACATTTCTTCGTATAATATTTCACAGAAGACAGTGAAGAGCTGCACTCCCTTGAAAAGGAAATCTCTGTACCAAAGAGACTGTGGCTAATACATCTGTAGATGTGTCTGCACTTTGCTGAGGCACACTCTATCATATAGTAAGGATGTAGTAGATATCTCCTGCTTCTCGTTCTTCAACTTTGCTTGAAAGCAGAGACTGAATTATGATCCTGCCTTCTTCTGCTTCTGTTTTTTGGCTTACAGTTTGTGGCCAAGTCTCTCCAACCTCAGATTGCAGAGATATTGCCTCTCACAAGCCTTTCTACATTGTGAAAAGGTAGATGTGCATTCCCAAGTTTCTTACTTACATGTAATCATTCATTGCAGTATTGTACAACAAATCTATAAGGCTTTTAAAGTCTTGCTCCCTTTTTGGCTATTTCAACACTACCACCTCCTGCCTGTGTCTCCATCAGGAATTTCTATGGTTCTAGGTCCTTGGTGTCAACAAACAATGTTTAAACTGCCGTTACACATGAGTTTCTTAATGGGGTTGGTAGTCAGTGGAGAGATGAAGCAGAAAGCCTGAAAGAAGGAAGCTGAGGGTTCTGCAATGCCTAGAAATAGTGTGAACAGCAATTTGATAAAACAACTTAAAAATGAATTAGTTTTCTGACCGTGCCTACAAAAACACATCTCAAGACCTGACTGGGAGTACCGAGTCCACTACTGAAGGCCCTGATCTCTGATGGGTCTTCCACATTCTACATGAATCTCAGAGCATCCAGGAGAGAGTAATGGATTTACAACTCCTTTGGCATGTAGAAAACTTGCTGTCTCTGACAGACAGTTTGTGAGAGATTCATGGATGTTTTTTGTGAATGTTTCCCCCCCGCCCAGCCCCGGAGTATTACCGTATTTGTGGTTAATCAAAGCCAATGTCAACATTTTCTGGTCAGCTATTTGGAACTCTGCATTGCTGGAGTTCCATTTGCTCATAAAACAGTAGCCCTCCTTCTCATATATTTGCACAGACTTAAACAGAAATAGCATGTATAACATTGTTTAGTGTGGGGGCATCCAAAAGTAAAAATCTATCCAGTGGGTGTTCGCACACCCTACTGTTTGATAAATTAGATGCGATTTTTTTTAAAGATTCAGGAAAAGCAAGCCTTTTCTATTAAAATGTCTTCAATTTTTCTTTAGCAGTCTGACCTCTGGGATGCTTAGTTAATTGTAAGTCTGTTATTTTCAGTCAGATAATAGCTGTCGACATCTTAATGCACTGCCTAAAAAAGCAGCTTTTTAGACATGCTGGTGATTTTCATCATTAAATTAATTTTTGTATGATTCTAGCAGCACAACCCAAACCTCCTGAATTATGCCAAGAAGGAGGAGCCTGCTACTTATTTTGCACCCCTATAAAAGATTTATGATTATGGAGATATATTTGTGGACAGATGAGTAGGATCCCTGGGGTTTTTTTTGGTGTGCTAAAACTGGAAAACGCTGACTTCTTTGAATACTGTTGTGCCTTCCAAATGTCGCTTTAATAGCTTCTTCCTCCTGTTCTTGGACAGACTTGTGGCTCATATAGTTCTTGCCTATAGGCCTTGCTAGGTCCTCCAGGCATAGAAGTTTCTAATTCATACCAGCACTGGCTGGTGTGCTGAGCACTTCTGCAAGTGGTGAAGCTGAAGGCCCTTCCCATTGTTTAGAGCAAGACTATTTCTAACATCTGTGAGAGTTTCACTTCTCAGGTAGCTACTTAAAATCATAATTAACTTACCCGCAATCTAAGCTAAATAAACTGAGCTCATGGAAAAATTCTTTCCTGTGATTGGTAGATAGGAAATTTTATAATTAAAGAAAAAAAAAAAAGGTGAAGAAAGCAATTTTCTCTTACTCCAAAAGACCAACAATGAATCCTTCCCAGCAATCTGTTCACTAATCCAGAAAATTTTAGTATAAATAGATTTTCTTAAAAGACGTAGCAGCTAATTTTTTGTTCCTTTTGGTTGTGAGAGTCACAGTGTATCAGTCATATAACTTCTAGAACCGGATGTTCTATACTGGGATTCTTTTCTTGGTGACTAACCAAGAAAATTAGCCCGGAATAGTACCACTAAGCATATGGAACTTGGGAGATAGAGTCAAGCATTTGTAGTTGTAAAGTGCAGGCTCTGAAATACACAAATGTGCCAAAGGCCGTATTTTCTTTTGGCCAAAGTGCTTAAGCACGGGATAGGCTTAGATTTCTAACTTACATTTACAGGTAGCATACAATACTATTTTGTTTTGCAAAAGCAATTCACTACAGAAATGTTTTACACCACCTTGGTGTTTGCTTGCTTAGCAGTAAAAAGCTGATGAAGAATCCTAATTATTTTTTCTCTTTCTAAATTAATCAAAATGTTCAAGTATTAGTTGGGGTTCTGCTGGTTCATAAAACTGCCTTACTGGCCAAGATGTGTGGCTGGGATAATTGGGCATCAGGTTTTCGAACAAAGGGCAATAACCTTACAGCACACCAACTGTCACTGTAAATATAAATGCCAGATGAAAAACAGTTTAACCAAGAACTATTTTTAATACATTTCATTGAGCTGTCAGTCATTTCTTTGTAAGATGTAAGGAAAGAATTTCCTTTGCTTTCATCTAGAAATCACCTTCTCCCTAGGAATACTGCCTTGGTAGTCTTCATTTCTGTTGCTTTTCAGATGATATTCTTAGTCAAAAGTTTAAAACTATAGAAAATAGCTAGTCTCTTAACATGGAATAATGAGAATGCCATTCTTTTGCATGTAAATTAACTGATGATGAGAGTTTACAGATTTTGATTTTCAAAACATTTAAACAGATGTACTCTTTGCATCAGGAGAATCCTGATTCAACAAGACAAGTAGTGTGTAAAAGCTATAGGAAAAAAAAAGAGTAAAACCCAGTAAAATCTATAACCCTCGGGTTTTTCTTAGGGGGTGTGGTGTTGGTCCAGGGTATATGCTATATTGACTTAGGAAGCAGCTGTGTAAAAGGGTGCTCCTTACTTCCTCACTGGACTGGCCATTCTCAACCACAACCTCTTATCTGTTCCTCAGATACGTACTTTGCAGGATGAGGTGGGTAAGGAGGGAGGTCACTCCTGCTGCCCCGACCATGAACCTGCTTCCACTCTCTCTTTTCATTTACGCTTTTGTCCTTGCCTTCAGCCTGACGAGGGGTGCCTACTGGGGCTCCTAGATCCTTGCTCCTTTCCTCCCTATCACTCCTCAACCTTTCAACTTCCACTTGCAGTTCTGCCGCCAGGCTGAGCAGGTCGCTGGCCTGTTCACATCTTATACAGCAGGTACCATCAGTTACCAGTAACAGGTCCTGGCATTCCCTGCAGCATGTAACCCGGACAGCCGCATGTTTTTGTGGGAGCTATGTCTGGGTTCCCACATCCATTCTGGTTAGGATTTAACGCATGACCTTCCTCTGGGTGGAGCCCATGGCTAAACGCCTACCGAGGGGGGGGGTGATGATCACCAGGAGGACACACCTGTCAAGCTGACAGAGCTTCGGGTTCCTCCCTACATGCCCTAAAGGCTTCCTGCGCCTTCCGCACTTTCCAAGATGCCCAGCGGCGGCCGCTGCGCTCCTGAGAGCCCTCTTGTCCCTGGGCGGGGGGGAGCGGTTCCTCCCACGCCGCCTCCGCAGCCCGCTCACAAGCTGCCTGGGTCCGGCAGGGTCCAGTCGCTTTTACCGGCTCCAAAAGCCCTCAAAAAGAGCTCCTTACTGATTCTTTTAAGGCTTTTTTTGGCGCGGTCCCTTCCCGCAGTGCCACTTACCTCCACTGCAGCTGGTCTCCTCGGCGGTACTCGGTGTAATACAGAGTATCAGGTGCTCTACACGAGTGTATGAAATTCCAGCTTAAACCCATGAGGAATTTTATTTCTTAATTTCTCACATAATGGAAATGAGTTTAAAATCACAAATAGATCATTGTAATTCAAATATTTAGCAGGTACCAAAACCAGATACACTCTTAGAGGAGTAAGATTTTATTTTCTTACACCTATGAAATTTAATCAAAAGTCAAAAGAAGAATGCTTATTTCCCCAGGAAATATTTTTACTTTTACTTTTTCCTTGAAACATCAATTTTCCTCCATGCTGGAAAAAAAAAAAAAAGGCCAGAAAAGATACTGTTATTTTACCCTTTGTACTGTGTCATGGATGAAGAAGTCCTGTGAATTTTTTCAAGGTCTTAGCTTTAACTACTGGGCCATAGCATCGGAGACAGGTTGTTGCTATTGGGTGCCATACAAGGAATATTGTATATTCAGAGGTCTGAAGAGTTACTGTTGTTTTTTGTTTGTTTGTTTGCTTGCTTGTTTTTTCTGTTGTAGTTAATACCCCACAAACTCTTCAGTTATTTCTTTTCGGTGAAACACAGACGAGCTTTGGTTTTACTTTTTTCATTGTCATAGGAATCCTGGTATGATGTGTACAGCTTTCCTACCTAGACCAGGTACAGAAGCACAGCATCAAGTTGTGTTCCCAAACCTCTTATTTCAACTCAGAAAGAGCTTGAGTACCTCCAGGCCATGCTCCCCATGAGGAGTGGAACCAAGGTTACAATGGATGTTTTGTTTTGCCTTATGAAATGTCTCCACCACCACCCATTCCTTTACCCCCAGAATAGTCTCTCCAGCCTACCATAGACACGTACTGCTCCCCAGCAGCCCTTGTGCTCTTTCTAGTCATCGCTTCTAAATCTAGCACATGAATCTTCAGATCCTGTGAAGTGACAGCATATCCCACTTTGAAATATTCCTTACCATGTCCTTTCCTGTGACCCAGCAGAACTCCCACTAGACTTTGGGCCCACAAAGAACAGGGTCCTGAAAGCTTATACTCTTAGAACAATTTCATAACCCAGTTTAAACCTTTGGTCAGGGTGAGTATTTACCTGCTGAGGCCCTATCTCATACTTCAGAGAACTTATCTTCCAATCTAATTAATACAAGGAGCCTGTTCACTGAACCACAACCTGCTCTCAGCCAAACATAACAACCTTATTTTATGATATGTTATGCAGAAGTTGCTTTTAATCTACCCACAACTTTTTCCTAAACCTACAGCCCTTTTCAGTGAGCACTTGCAGCTCAATACAGGTGAGAAAGATCTAAATCCTGATGGCCCAGCTGCTGCTGTGTCCTTGTGTTACTGGCTGGCTGCAGAGGTCTCTTGGCTAGCTCTCCTTTCCTTTCTGTCTATATGGTGAGTGTGTTCTCTGGCTTTGTGTAATGTTTTCTAGAGGATATGCTTGGCCTTTTGATTGTCTTTTCAGAATCCCTGATCTACTCAATGGGAGTTCTAAAGGGTGGATTACAGAAACAAGAGTCTCCTCTGACCAACTGAAAAATCAGTGTAGGTTGGTTTGATACAAAACAGAGCAATATGAGATCTAATCTCTTTCTTCAGAGGGTAGGAAATTGTTTTGTGTGTGAAAGTAAAACTGTTCTTGGTAAGAAAGCAATGTGTTACCCAATAGATTTGCAAAACTCTTTGAAAAGTAGAACTAAGTTAGTATCACCTAGCTGTTTCTGTGCTTCTGGTTGTTAGATCTTAGCATTGTTACTCTGCTGGTGAAATGCAGGCAAAATGAACAAAATGATTCTCTAAGAGGTTTAGTTTGTAAGTATATTGCAATACATTGTTCTCCAATGGTTTATATCCATAGAAGATAGAAAGTGGATTTTTAATATTATTCATGTGTGCTTTGGAAAGCTATTCAGAAGTCCCTTGTTGAAGTTAATTTCTGTTCTGCATGTAAATGTTCTGCTACTTCATCGTAATATTCTTCTTATACATAGAACACAGTCTTCCTAAGTTTACAGTACTTTTATTTTACATTTTTTTAACTATTCAACTAAATTAGTGAAGTTTATTATTAAAAATATTCCTCTTAAGAATTCAGTCCCTCAGTATAAAACTTTAATAGTTGCATTTAAATAATTTTTGAAGTTTGTGGCTATTTTATCCTACCATTTTTCATAAATAAAAGTATCTCCTTCAGTTATACTAAGTATTGATCAAGCTGTATCAGTCCTGGGAGAAAATAGGGCTCTGTGGGCATATCTCTTCTGTTCCTCTTCTGTGGCTGTGGTTCCCTTCAAGTTTTCCTCTGAATTGTAGTGAAAATATGACTACATGGTCTACTCTAAAAGCAACACAATTGATATTAGAACAGCAAGCTATTTGCCAGGGAGCACTAGCAGAGTCTGAAATCCAAAGCAGGGTTAATGTTACAGAATTTCAAAACATTTCATAAGAATGTACTCATTGGAACTTGGCTTGTATGTTAGCTGTAACAAGAGTATTGTATGAAATCTGACAGTGCAAATCTTCTGGATTCCAATTTTGGCATGTTCTAATTCTAATTGAGTCTTGTTTTGTAATGTAACAGCTACTAAAAACGCGTGTGCTGTTTAGTTGAGTGACAAGAAATACAAGGGTTGCTACTTACAAATAAATCTTAAGCACATCTACTATAATAACTGGAGAGAGTTGAAAGTATGCACTGACTTTCCAAAAGAATTTGATCATTTTCTGATATGCAGTAGAAATTCTGGTCACTTAATGAGATGATTTCAGAATCTTTACCTTTCCACTTCAGCATGTGAATGCATTCTGGGAAATGAAAGTACTTGGAGATGTTTAAGAAGGCCAATGCACTATACTCACCTCCTTCACATGGTGAAGAATGAAGAGATTTCATTAAACAGTGTTATAGGCAGGACAAACAGAGGGACAGGCTGTGATGTTCTAGAAAAAGCTCAGTGACAAAGCTTAGTAATTTGTCATGAAATTTACTTTATCTATTTAGCCATGGAAACTTGCTGTTAGTGCTGTTGAGGTGCAAATGAAATTGATGGGAAGGAACTCTTTGAAAGTAGGTTCAGATGGAACAAAAATCCTTTTCACTTCAAGAAGAGAAATGCCTAGGGTTCAAAATGAAAAAAAAATTATTGTTGTTAATTTAGAATCAGTTTTTCATCTTCTAAAAACTTCAAGATTTCCATCTTAACCTTCTGTGATGACTGTCCCTCTTGTATAAACAGATTTAACCTAGGATCGCATCTCCACTTGCAGTGTCATTCTCCCTTACTCACTTGCAATCCAGAATATTATTATCTGTTGCTGGTAGTGTGCTTTGGGATGGTTCAAACTCTCCTCAACTTCCCAGGAACACGTCAAGGCACGGTGTCTCCTGAGATGACAAAGTTCATACACAATCAGAAAAATTCACGATGTGAAAATCCTTATCAATTTGGTAGACAAAGCAAAAGCCCTAATGCACCAGGGCATGTAGCTAGGGAACATAAGAATCACTACTTGCAAGGTCATGTCTTCCATGAGCACATTAGTGTGTTTCCAGTTTTCCAGATTTTATTTTAAGTCTGACATTTTTGAGGCAATGCGCATTTGAATGCAGATACGCCTTCTTTAAAGTTCAGTAATGAATAGATCTCTTGTTTCCCATTTTGTATCAAGGTGCAAAGTCCAGATGTGGACCCAACTGCCACCAAAGTTCTGAAGGGATGAGCATTTTTTTAAAAAACTGAACCTTAGAATTGGCAGTGTTCATAGAAATGACCTGGCAATTCACACACAAAGCTGTCTAAGTGATGATTGCCTTTTACACTGATGTTCTGTAAGAAAGATAGCTCTCAGGTTTTTGGTAAAAGGAGGCTTTTGGAGAAAAGTAACTGAAAGTTAAAAGATGATGAAGGGTAGCTGAGAATGCAGGATAGCATAATCATAGTGAAGTATAGGACTTGACTAATTTATTTATAGTGTATATATTGATGAAACCCTGGTAAAATCACCTTTAATCCAGTGTTGCTTTCACTCTGCGTAATATTTAGTCTGCTTTTAAAAGTCTGTGTCTATTTTGTATGCTAGTGATAACGTAACAAGAGCACATGGAAATCCTATAAAGATTGGAGGAAAAATAACCTCTCATGAGAAGTAAAACAGATGCAAAGCTATAACCTTGCACCTGGAAATCTTTCACACGGCAGTTCTGTGCATTCCCAACTACCCCGTAAGGACAGAAACAACACAAGCAGCTGATAATGTGATTGTGAGGAATGTGTTGACCATGGTGATGACAGGGTGATACATTTACCCTAGAGAGCACAAGTGCACCTGTGAAATATTAGACTGTGCTTTTTTACTAGGAGATCATTTTAGAAATATTTAAAAGTAAGCTACAAGTTGGAAGGAGAGGGAAGTTAAAAGAGGCTGGGAAGAGGTAAATGATAGACATTTGGGGAAAAGCTGAGTGTGCTTTTAGAAGAATTTATAACAGAGCTTATTACATTCTCATTAAGAATAGATCCTATGCAGGCAAACCTCTATCAATGCGACTAATTAAATTGGAATTGCTAAACAAGGAGAGAAAACTAGTTTGTATTAAAAATACATAACGCACCATATAATTAGCGATGTGTACTTGAGAAAGTAAAAGAGAATGTTTCAGAAAGCTGATTTGGTTGCACTGACTGTGTATTTCTAATTTATGTTTTATGTTAACACACCAAATGCTACAAAAAACATTGCACGCATGAAGAGCATCAAAATTTAAATTGCTGTTGGTTTGGTATCATCTGGCTTCCCTGAATTCTTGGAATGTTATCTTCAGAACTCGCAAATAAGTAATGTTTGTGATCATATCTAAGAAAACTCTGCATGATAGTATTACTGTTTCCATATGATCCCTTTCCATTTTGGAGTTTCCCTGGCAGGCTGAAAGAAAGATGTGTTTGTGGGGTTGTTTGGGGTGGTGGGGTGTTTTTTGGTACTGTTTAATATATCCTTATGGAAAGCTTAGCAAACCTTAAGCTGGCTTGGAAGGGTCACATGCAGAACAGGATGTTTTGTAGGGAAGGTTCTTCCCAGCTGGCTGCTGTTTTGTCTGGTAGATGCTAAAATACATTGGTCAGTTTACCTTCTTCAACGTTTTGTTGAAACTTGATGAAAATGTGTAATCTTATACAAAGACTGATAAAAAGAATATAATACCATCTGTATAAAATAGGGAGTGTGTTTTGTGCAGGCTTGTGAACAGATGCTAGCTGACATGTTTTAGCCAGAAACTATGAAACTAATGATAAGGTTTCATGGGAAAAACACTTCTGTAAGTATTTGAGGAAAGCAGTTCTGAGCTTAAAATGTCCTCACAGTCAATTGGATGAGGACTGACTTGGCTTGCCACCAAGGAGAAGTAGATTCTTCAGTGGCAACACCTGAAAGCAAAGGCAAATGGTGAATAGAGAGTTTAATGGTGAAGCAAATAGCTGTAAGGAGCCCAGAGCCAGATTTTATAGTGTGAAGAAAGTGACAGAGGATACCAGGAGGCAGAAACAGTAGAACACCTGGATGTAGAATCAATTTTTAGAGATGATAGATTAAACTTTCTTAATCTTTCTCTTGGAGTCAACCTCAGGAAGAGAAAAAATGCCTGGAAATCAAATTAATATTTTGGCAATCTGTCCAACAGTACTTTGCTAGTGAAGTGGAGGAAATCAATATTAATTATATTTAGGAGTACATTACGCTGAATTATGCTGACCTCATTAAATATATCACTAACAAATGGCTACAGTACAATCACTAGCAGGACAAAATTGGAATCCTAGTCTGCCTTTCATGGCAGAGACATGAAGTGGCTTCTTCAGGATGGGCTGGGTGAAGCTTCCCTGAGATTCTGATGCTGGTTAGCCAGAAGATTGGCTGCTGTCAGCAGAAGAAAGGGAAATAAACTAATTGAAATCTCACTGTGCTCAGGAGCTGAGTGAATGTCAGACTTCCCAAGCAGCAGCCCTCAGAAATGTGTTAAAGTGGGTCTGGTCACACATTGCAGAATAGTGGAGGGGAAACTCCATGAAAAAGCTCTCTGAGACTCATCTGCCTCATGCTTCAGGGTATGGGACAGGTTCCTGGTGATGCCTGGCGACACTGGATGCTGCTGCCAGCAAGCTTTACAGCTTTCCGCAGAACTGAAGGCTGCCTTGCAGCTTGCAGAGGAAGCAGTTTTCTATGGCTCAGAGAAATACCATGAATCATAGAATTGTCTAGGTTGGAAGGGACCTTTAAGATTATGTAGTCCAACCATCCATCAACCTAACTCGGATAAAAACCAACAACTCATCACAAAACCATGTCACAAAGCACTATGTCAACTCATCTTAATCATAAAATCATTTGGGTTGGAAGAGACCCTTGGGATCATTGAGTCCAACCATCAGCCCTACTCTACAAAGTTCTCCCACATGGTTAAAAGAAGGAAACCAAGAAGAAAGGTGTAAGGAACCGGTAAAATTAGGAGCCCTAAAGGAAATGAAAAAGGATGTTTTTTGACTTAGTACTTGATCCTTGTGTTTCTTAGTTTAAAACTGCAGCAAATGGATGTGGATACTCTTCAGAAACAGGGTAACACTACCGATACAGGAATGGAATGGTTCCAAGTACAACATGCCAGAGGAATCTGGGCTTAGGATAGAAAGAAATGCTTACTGATGTGCTCAAATTATAAACAAAGGAGATTAAGACCAGAAACTTCAGAAAAAGATACTTTACTCCCTTTAAGAAGAACTATGTTCAACACCTGAGAAAGTTCTGTTCAATCATGTGTCGCAACTGTTGGCTTTCTACCATTCTTTCTACAGGAGTACCCAGCTATAGTGAGAGTCAGGCTTATTTTACTTCAGTTAGTTAGGTATATGCTCCTTCCATTTTCATACAACTCTTTATTATTTAGTGGTTTGGGGTTTGGATTTTTTTTTTTGTTGTTTGTTTTGTTTTGTTTTGTTTTTTTTTAAATGATGCTTGAAGTTGAGGCATCTGAAAAAGCCAGTTTGCCTGCCTGGAATAAGATTTGCTCTAGGATAACAACCCAGTGGTAATCTCTGAGGTTTCAGCAACTGAGGGGGAAACTGCAAGTAAATGCAGGATAGTCAGTCTGCAGTGTCTTGCCTAATTTTATTGAGGGGAATTGAATCTCTTGGACTAAGGAATTCAACAGCTGGCTGGTTTTGCTGAATAGGGCTAAGTAAGATTTCCTTAGTTACTAGGTCGGATTCATTTGATAAGGTTCTAATTTTCTTCTAAAGTAAGTACAATTTGAAAAATGTTACACTACAACATTATAATAATCTAACTTGTCTGAAAGATGGGCACTAAACATTGCAAGCCTTGTTTCTTTTGGAAAAGAGGCTAAGAGTGTAATCTCTTGGTGTTTGTGTCTCTTCTAACAACTTTTGCAGCCATTGATTAATTTCAACCAAAGCTGACAATGGAGATTAGTCTTTAAGCTACTCAATATCTGTGAGCTTCATGAAAATACAATCCATGTCTCCTACCCACCTATCTATCGGTGCTCTCATTAGGAAAACGTGGTAGTGTCAGTTCAACTCTCACTTATCAGATGATCTGTAGGTGGCAGCAGTTACATGAATGCCCTGATTAATTCTGTCAGATTAGTGCTTCTGTAGACGTGGGAAAATCCGTTTGTGAGTGCTAAAGCTATAGGAAATCAGTCTTCTGGTTTTGCTGTCCATGTTTCAAATCAGTTTTACTTGAAGCACTGATATGAAGAAGCCATAATGGTGATTAATATTTGGTAATGAAGCTATTGGCACCCAAAAGCAATTCATTTCTGTAGACTCCTTACTAAAAGTATTTAAGAACTTGAAGGTAAATGTGAAATTCAATTCTGAATACACACATTTGGATACTAGATCCTTTGTCTAAATGAATTAATTAGTATTGATTGATCAATTGCCTTCCAAAGAGATAATCAAGGAGTAATCTTGTTAAAGACAAATGAACTACTTAGCATGACTCCAAATGTCAAAGGGCCATATCTTGATTTGAGAATGGAGAATAACCTTGTGGTTACATTGGGACTGTTAAAATGAGAAAGGCAAGAGGGACCTGTTCCAAAAGGAAGTGAGTTTTTGCTGTGTCTCTAAGTCAGAAGAGTCTGCAGCTGGCTGATCCAGCAGCTTTGCTTTAATAGATAGTGCAGAAGGGAAAATGTGCAGATGGGGAGAATCAGGTCCATTTTAGTATCGTGCAACAATGAAAGATAAGGTCACTTGAGCTAAAGCTTAAAATTTATTCCTGATGTTGTTAGCTTTTAAAATGAAAAAGTTCACAGAACCACAGAATATCAGGGATTGGAAGGGACCTTGAAAGATCATCTAGTCCAATCCACCTGCTGGAGCAGGAACACCTAGAGCAGATCACTCAGGAACTGCCAATGTTGCAATGAACTACATGACTAATTCCTACTAAAGACCATTCATCAGCTCCCAAAGAATATTGCAAACTTTCGTGTGTTCAGATATTTCCTAGTGGTCAGGTAAAAGATGATGGTATTAAGATGTAAACAGAATTTGGAAAATATGCTGCTTCACGTTATACTGAAAAAATTTGATCTGAATACCAGCTGTGTGTTTACTCCATTTCTACTCTGGAGTATCTTAAGTACCATTTTAACTACCAGACATAAAAAGCTTGCACACGTGTCTGCAAGCATTGGGCCCCAGATCTTAAAATACTTATTTTGATTTATTTCATAATTTTTACTATTATAAATGGTAATGAATATTCTTAATGTCTCATTTTACTAACTTATTTGGACTTCAGATAGTAGTTATGATATCTCCAGGTATTCAGAAAACAATGGAAAGAAAGCTATGTGAAGCATCACCACTCTTGGTTCTGTCTAAAGTACTCTGCCAGTCTCTGAAGTTACATCATGCCATTTTGTAAAAAAAGTATTCTGAACCATGGTCTGAATCTTACTGGACTTGGTACGTGACCAGCTGCTAAGGAGAGCTGGCTCTGGAATGGGAAGCTCCTGGATCCTGAGAATGTTTGACTCTGGCAGTAAGAGTGACCTGGAACCTCTCTGTGAATACAAAGGTCTCAAAAATACCTGATTAGTTCTCCTGATAATGGAGGTGGTGCTTATCTGCATGTGACTTACGCAGTCAGATGACTGTTCACTTAGAGCTCGCTTTGCCTTTTGTGTTGCTCACTATGTGTTGTGGGTAGAGTATAGACAAGCACTCATACATAAACCCCCTGCAGCTAAATTGCTGAGTGCCCAGGATTTTATTGTCTACAAACCTTAAAATATTACTTCAGAACTAGAAGGATGGAATAAATAGCTTTTCAACTTGCATACGGTGGTGGCTGAAGCTGGTGAAGTTTCTCTCTTACTCTATTACTTTGTTTGCCTTGAGCTGAGTAATATCTACTGATGCCAGACTGATAGAACAGACTGCAAACAGTTCTGCTAAAATAAAAATCTCTCCCAAATGAATGAGGGAAAAAAACCCCCAACTTTTAAATTGTTTTCCAAGGTATAAAAAACTAAGGATTTGAGCAATTTTTTATGGTAATTTTATTTCAAGCTCACTTGGTATTTTTTTGGTGTCGTTTATGCAAAATTTAAAAATTATTCTAACTTCCACATTTATCAAGGTTTCACATTTGTTGTACTCTTTGGGCTGTGGCTTAATGGTACATAATTTTGCATTTTTAAAGAAATCTCTGTGACAAACTACCTGGGCCTTACAGATTCTTTAGTATGTCAGATTGGAGAAATCTTATCTTCTGTTCTGATGCTACAGTTAATCTTCTCCTCACTCTGATATTCCAAATTCCATTTATGAACCTGAGCAACTCATAGTACAGGAAGCTGTATTAAAGCTGATGACCCGATTGTTGGATGGGGGGAAGACAGTGGATATAATATTTCTGGATCTTAGCAAAGCATTTGACACTGTCCCCCACCACATTCTGGTGGAAAAACTGGCTGCTCATGGCCTGGACGAACGTACGATCTGCTGGATCCAGCATTGGCTGGAAGGACGATCCCAAAGGGTGGTGCTCAATGGAGTTAAATCCAGCTGGCGGCCGGTCACAAGTGGTGTTCCTCAGGGCTCAGTACTAGGGCCTTTCCTTTTTAATATTTTCATCAATGATATAGATAAGGACATAGAAAACACTATTAGTAAGTTCGCAGATGACACTAAGTTGGGTGGGAGTGTTGATCTGCTTGAGGACAGGGAAGCTCTACAGAGGGACTTGGATAGACTGGATAGATGGGCCAATGTTAATGGCATGGTCTTCAACGAGGCCNGCTGGTCTCTTCTCACGGGCAATGAGCGACAGGACAAGAGGGAATGGCTGCAAGCTGCAGCAGGGTAGGGTTAGGCTAGACATTAGGAAAAAATTTTTCACGGAGAGAGTGGTCAGCCAGTGGAATCAGCTGCCCAGGGAGGTGGTGGAGTCACCATCCCTGACTGTGTTTAAGAGCAGATTAGATGTGGTGTTGAGAGAGCTAGTGTAGGGGGGAACTTGTAGAGTAGGGCTGATGGTTGGACTTGATGATCCCAGGGGTCTCTTCCAACCTAAATGATTCTATGATTCTATGATTCTATGAAATGTTTACCTAGGAGTATGGAATGAAGCATCCCACCTGCTTCATTTCTGAACCTCTGTTTTACTCAGAGGGAGCTTGGGATTGCTTGTCTGTCATACACTGTCACTTGAAACATCAACATTTCCGTGCCCGAGGAACTGGTCTGAGTAAGCACTGTTTATGGAGACCACAGCTTTGGCTATTCCTGTGTAGGCAGTTGGCATAAAGTTAAGCTTTCTCTTTTGACGTGATCGACAGTAAGCACCAAGTCGGTACTGGAGCAAGAGATTGTGCATAAATCCTGCAGAAATTTCAGGCCCTGAAATTTCTTAGGCCTGGGTTTCAAACACAAGTCAAATGCATCTAAAGTGTCACCCCTCGTGTGGTGTCCATGCCAAGGGTTCCCTAATGGTGAACCTGTTCTTTACGTCTAGATAAATATTTAGGAAACCCATGACAACAGCAGTGATGGAAGACCAGAGGACTGGGGTTCAGGTCCTGGGCAAAGAAAGATTTCGAGCCGATATGAAAGTCTAAATTACTGAACTACTAAATAAAGGGCTATTTCTCTTTTTTGTAAACTTAATTCTTTCTTGCAAGAAAAGCTGAAGTGCTGTGTTTTGCTCTGTAGTACTATTTATTTTTCATCCCAAACTTAATTAAAAACAAAACCCACTTCTCATGGTTGACTTAAGTCACACTCTTTTTTTTTCTGTTTGAAACTGGTAAGCTGTGCAGAAAATCAGTTCTTCCAGCGAACGCCCCATCATTTAAAGACAGACCCCTGGTAGCTGTTCAGGCTTATTAGCTGGAGATCTGCAGCAGCTACCACTGCAGGAAATGGGAGTGCTTTGCACAAGCACTTCTGATAATCAAACCATTTAAAGTAGAACTTGGGTCTTGTAAACCAAACCATTTTATTTAGACATTTATGTCCATATTTTGGCATCTTAAGTGTAGGCTTAGGCACCACAGGTTCAACTGCCACCTTTACTTTTGAAATCTGAGCCATAGTCACTCCTAAAGTTAGCTGCAGTGCTGCCAGCATTGTAACCTGAGGCTCCTGTCAGCAACATAGGCAAAACTGCCTGGGATGCTCTCTATATTTAAACAAACAACAAAAAAATAACTGCACCTAAAGTCAGGGTCTTGTTCAGGTATACAAGTAAGGAGATGGGTAATGGTCTTTTAAAAATAAACATATTTAAAAAGTAAGTGCTTCTCTGCTGCAACTCTGTCACAGAACAGTGTCTTAAGAGAATTGGTGAAGCAGAGGAAGAACTACAGCGCCCACTACCATACTAGTGCCTCATCCCCTGAGAAGTCAAATGGTATCAAGCGTGTAACAAAGAATGGCTTCTTGCAACTGCTGGTGTTTTATTGTGTTCTTGAGGTAAAAGCAGGGCCAAAGCTGTATGTTGATGTAGATTTATGCCTCAGAATCCTGAGATTTAAGGATTAGCTTCACAGTTCATCATTAAAAGCTTATTTGCTTCTTGCTGCTAGGACAATATATATACTTTCTGCTTTTTTAGGCAAGTGGCTATGACATAGGGTGTGCCAAATCATACTGAAGAGTTGTTTAGTGAGTCTTGTCATTATCTGATTTGGTGGGAGTTAACTTGAAAGGTTTGATGTGACATGGCTTTTGTTGGATCAGATAAATCTGCAACTAAATGTTAATAATGTCTGGTGATGGATCTTTGTTTTTCTTTTATTACTGGATGTGAGTTATCACACTTGGCCCCCATCTTAGTGGTGTGATGGCATGGTATTAAGTACAATAGACTGAAGCGGCTTTGATTTGGTTCTGGATACAAGTGAAATGTTGGCTTGTTTATAGGCATGATCTAAAAAATCAAGAATTGACTGGGTTTCAAGGAATGTAACTTTTATTTATGGCTTTTCTAGCACCATGTACAGTAGCCTCAGCAGGTGAATTAACCTTCTTTTGTAGATTAAAATGTTGAGATCCAGAGAAGCAACTGACAACTACATCCTTTGTGCACATTATAAAATAAATATGTTCTATGTAAAAGTTTATCAAACAAATGAAAGAAAGTTCCCGTTGATATTACTGTCATTTTCCCACGTGAAATTATCCCAGAGGGTTTGTAATGCAAATATATATATAGTTTTATTTCAGAGCTGCTTCTTGTGCTTTGTGATTGNACAAGCCTACAGTATTATCTTTGAACATATGTTCTCTATTAAGTGAGATGAGGAAAGTCACTTAGTTTCCCTTCCATTTGGAGGTTAAAATGGAGGGCTTGTCTAAAAACAGATTGTAGTAAATTGGAGGTTTATTTGAACAGTATGTCAACATTATTAGCTTGAAAATATATACTGAATTGATAGGTTTCCTTTAATTACCTCATCTTGAAAGCTGTTCTCAACAAACAAGCAAACAGTTCCAAAGTGATTTAATCTGCCTGAAAATGAGAAAAGAAGAGGAAAGCATACAGACTAGGTTTCTAAAGATGACTCTCGTTATAGTGAGTGNNNGACTCTCGTTATAGTGAGTGCTAGAAAAGCTATGTAATGTATTTGGCCCAGTCTACTTCTTCCTGTTCAGAACTAATAACAAATTTTAAAAATTGTTTGTGTCCAGGTTCTAGGGTTATTCTGAAAATGTGCAAATACTGGCCTATATTTTGGGCATAGACAACATATTGTATGGGCTAGCTTTTTGCCATGACCAGTTTGAAACAAGTTACGTGACTGGGATCCTGGAACACACAGTGTCTCTTGATTGCACTGGCAGGTACTTAAGACAGCTATGTGAAAGCTTCATAAGTGAAATGCATTATACAAATATCTAGGAGGCTTCCTTGCTTTTAGACCTTATTCTGAAGATTTTAATGATGATGTACATGCCAAGCAAGTCAATTTGCTTTAGCATTCCACATAATCATAGACGTTTCAGCAGCATTCACTCAGC